>JAGVSN010000064.1:600000-985000 GCA_022651745.1 Parapsyche elsis
AGTTTCATTCTTCGTTTTATTTCGTCTACCTATACATATTTTGTGTATAATATCGATTTGATAGAACAAAGAAAGGGTAGTTGAGGGAAAATTTCATTTCCTCTCGCAGAGTGTGCGCTTTTTGCGATTCTGTGGGAAAAATCTTAAGCAGAAACTCTATTCACATGGGGGCGTTAGTGCTCAATAATACAATTAGTTCAATGGTTATCCGATAGCAGGTAGATTAGCTTCAATGGACCGAAAATGGTACTCCAATTCCAATTCCGCAATCTCAGAATCGATATTGATACTATCGCCGCTTAGGTGTTTCAAACAGTTCACAATTGAATCCAGACCCTTTGATACTGTGTCTCTGCTATACCTACAATATATTTGTGAGAAGTCACCTGGAATTTTCTAGTACTATATTGATCCCGATTATTAAGATTCCATTACCAAGTACCATGCGTACTCCATTTCCAGATTTCGTCTTAACTTTTTTTTTTCCAATTTCCATGATTACGTCCCTCTGTGGATAGTCTCGGATCTCTGCTTTCTATGTAAAATATTAAATAAGTTATCAGATAGCCCTTATTTGCTAAGTAGGATCCTTCTCCATGGTTCCCCTAGATCTGTTAGAAATCCTCCATAGTTTCATTTGAATCTTTGTTCTACTAATTATTTGCAAAACTCATTCATTCATAGATCCTGCTCATCATTCAACGAAATTCCTGCACATATTGATCATTTTTACTATTCCTTGCCCTCCTTCAGATTTTCTTTACTCAAGTTCCTTTCCGACCCTAACTCCTAAATTTACTTTCTTGCTATGATTTGTTCTTTGTTTGTAACTATTTTGGCTGTATTTTATTATGTGGAATTTATTTTATTTTATATTGTACTTTATGAGCTGTATGTTACTTGATATTAAATAAATAAATAATACATTTCTATTAAGAGAAATTTTATAGTAAAATGAATACTAATAGCTCTCCTTAGGTGTGTGTATATTTTATATGAAAAAATATTGTTATTATAATAATTTTCGGTGAGCTAATTAATTAACAATTTTTTTCTCGGAAAGTGTCACACTTTTTACTTACAATGTTGATGATATTTTTTAGGTTTGATGAAATTTGAGTGCATTTACATATGTAAGCTGGAAGTGGAATTTTGTTCAGTGTTTGAGCGTTTTGTTGAACGTTCTCGTAATTTGAGTGTAATGGTAATTTTACAATTAAAATATAAATTAAAAAAATTCGGTTTAAATATAAAATTATTAAGTTTTATTGGTTACTCGGTATAACAATTACATTATACTCTCGTATATATCACAGATAAATCGTTACGATACAAGCACATGAATATCTTTATCGAATAAATACATACATATGTCGAAAGCTTTTTTGTTATTATCCACAACTTTTACTTTGTCGTAACTTACAATTTTAATTTTGCAATACAAAAGTATAAAAAAAATGGAAAATATGTATAATGTATAGGTATATTACAAAAATTCATATAATATATTTTGTTATAAACTAGAGTTTCGTTAATGCAGTGTGTATATTTTTAAATATTATTAACGTATCACCTATTTTGATTACAAATGCTATAAATTAATAACAAATATTGTAATAATAGTATAATATAAAAAGCGTTAAGTAACAAAAAAAAATTAATTACGTTTACATACATTTTATAATATAACGAACAATGTACAAAATAAATATTAATATTAAAAAAAAATCATCGTAACATTAATATTATTTACACGTACAATTAAAAAAACTCAGTACATTCTTTTAGTCAATTAACATTAATTTACGTATGCAGTGTAGCTTTTTATTCATACATTTTTTAAACTGTAAGTTAGTTCTACATATAGTACAATTATAAGAATATATTAATATAAAATGTTGTTCTTATTATTATTGAACATAAACCGTTGTTTACATTTAAATAAAGCAGTTTATCGTATTTAAGTCTATTTTGGCTTCCATAGTTCACCATTTTGCAGTTTATAGGGACGACGTAGAAAGTAATTGCACTTTGTTGAAATCAATAATGTAGATTGTCAAATACGTAGATTGATCAATGTATTTTTGACATCTCGATATTGCAGAACTGCAAAACTTTAGAATTGAAGCGAAAAACTTAAATAGTCGAGCTTTTTGCGTCAAAGATGCTCATTTAGATGATAATGAGGGAATTTATTTCAAAGTGCAAACGATCCATTTCAAAGTACAAAACAATCCATTTGCAGGTGCAAACAGTTTATTACAAGGTACAAAAAAGGCTGCAGTGCAATTGTCCATTACATAGTTTTTTTTAATCCATTTTTTTTGTCCATTTTGTCCATTTTTTCGTTGTTTTTGCCGTTTTCAGTATTTTTATTTATAGCCAACTCGGTCCTAGGCAACTTTCAATGACCCGAATTGCATCGTTTCGTCCCATACTCCTGAAAATATTCGCCAAATCTGCGAGAGCGCTAGTGTTGCGATGTCGACATTCCCACAAGTCCAATATATGCTCAGTGGGGGAGCTTTTAGTGGCGAAAAAGTTTATGTACCTGTCCACGTTCAACTTCTGCGCCAGCAATCTCCAATCGTTTCCTCTGGAGTTGGGCTGGTCCAGACAGATGCACAACTGCTTCTTCACACTTTTGGAAAGTCTGAAAGGTGTCACGTTATCAACGACACAAGTATTGATACCTTTGTCGCTCACCGTCATACTCTTCTGCTTGACAGAAGACTGCACATCCTCGTCTATGACATTCAACGATCGTTCAGGCAACGTTTTACTTTCAACACCATGTTCGGCAAAACTTGGTATGAAATACGGTGCATTACCCACGCTGAAATCATCGTCAGACTTCATAGAAAACACTTGCCTGTGCGAGGGATTCATCTTTTGATACACGGTAATCTTAAACTCCAAATCGTTGATGGAGTCAGTCTGCTCCAGTGTAAAACTGCAGTGTAGCGAATTAGAATTGGAGTTCCACACGTGCGAAAACGGAATTTCTTGATAGCTCGAATTGGATTTTGCCCTCCAACCCACGCCAATATCTTCCAAGCTCAAACACAAATTTGAACCACCGTCTTGGAACCACAAAGACTTTGGATCACCGAGCAAAACCCCACCCAATCGTTTCTCCTGTTCGGCGCAATAGTACAAAGCGCAAGGTGTATCTTCGAATACGTAAACCCTAATGTTATAATCCGACGTGGAATTTGCTGTAAGGTGAGGTGCGTACACTGCCAATTTCAGATTCTTGACAGCTTTTCCGTTGAAGCTTTCGCCGGCTAGTACGAAAGTCGTCAAAAAGTCGGTGATGAGAAAAACTCTATCGGTGTCCAGTTGGGTGAAGATTGGAGTGTTGATCGTTTCTTGGCCCAAGTTGACGATCTTTCTCCATTCTGAATTGTCGAGCTTTGGATGAGTGGCTGGTCCTAGAGCGTACACGGACAAGTTCCAGAATCCGTGTTTTAAGCTGGCGCAATGTGGAATTTGAACGATGGCAGCTTTGGCCAGGGATGTTCCTGAAGGACCCGTTTTGACTACGGGACTCAGTTGTGTCACACCTGTTCAATTAATAAAAAAAAAATCAATTTTTAAGTTAGAAACAAAGAGATATGGTCAGTATTGAGAGTGTTCCCGATTAAAAACTAATAGGATTCGAATTTAGTACTATAAAATGGAAGCTACAATACAACTGTGCAACAAAAAAATCACGTTTTTGCGTTACCTGAGCGGAGACCTAAAAATTATTACTAACACTGAATCTGAATATGATAATTGTTATGTATTGGAGGTTGAGTAACAGAGAAAAATGAGAAAACAGCACTTGATGGTATGATGATCGTTCGTGTATTGATTGGTATCACAATGGTTCATTTGATGGCACAATTACAGTAAAATATAAATATGTGTGTATTGGTATAATTCGGAAAAGTTGCGTGTTGGCAACTGTTGTTAGTGCGATTCGGAAATTGCGCAATGAACGGTTATAGCAAGTCGCTATACCGGTTGATTGAATGACGTAAGAATTTATGTCTGATTGTGTGACTGTTGACTGGAGGAGTGCGGTTTCTCCGACCTTTACATCTATTTATAAACTTGTGAGGGGCTGAGGAAGTTTGGGGGAATGGGAAGGAAATCAACTGATCCTGGATCGATTGCAATTGGTCGATAGGTCGTCGTTCGATGCACTGTCGAATCTGATTGGTCGACGTCAACTTAGACTGAGGGGAAGGCAAGGGGGTGTATGCGTTGCAATGTATAATTCACTCTGGGCTGTCCCGAATCTTTAGCCAAAATACGCAGAAAACAATGTATGACTCAAACATTGCGCCATACTTACTGAATCTGATGCAATAGTTCGTGGAAACGTAACATAATGAAATTTGTTGGTTAGCTCTCGTTTCCAATTCTTTTACTTTTGCAGTTTGTAACTCAAAATGTAGTGCTTTTGTGCTCAAAATGAGTATTGTAAACAGAGTCAGATGTTTTTGCTATTAATTGTGATATTGACGCCAAACGCCTGACGCCACAACCACCTCTAAACGCGACTTCAAATCGTCTACAGCTCAAATTTGTACGTTTAGACGTAACCAAAAAATACTGACTTAGAGAACCAATCCTTATAAATGCATTGAATAAATAAAAATGGCCAACCTAACGCATAATAATACCGGGAAAAAATCCTATAAGTTTTTGAAGCTTTTAAATATCACAATTAATAGCAAAAACATCTGGATATTGCTTTCAATACTCATTTTGAACATAAAAGTACTACATTTTGAGTTACAGACGCTTATATCTCATAAACAAGAGCTAACCAACCAATTTAATTATCATATTCGGATTCAGTGGGTCTAGTATCCACTCCGGTAGTTTTTTTTGTTGCACAGCGTAATTTGACTTACATAAAATCATTTTGACCTAAAATACAAATCTGAATAAAATACTGACTGAAACATATTTCGAAAGCTCTTACCTTCAGGAAACTTGGGCCTGCATCGATCCTCTTTAACGAGACTGACGTAGAAGTTGTCTCTCCTGGTTCTGGCGAGCGCCCCTTCCGGAACAGAAATGGCGAGGGAAGCTCTCTCAAGAGCTAACCTACCCCCAGATGAGGTAAGGGTGCGAGCAATACTAGTACTGGAACAGGGGTCTCCAACTACCTCGGCAAAGAGGGCCGATACTGGTGGTGGCAAGGGAGGGCCGAAGAGGGTCACCGATTCACTAGCCACGTCGAAAGTGCACTCGGCTATTTAAAAAAAAAATACAAAAATAAAATCGTGATAAGTGGATGTGTGTGATCAAACGAAACTAAAGGCAAATGGAAGATAAAAGCGATGGCGGTAAATTATGTATAGTTATGTACATATATGTAGAGAGAAGAAGCGTAAGCGTTTATTCTACTCACAGCTAGAGAAACAGCTGGTTGTTGAGTGTTCTGACTCACTGTATGGTTTCTTGTCGTAGTTGTCACTCTCGCTGGATGGACTCGCCTGGTGGTCCAACGGAAGAGCGTAGCTAAACAGAAAATACGTAATGTTAAGCCAGATTGATATACATACATAGAAAAAAAAATTGCGCTGTCGTGGAAAAATTCGACCTTGAAGGTGTGAACTCAAAAAGTGTCGATTTTCTTCAATCGAAGCTTCAAATTTGTAAATGTTGATCGTTTGAACTGATTTATTTCGTTCAAGTCGACTTCCTTTAACTATGAAAATTTGTCCTTGAAAAATCGTTGAATACCTCGATTTATTTGAAACTTCAATATTGATAGTACATACTCGCAATAATATTTTATTAGTACATAAACAGTAGTCTAAAAATCTGTCCGTCAGTCAGAAATGATCAGATTTTAGCATGTTATGTACATAGAGTATAATAACGATTATTGTCTACTTCTACATTGTCCCCCTAGGCCTGTCAGAAATCCTCCATTGCTTCATTTGAATCTTTGTTGCACAAATTATTCACTTAACTCCTTCATTTATACATAGATCCTGCTCGTCATTTAACGAAATCCCGGCACATATTGATCCATTTCTCGATTCTTTGCCCTCCTTTAAACTATCTTGGATTAAGTTCCTTTGCAGTCCTAACTCCTAAGTTCCTTTCTTATTTTGATCTGTTGTTCGTTTGTAACTATTTTGGCTGTAGTGTATTGTGTGATATTAATATTATTTTGTATTTATAATTTATTGTACGTTTACTATAAGCTGTTTGTTGCATGATTAAATAAATAAATAAATATATAATAAACATTTTCCGAAACTTGCTCAGTCAACATCTTGAGGTCAAATTTTGCAACGACAACAATACTTTATACCTAAATATGTGCGTATATGGAATGTTACGTAAGATCCCGTACACACAGAGAAGCGTGGCAATATGTATGCTTGATATGACAAGAAGAGATTGAAAGAGGAATACATGGGTAAGAAGTGTGACCAAAGTGGCAAATATAGCGGAACGTGTGAAAAGGTTGGATACATAGCGACAAAAATGGATGGACGCGAAAAATACTGGAATTGTATCCGAGAGGATGTGGAACGAAAGCAAGGTAGACCGAGTGGACGATGGGCTGATGAATTGAGATGAATGTGTGGAGTCAAGTGGATGCAGATTGCTCAAGAGAAACAGGAATAGTGGAGTGGTCTAAAAAATTAGTAAAGTGATACACTCGTTGATCGGATACGTTAAAGTCGCACATTAGGTGAAATTTCACTGTATCCATTTACATTTATTTACAAGTGTGTACACCTATGTTGTATACAATGGATGAAATATTGAGTTCGCGCTCAAAGCAGTTCTCACATACACAATCAAAGGTTGCAAAAAAACGGTTATATGTACTTTACTTTCCTTTAAAAAATACGAGTTTCCAGGATTTAATAGAAACGCGTCCCGAGTATAAAATAAGTCCTTTGCGGCGTATCCCGCATCAATCTTGCGAGCGATAAGACCAAAACGGGAATGGGGATGAAGGTACCACAAGTTGTACCACAACCCCTACAACGCACCCCAAGTGCAATAGGGACCCATTTTAGAAAATGGTGAATTTTAATATGATTTTCGTTTATGTTTTGCCTTCAAATCAACCTTTCGTCACACTCAATTAATACAGACCTAATAGAAGTGTTTATTAGTGGAATACACTCGAGCCATCTAAGATTCGCTGACGACATACATAGTTATAGTTGCATGTGACTCGGTATATTTACAAAATAGATTAACAGAATTAAGCAGCGAAAGTATGAAGGTAGGTTTAAAAATTAATTTTAATGAAACTAAAAATGATGTTTAATGAATTTTGCACGCAAAGCGTAGTCACAGTAGATAATCATATTGTGGAGATCATATTATGTTAATAGTTATTTATGAATATGACCGTAAAATGTATGAATATTATGTATGAATATGACCGGATGTAAAAAATAATCAGATCCAACATTCTGCTATGCTTAAAAAAGAAGGCATACGACCGATGCGTACTGCCAGTTATGACGTATGGATGTATGGACGCTTAATTCAAGAATGCTACGTAAGATCCAATGCACACAGGGAAGCATGGAAAGATGTATGCTCGGTATAACGAGAAGAGATCTTAAGAGGTGAGAAGTATGACCAAAGTGGCAGCAAAAAGTTGAATTGGACACATAGCGAGAATAATGGATGGCAGATGGACGCGAGAAATACTGGAATGGTATCCGAAAGGATGTGAAAGAAAGCAAGGTAGACCGGGTGGACAATGGGCTAATGAATTGAGAAGAATTTGTAGTGCCATTTATGAAGTATGACCATTGCGTACTGCCGGTTGTGACGTATGGATGTGAAACGTGGATGCTAAATTCAAGAATGCTACGTAAGATCCGGTGCACACAGAGAAACATCGAAAGATGTATGCTTGCTTATTCCTCTCACGACCACAAGAAGTGGTCGTGAGAGGAATACATGGGTGAGAAGTATGACCAAAGTGGCAGCAAAAAGTTGAATTGGACACATAGCGAGAAGAATGGATGGCAGATGGACGCCAGAAATACTGGAATGGTATCCGAGAGGATGTGAAAGAAAGCAAGGTAGACAGACAGGAGGATTGGGGAGGCCTCCATGAGAAAAAATGATGATGATGATTGTGTCAATGTCAAATGTCACGTGTGTTACGTTCACTTCTCCAATAAAATTTCAAGTACGTACAGCTCTGCTGAAAAGCTAAGAATATTGAGATGTGGCCCTATTGCACTGGGGACCCCATTGCGATGTCTAGTACCCAAAGCCCAGTACATACCTGTTGGTGAGGTGTGGCACGTCGTAGTGGTGTTCGCTGGATCTTCTGGGTGGTTGAGGGGGCGCAGAAGCAGGGGGCGGATCCCCCCAAAGGCCCCGGGGTGCTGCGCCCCCATGCTGGGTCAGGTCCGGCTGCAGGGATAACGACTTCTTCTCCGGCTCCGGGTAAAACTCGGGACGGAAGTCCGCTGGGGACAAGTGAGAGAACCGCTCGTTATACACACAGCTCGTATAAGGGGTTAAAACTCGGGTTTTAATTTGCATAATGAACTCGATTCATTAATGGACGATTTGAATGAAAGCGCTCGAGTTTAAGTACGTAATACAATTTTCGACATTGTGTCAAAGTTTTATGTATGTAAATTTTTTACTTCGAACCTAGTCCTGCCCTCGTGGAATCCGTTTGGCCTATAAAGCCTCATCAAAAGCCGTTTGTAACATTGTTAACAATTAAATAAACAACATCTATGTATGTATATTATTTGTGAACGATATAAGCTGTAATTTTTTAAATATTAACAACGGTATAGCTATAAAGCGTAAACTCTGAATATCAGCTAATTTTTAAAATGATTGCGTACGTTGAAGTAATTAAGCTCCAATTTTTGTACATACATACATACACACATAACAACTATTCTCTTACTTGGACGAGTTTTAACCTCGCTATTTTACCGATTTAAAATTCAGCACACTTCCAATTAACCCATTTAAACGAAAATAAAAAATTGTGTGGCCAGAACACTATCCCAATAAACATGTTTCAATTGAAAATACTCAATATAAAATAGAATTAACAGTGGGAAAAAATCCCAAGTGAAAATACATACTTTTGACTTTTGATTTGAACTGGACGACTACTTAGAAATATATGAAATTTGAAAAGTACTACAAATGAAAGATAAAATACCTGACTATAGATTCCAATATTCATTTTGAACAAAAAATTGACAGATTTTAAGACATCGAACGAACAACACCAAGAAATAGAAAAATCGCGTGATTTAAAATACACATATCTCCGAATCTCGAGCCAATCAACATTTGAATTATCAGATTCGTATTCACTGGGCATACATCTATAAGAAAAGTCATATCTCGTCTCTGAAGCATTTTTCGTGTCGAACAGTGTAATCGGATAGATAAAGAATGGCATTTTTTTTTATTATTTTTAATTAAACTGTTTAGAAAAATAGTCGTATTACATTGCCGAAAGCAATTTTTATACTCGAACTATTTAACAAATAAAGTTAAGAAATTTACATTATTAAGACCGTTGATATGCACCATTCTAAATTCCATATCAATCTAGTAACCGGGCAAGGTAAATTTAAATTATGAAATTCAATGCATATCTAACTAACAGGATGTGATCCCTTGACCCAAAGGTGCATTAATAAAATTCCCACATAATTTACGTCCAACGCATCCACGACGATGCGACCTTACGAATACATAGTTTAAAAATAACACCATTTACCTGATCTCGCCATGTTGTACAAAGAATGATCCCGATCCTTCTTCCTGAAGAATCTATAGACCAATCCCGTTACAATTGTAAACAGTACGACAGCAACCAAAAGACCCACGTACAGAGTAGTATCGCTCGACGAAGACGCTGCTGACAAAGTAAACAATAAAATTAATACCAGTACGCATAC
The DNA here is from genome assembly GCA_022651745.1 of Parapsyche elsis. NCBI lineage: Eukaryota > Metazoa > Arthropoda > Insecta > Trichoptera > Hydropsychidae > Parapsyche > Parapsyche elsis. The sequence continues at coordinate 609,948 of JAGVSN010000064.1, forward strand.
ATGTGTATGTACATAGGAAAGTAATAATAAAAATTGAAGATATATATTTGACACTCGAGTGTGCGATACAATCTTGACAGGACACGACTTTCGTTCGTAATATATAATCCTTCTAAAGCTGCGGCTCGAACGTTGTCGGGGATATAATTTAAGGCATTTGTATGTAAATTGCATTCTGAGTACGCCTTATACGATCATTTTTATACATCGTCCATTCTTTCTTTTATATCCAATTACGACGTCATACCACTGTGGATTGACGGTGATATAAAATACAAAAAAAAAATGATAATGTTAATGAGAAATGTATAGATTCGAACAGTGACAATGCACAATTGGGCAGGTACTATGTACATACATACATACAACACAAAAAGTATTGTGATCAAATGTTTGCACGTATGAATGCTCTAATACCAAATTCGAAAACACATAAAAGGCTGAACATTTACAAATATGTTTTTTGGACCTTTGATGATGCAATTCTACAGCATACCTTGTATGTATGTACAAGTGACCCTCAATATTTTAATCATTTGAAATTATTTCGAACCTTTACTAATAACGTAAAAATAGACCAATATTTGTAAGAAAATATTCATCCATAACTCAATATGTCGTAGAAAACAGTATTTGCAATAATTTGACGTATAAATTATAATCGAATTAAATATAAGCTAAAACGAAAAATTTGTTTAAACATTGAACTTAGAACATAAATAATGCATTTGTGTTACGCGTTTGTTCAAGTTAAATATTTCATTTAAATAAATCTATTTTTTTTATCAAAATTGTACTGTAGCTTGTTGTTTAAATGGGTGATGTAAATTCAATTACAATATCATTACAATACGTAATGTGCATTCGTCATAATTTTCAGCCGTTCACCATCCACTGCTGGATGAAAGCCTCTCCGAATCCTCTTATATTCCTGTCTGTTTTGATCAATTTGCATCCAGTTGACTCCACACATTCTTCTCAATTCATCAGCCCATCGTCCACTCGGTCTACCTTGCTTTCTTTCACAATCCACTCGGATACCATTCCATTCCTCTCGCTATGTGTCCACTTCAACTTTGTGACACGTTCTGCTATATCTACCACTGTGGTCACACTTTTTACCCATGTATTCCTATTACGATCTCTTCTTGTTATACCAAGCAAACATCTTACCATGCTTCTCTGTATGCATTGGATTTTACGTAGCATTCTTGAATTAAGCGTCCAAGCATCAAATGCCTTCTTTTTTAAGCATAGTAATGTGCTAAAAATATTACTTTTAATTATACGAATGATTAGATTAAACTGTAGAAAATTTGAATAAAAATGAAAAATTCATATCACACAAGTAAAAAAAAAAAAAAAAAAAAAAAAAAAAAAAAGTCAAAAGCACGTTTTTCGTGCACGTTACAAATGCACATAATTCAATAATCAAAACGCAGTTTATATTTGAATTATTGTGGTCGCTGGGGTCTCTTTTTTTAAATGCTCAAAAATGAATTCACTGGATACATACACCTCATATCCTCCAACAATAGAACAATAGGCAATAGAATAATTTTATACGCTGTGTGTGTGAATGGGGCATACGTGTATACCAAACGACAAACAACGAGTCGTGCACGGATGGGGTTAAAATAACAAAAAAAATGAAACAAGATACTACAAAAAAACAATTTATGAATACATATGTATATAAAAGTATTTAAAGGATCGCCACTTGTAAGGTCGGGTCATCGTCAAACGATACGAGAAAAAGGGCCATTTTCCCGAAGTGAAGAGATCCCCTTAACGATACATAATGAGACGTGATTTACAAACGAGACACGGCTCGAAAGAGTGATGATAAATTGCGATAAAAAAACATTACATGGGATGTTTAAAATAAACGAGAAATTAAAATGACACTTTGAGTACATTTCTTACGATTAACAAAAAAAATAAGGATATACATACATACGGTAAATGTTTCGTAATAAACGAATGCCTGTTGTAATGTGATACATCGCCTGAAAAGCTGTACACTCTTGAGCTGATAGTAGCTCAATTACATTTTACGACTATACGTAATCATTTAGCCAGAGTTATACGCTAAATAATGAAACCCTAACATAATCATACAAGATAATAAAAAAAAAAAAATACAACACTTCATCAATTTACTAGGCATTTCATACGATATGTATCTTTCTTCGGTACAATTCCAACTTGTTATACTTAACATTTTTTATTACCAATACCGTTCCCGTTCCCGTTCCTAGTACGTTATCTGACGCGTGAGTAGGCCCGTTCCTGTTCCCGTTCCCGTTTTTTCCCGATTCCAGATCCCGGTCCCGTTCCCGATCCTGATCCCGTTCCCGATCCCGATCCCGTTCCCGTTCCTAGTACATTATCTGACGCATGAGCAGGCCCGTTCCCGTTCCCGTTCCTAGTACGTTATCTGACGCATGAGCAGGCCCGTTCCCGTTCCCGTTCCCGTTTTATCCCGATTTATTTTCACAGGAACCATCCCCGGCATGATCACAATAAGTCCTGAAAGTTTCATCGCGATCGGTTGAGTGGTTTAGGAGCCTATAAGAGACAGACAGACAGACAAACAAACAGACAGACAGACATTGAATTTTATATATATAGATATATGTACATATGTACTTCTCCGAACTGTCTTCGCTTTCATTTTCAATTGCAATAATATTGGAAATGCAGCAAATTATACTATCATCATTTTCAGCCGTTCACCATCCACTGCTGGATGAAGGCCTCTACAATTCTCTTCCATTCCTGTCTGTCTTGAGCAATCTGCACCCCCTTGACTCCTCACATTCTTCTCAATTCAATTGTTCGTCAATGCCATCTTCCACTCGGTCTACGTTGCTTTCTTTCACATCCTCTCGGATACCATTCCAGTATTTATCGCGTCCATCTCCCATTCATTATTCTCGTTGCCACTTTGGTCATACTTCTTACCTATGTATTCCTCTTACGATCTTTTCTTGTTACATCTTGCGTAACATTCTTGAATTTAGCATCCAAGTTTCACATCCATACGTCATAACTGGCAGTACGCACTGGTCGTATGCCTTATTTTTTAAGCATAGCGGAATTTTGGATTTAAAAACTATGTTCATTCTTCCAAAGGCACTCAAATTACATATGTATGTGTACACAGTGTTAAAGTCACGATCCTCAAATGCAATGAAAGATATGTATATTAAACCAATTCAATTGATTAAACGTTGTATTTTTACACTTTGAATTTCATACAATGCCAGTAAATAGATGTAGTACCGCGAAAACTTTTAGCTAGTGCAAGTTGAACGAAGTTACATACTATTAATGACTAGTTTTGCTCGTTTGTTAATATTTTAACATTATCTAGACCAGATGGTTTTTATTCAGAAAATCGACATACATAGATAGGCATGCTCGGCAGATTCATGCAATGCATGTTGCACATCGCATACAAAACGTTTTGTATGACGAGTTGTGTAAATGTTTGCGCGCGTGATTGCACACCGACAAGTGAAACGTTTCAATGCAAGTGCAAGTGCAAGTGCAATACGTATTGTACACGTGGACACGTTTTACATTCGATCAGAAAGATTCTCTAGTAATTTGAGAGTAGACTTACACAGAGAAGCTTAAAAATAGAGTACGACATTGAATAACTCGAAATTTGCGTGTGTGTCTATGGAGCTGCCCTAAGGGTGATATTACACTTGGCCACTCCACCAACAGCTGATTTTTTTTTACGGTGGCCAGCATCTTATTACATTGCACCACTTTTAACGTCATCAGCTACCTGCTCATCTTCATACAAAAAAATTCGGATGTGGCCAACCCATGACTTTATCCATATATTTGAGGAATACAAAGAGTACCGAAATTAATTTTTTAAGTACGTAAGTAAATAAAACGCATGCACACCACCACACACCAACCAAAATACATACATACATATCATGAAATTACTGTGTTGAGTGCGCGCGCGTATGTAAAATATGATCTTCGGCATATATTCAAATAAGAAAAACTACAACTTCCGGTCGGTGGATCAAAACCTTATCAGCTCTTAAATTTTATATGGAAATTATAAATGTAAATTTTCGACTTGATCAATGGGGCAGTTTCTGAAATATTCTGTGGTAAGCTTTTCGACAAAAAAAAAAACCCCTACTTCCGGTTGACTGATTTTAATGATTTATTTTTTCGTAACTAGCAATTTTTCTCAATATTACAATATTGTGACCATACCACATATTTAAAAGGCCGAAAAAAAAAAAAAAAAAAAACAACAAATCGTTCAAGAGTAAACTGCCACTTCTGGTAGTCAGATTTTGACCAAAATCACAGAATCTCTTAGGGCTAACATGAAAACTATAGATATGAAATTTTGACAAAATCGCCGGTGCAGTTTCAGAAATATTCTGCGGTAAACTTTTCGACAAAAAAAAAAACCTACTTCCGGTTGACTAATTTTAATGATTTTTTTTAAATAGCAATTTATCTCAGAATTACAACATAACAATATTGTGAAGATACAACATATTTAAAAGATCGAAAAAAACAAAAAATCGTTCAAGAGTAAACTGCCACTTCTGTCAGATGGATTATGACCAAAATCACAGTATCTCTTACGGCTAACGCCAAAACTATAGATATGAAATTTCAACTTGATCGATGGGGCAGCTTCGGAAATATTCTGTGGTAAAATAATTTTAGAATTTTCTACACGAAAAAAACCCTACTTCCGGGTGACTGATGTTGACCAAATTTCTTATGACTCTCTCACACCTTACGTGAAAATAATAGATATATGAAATTTCACCTTGATAGACTTGATAGCTTCGGAGAAAACACACACACATAAGTACACAGACATACAGACATTTTTTAGAAATCATGAAAACGTGATCAGGGGATGATACCTGATACAAATCAGTCAAAATCTCGAGGTCGAATTTTCGCACGATCACAATACTTTATTCGATTAGGATAAAGTAAAAAGGGTCGAAAGGGGATTTGGTGTCGATTTGTACTGCGAACCTTTGACTTTTAGACTTTTGACTTTTGAAATTTTTAAACACCAAAGAATCGCACAATCTAATACGTACCATCTAAAAATGTATATCTATCTGGTGGTCAAGGTTCAAAAAAAAAATCGGGTGTTGGTGGAGTGACCGAGTGTAATATCAGCCTAAAGAACGATCGCTAGTCCACGTACGAATGCGGGTTTAATTAGGGCATGTGAAGTGCATACATACACGTGAGTGTATGCACGTGACGAGGGTCAGGTAGTAATTAGCGTGGTGCATCCGATGCACTCCTGCAAGGTAGTAGGAGTCTTCTTGGGTGGCTGGCAGCGAGAGAGAGAGATGCACCAGCATCATTAAGCGCATCATTATGCACATCGGATGCACAAACGTTACCATTATAATGCACCGATTATGCATTTTAATACGGAACGCCGACATGGCAGTGTAAACATTGTGTTCAGTTACCGACTTGATACTGCAATAAATAAAATAAGTATAAAAGCTTTCGCGATGCTACATCTATTTACTGGCAATGTATGAAATCCAGACAAAGTGTAAAAGTACAACGTTTAATCAATTGAATTGGTATAGTATATGTACATATCATTCATTGCATGTTGTATACATACATATGTCATTTGAGTGCTTTTCGAAGAATGAACATAGTTTTTAAATCCAACATTCCGCTATGCTTAAAAAATAAGGCATACGACCAGTGCGTACTGCCAGTTATGACGTATGGATGTGAAACTTGGATGCTAAATTCAAGAATGTTACGCAAGATCCAGTGCACACAGAGAAGCATGGATAGATGTATGCTAGGTATAACAAGAAGAGATCGTAAGAGGAATACATTGGAAAGAAGTATGACCAATATATACATATGTAGGGGATGTACATACATATGTAGATCCATTTGAGGATGGTGACTTAAACGCTGTGTATATAATTTGAAAATGAAGAATGGAACTAGGATGGAGTGTTTTTGAAAGAATAAACGTAGTTTTTAAATCCAACATTCCGCTATGGTTAAAAAAATGGCATACGACCAATGCGTACTGCCAGTTATGATGTATGGATGTTAAACGTGGATGCTAAATTCAAGAATGTTACGCAAGATCCAGTGCACATATAAGCATGGAAAGATGTATGCTTAGTATATATGACCAAAGTGGCAGATATAGCGGAACGTGTGAAAAAGTTGAAGTGGCAATGGGCTGGACACAGCGAAAAATACTGGAATGGTATCTGAGAGGATGTGAAAGAAAGCAATATAGACCGAGTGGACGATGGGCTGATAAATTGAGAAGAATGTGTGGAAATGAATGGAAAAGCGGATAGAAGGCATACGACCAATGCGTACTGCCAGTTATGACGTTTGGATGTGAAACGTGGATGCTAAATTCAAGAAGGTTACGCAAAATCCAGTGCATACAGAGAAGCATGGAAGGATGTATGCTAGGTATAACGAGAAAAGATCGTAAGAGGAATACATGGGTAAGAAGTATGAGCAAAGTGGTAGATATAGCAGAACGCGTGAAAAAGTTGAAGTGGAACATAACGAGAATAATTGATGGTAGACGGACGCTAGTAATACTGGAATGGTATCCGAGAGGATGTGAAAGAAAGCAAGGTAGACCAAGTGGAAGATGGGCTGAAGAATTGAGAAGAATGTGTGGAGTCAACTGGATGCAAATTGCTCAAATAAGACAGGAATATTCTTGTATTTGTGCCGTAATATCGAGTGGCTCATTTAGTGACTGACACTTTTGTTAACCCTTTAACTATAGAATCAAAATTGATTACATTTTAAATATTTGTTGAACTCGTAGATACTACATCAGCCCATCGTCCACTCGGTCTACCTCGCTTTCTTTCACATCCTCTCGGATACTATTCCAGTATTTCTCGCGTCCATCCATTCTTCTCGCTATGTGTCCACTTCAACTTTTTCACACGTTCCGCTATATCTGCCACTTTGGTGATCCTCCTACGCGATCTCTTCTCGTTATACCGAGCATACATCTTTCCATGCTTCTCTGTGTTCACTTCCATGCGTCATAACTGGCAGTACGCATTGGTCGTAAGCCTTCATGTGTACATATGACGGATAAAGTATTTTATAGAACCATACGAAATCGATGACTGATTTATTAACAGTTGACAGTTGCTAGCGGCCGTTCATTTTCTCTGTTTAAATTTGATACCGCACCGGTTTTACTGGAATCGAGCGATAACAATAACCAACCGATCACAACGTACGGTGAAATTTATTCGCAATTTACAATAAACGGCGCTTGTTTCACCTCCTTCCAAAAGGTACATACATACGTACATACATATGTATGTATTTGATATATCGCGTGAATTATACCGAGAGCGCTCCAATTGCTATAATGGCCAACGTGCCTTTTAGCAGTCGAGATCACTTCCTACAGCAATATTTTATCAGTCGAATACAACAGTACGAATCCTGATGACTAACGCCCTTTACAAAATATAAACTTCCAACAGATAGAAAGCATTATTTTCAACGAACGTGTGCTCGCCTTTCGAACCGCGGGCATACCAATCAACACTAGGGGGTAATTCCACGCGAAGGAGACGATTTTACGTCAAATTCCCATTATAATCAAATGTCGTGGGGTATTATTTTATCTAAATATTGCTACTGTGTTTTTTGGACTAAGAGTCCTTTCACGCTTTTTGAAATGTTGTGTGTGTGACGAAAATGTACAAATACTGTATTTACTTCATCGTCATCATTTTCACATGTCCACCATCCACTGTTGGATGAGCTGTCTTGGGCAATCTGCATCCAGTTGACTCCACACATCCTTCTCAATTTATTAGCCCATCTTCCGCTCGGTCTATCTCGCTTGCTTTCACATACACTCGGATACAATTACAGTATATCTCGCTATGTATCCCTCTTACGATCTCTTCTTGTTATACTAAGCATACTATGCTTCTATGTGCACTGGATCTTGCGTAACATTCTTGAATTTAGCATCCACGTTTCACATCCAAACGTCATAACTGGCAGTACGTATTGGTCATATGCCTTCTATCCGCGGTTCCATTCATTTCCACACATTCTTCTCAATTCATCATCCCATCGTCCACTCGGTCTACATTGCTTTCTTTCACATCCTCTCAGATACCATTCCAGTATTTCTCGCTATGTATCCACTCCGACTTTTTCACACGTTCTGCTATATCTACCACTTTGGTCATGCTTCCTAACCATGTATCCCTCTTACGATCTCTTCTTGTTATACTAAGCATACTATGCTTCTATGTGCACTGGATCTTGCGTAACATTCTTGAATTTAGCATCCACGTTTCACATCCAAACGTCATAACTGGCAGTATGCATTGGTCGTATGCCTTCTATCCGCGTTTCCATACATTTCCACACATTCTTCTCAATTCATCATCCCATCGTCCACTCGGTCTGCATTGCTTTCTTTCACATCCTCTCACATACCATTCTAGTATTTCTCGCTGTGTCCAGCCCATTGCCACTTCAACTTTTTCACGCGTTCTGCTATGCATATCTGCCACTTTGCTCATACTTCTTACCTATGTATTACTCTTACGATCTCTTCTCGTTATACAGAGCATACATCTTTCCATGCTTCTCTGTGTGCACTGGATCTTGCGTAACATTCTTGAATTTACCATCCACGTTTCACATCCATACGTCATAAATGGCAGTACGCAAGTCTCTCCAATCCGCTTCCATTCCTGTCTGTCTTAAGCAATCTGCATCTAGTTGACTTGACATTCTTCTCAATTCATCACCCCATCTTCCCACTCGGTCTACTTAACTTTCTTTCACATTCCAGTATTTCTTGCGTCCATTTGCCATGCATTTTTGTCGCTATGTGTCCACTTCAACTTTTTCACACGTTCCGCAATATCTGCCACTTTGCTCATACTTCTTACCTATGTATTACTCTTGCGATTTCTTCTCGCTATACAGAGCATACATCTTTCCACGCTTCTCTGTGTGCACTGGATCTTGCGTAACATTCTTGAATTTAGCAACCACGTTTCACAACCACAGTACGCATTGGTCATATGCCTTCTTTCTTAAATGTTAGATTTAAAAACAATGTTTATTCTTTGTTTAATTTCTTCTTCTTTACTACCAGTCATATTCAACTGTATACTTAGCATAACAAAAGGGTCAGAATCATCTTTAAATGTTGTGTGTGCTACGTGGACCTACCCACAGATAGAAAATTCGATATTGATACGTTGCGATGCCTTGCGGATACGTATTACACGCTCTGTAATTCAGTAATGGACAGATATTCAATTAAGGCTCGTAGAGCAAGCTCTACGACAGAACACGTAGACGTCTAAAATGTTGTTCTACGAAACCGCAAACACTTATCCCGAATGCGAATATGGAATTCGCGGCGTGACATCACAAAGCTACCTATTATGTATGTCGGCATTGAAACAATTCCCGATAATATAATATTCCTGACGATATCCCATTTATACGCACGAGACTGTAATCTCAACGTTGTAATTCACGAATATATTGTGTCGACTGTACGATTCTGCCTTTGGCTTAGAAACTGTGTATAGTAGTCGTACCATTAAGTGCATACATTATGTGCAATACTTCAAAGTGTAATCTGTGTGAAATTTTACCATGTGCGCTCTTACTTTCCATAGCAATGGCATATTCATACTGCCTATGGTTAGATCGGATTGTATAAAGTAGGTAAAAATACACACAGTTTGTAGTTATTAATTTGGTTTATTTATAAGCCAACTAGCTGACCTGGCATGCGTTGCAATGCCCGATCCCGTTCCCGTTCCCGTTCCCGGTCCCGTTCCCGTCCCCGTTCTTAGTACGTTATCTGACGCGTGAGCAGGCCTATGCCCGATCCCATTTCCGTTTCCATTCCAAATCCCGTTCCCGTTCCCGTTCCTAGTATGTTATCTGACGCGTGAGCAGGCCCGTTCCCGTTTTTTCCTTATTTTTTTTCACAGTAACCATCCCCAGCATGATCACAATAAGTTCTGAAAGTTTCATCGCGATCGGTTGAGTGGTTTAGGAGCCTATAAGAGACAAACAGACAGACAGACAAACAAACAGACAGACATTGATTTTTATATATACATACATATATAGATGAAATGTTTGATTGGTTTGACTTATCAGCTATTTTATAAATTAAGGCGCTCGCACACCTCTGCGGTTTGCGCACGAAATTCGCGCGAATTTCGCAAGTCTGAGATTTGTACTGCGCACACTTGCCACGACTGCAGCGCCATTCGATACGGCAACTTCACTCAACACTCAACGGGCGAATAGTGAAATACTGTGGTGCGCACACTAGGCACGACTGCAGTGCCATTAGATACTCAACAGGCGAAACGCGAAATACCATACTCGCTTTCGGAACGTTTGTGTTTCACTCACGATTCTGACATGGACACCTCAAATGAGGACCAATCTCTTATGTTGGCCGCATATGTATATGAATGGTAAGTTAAATGCCATTCCCCGTTGCATCGTTTTTCATGGGACCGTAAAAAAAGACACGATGTATGCAGAAAAACGACTTATACGATAAAGTATATTTAAGTACGTAATATTTAGACGATTGATACAGGAGAACGATGCAAACGAGATTATTTAACACTGTTCTTATGGGTGTTTGGCCGGGACTATGAAAAAATAGCGATATATGCGAAAAAACAATACAAGCGAGAACGATGCAACGGGGTTCCACTGTAGTGTGAAAATATCAATACATAATATATCGAGATTTTGCCTTAAGCTTTGACGTTTTAACCGTATTGTTTCGTTCAGCAGTTAACGTTCTCTGACCGTAAACATAATGACAATACGTGTACTATTTATATTTATCGCATCGTTACTGAAATTGTTAACCCGATTAGCGATTAACTAGAGTGCATTGTGCAACCGTTTATCTACCAGTTATTACTTTAATCTTTTAATGAAATAAATGCGTTTACTCGTTTACTACAATTAATGAGTGAACGCGCACCGACAATGTAAAGTGCCGGTTAAACGTTCAACTGAAGGGAATGTTTTTCTTTTACAAGCACGCGATATTAATTAACCTTTTTTATGTTACGTGTAACGTATGAAATGTTTTATTTTACGAATGAATTTTAAATGCCGGACAATTAAAGCGTGCTAGCTTTATCATCCGCAAACGAAACGAAGTGGCTTCTTGGCGCCGATCGTTTTGTTGTTAATTTTCCAATTGACCTGTCACATTTATCACCTGAATTATTATGTTGTACCCGCACTCGAAAGGTGGCTTTTTTTTTTAAGCTAGAGCCATTATTTAAACGTCTTTTTGCGAGGAAAAAGTGCATATTAATTCCGCCGCCCGCGCGTTTGCTCTCCCGCCCACGTATCAGTTTCATTTTATTGCTTGTAATAATTTCGAAACGTGCATTAAAAATGCATTTTTATGCAAATGCATCGTGTGCTATTTTTGCATACGAACTCAAAGACGTGCTATAAATTACCTATGATATGATTCAATCGGTGGAAACTGTCTGGGATAGACAGAGGCAATAATACACTGAAAGAACAGTTCAATAAACGTGGTACAAATACGTAGAAAGAAACAACGTTCAAGAACTATTTTACATGTATGTACATAGTTCGGAAATCTTTGCAGGCAAAATGTTGACACTGCTGGATGAAGGCCTCTCCAATCCTCTTCCATTCGTGTCTGTCTTGTGCAATCTGCATCCACTTGACTCCACACATTCATCTCAATTCATCAGCCCATCTTCCACTCGGTCTACATTGCTTTCTTTCACATCCTCTCGGATACCATTCCAGTATTTCTCGCGTCCATCCATTTTTGTCGCTTTTTCCAACTTTTTCACACGTTCCGCTATATTTGCCACTTTGGTCACACTTCCATGCACACTTCCACTACCCATGTATTCCTCTTTCAATCTCTTTTTGTCATACCAAGCATACATCTTTGACCTCAAGATTTGAGTAAGTTTCGGAAAATGTACGGAAACACACTCTTCTCAATTCAACAGCCTAACTTGCTTTATTTCCCTTTCATACTTCTTATCCATGTATTCCTCTTACGATCTCTTCTCGTTATGCCGAGCATACATCAGTGTGTGCACTGGAGCTTGCGTAACATTATTGAATTTAGCATCCCCGTTTCACATCCATACGTCATAACTGGCAGTGGGCATTAGTCGTAAAAACTATGCTCTTTCTTGTAAAAGCGCTCCATCCTATGTAGTTTCATCTCTTGTTTACATCCAGTCATGTTCACCAATTGTCCAAGGTATAAATAATTATCAACTATCTCTTGAGCAATTTTTATCCACTTGACTCCACACATTCTTCTCAATTAAACAGCCCATCGTCCACTTGGTCCTTGTTTTCTTTCACATCCTCTCGGATGCCATTCCAGTATTTTTTAGCGTCCATCTGCCATACATTCTTCTCGCTATGTGTCCACTTCAACTTTTTCACACTTTCCGCTATTGGTCATGCTTCTCACCCATTTATTCCTCTTACGATCTCTTCTCGTTATACCGAGCATACATCTTTCCATGCTTCTCCGTGTGCACTGGATCTTACGTACCATTCTTGAATTTAGCATCCACGTTTCACATCCATACGTCATAACGTCATAACTGACAGAAAATTGCATTATGGTCAATATTTTATTTTTAGTTTTCTGTTACCCATAAGTTCTAAGGCTTTTAAATGTTTCCAATTACTTATTTATAAGTTCATTTTGAACGTGAAAAATATATGTACGTTTTCATTTCGGATTATCTCAAAACGTTCACTAAGATTGTGGCCTATGTTTTTTTTTTTTTTTTATCTCTTGATAATTTTAACATCACATGTAGTGTCGTAAGTCGAGAATATTCTGAGAATATTCTCCAAAGATTATTCTCCGAGAATTTTATTTTTTCTTGGTTATAAAACATCTCTAGATAGTTTAATAGCTTTTTAGAGGATTCTAGGATATTTTCAAAACCTAATAGGAGTAATAGGACTTATAATACTTAATAAATGCACTACTAGCGTTTTCCGCGAAATTCTCACAGGAATGCGATGCTTATTAACTCTGGAACCAATAAATTATGTATACATATTTTTATTGCTTTGGTTATGATATTCCAGTGAAAGTGTTCCAACTTCGTTTTAACTTAGCACAAAAGATCGTAAAAAATTTGTCATATTCTATACCAAACTAATATTATTCGTGTAATCCGTATCACCTCTCCCAAGTATTAACCCGGATTAGAGGGAGTTTACTGTATATAAGCAAATACAGTAGAGCGATATTACATTGAGCAACAAAACCAACACCAGATTTTTTTTGGCGGTGGCGAGCATCTTATTACATTGCGCCACTTTTCAAGCTACCAACTACCTGCTCATCTCATAATCTTCATACAAAAAAAAATACTATACGAAACTAGGTACTCTATGTAGACGTAGAAAATATATAAAATTCAACCTCTCGTATTTCTTTCTGAATTTCATTGTTTTTGAAACAATTGCGTTGACGTTGCGTTGTGTTGACAATTGAGTACGACGATGCAAAAAAAGGTCAGAAAAGGGTTTTTGGTGAAGATTTTTTTCGGCGAACATTGACTTCCAAGAAATTTTCAAGCAACCCAGAATCGCCTCGTGTAATACATCGTAATACATCGTAATACCTTACCATTGAAACCTGTATATCTATCTGGTCGCCGAGGTTCAAAAAAAACCTGGTGTCCCGTTTTGTTGCTGAATGTAATATCAAGAGTTGGTATTAATTTATTTAAAACTAGCTGACCCGGCATGCGTTGCAATGCCCGATACCGTTCCCGTTCCAGATCCCGATCCGTTCCGTTCCCGTTCCCGATCCCGATCCCGTTCCCGTTCCTAGTACGTTATCTGACGCGTGAGCAGGCCCGTTCTTGTTCCCGTTCCCGTTTTTTCCCGATTCCAGATCCCGGTCCCGTTCCTGATCCCGTTCCCGTTCCTAGTACGTTATCTGACGCGTGAGCAGGCCCGTTCCCGTTCCCGTTTTATCCCGATTTTTTTTCACAGGAACCATCCCCGGCATGATCACAATAAGTCCTGAAAGTTTCATCGCGATCGGTTGAGTGGTTTAGGAGCCTATAAGAGACAGACAAACAAACAAACAAACAGACAGACAGACAGACATTGATTTTTATATATATATAGATAGATACATGGTGACCGATGGAGCCCAGGGTACATTGCATTATGTGCTACAATTTTAAACAGAAAATTCTCGGTTTGGAGAATATTCTCCAAAAGATTATTCCCGAGAATTTTTCAACACTAATCAAATGGCACCCGTACCTGATGATTATTCAAACTTTGACCGTAGTTTTTGGAGTTTTAGACAATTTTTTGAAATGTTTCTAGACGACATTTGTACGACACGGTGTCTAAGTGCGAATTTAATTAAAACGACGTGGGTGTACGTTCGATTTTCATGTGGCAAAAGTCGTTACCTTTAATGTGGCGATTGTGTGCCGTTCGATCGACACTGTGGTAATGGCGTGTAGTGGGCCACTTTACATTCGACTTTGCCGTTAACCCTTTGACCGCCTCCGACCGATAATAGTCGTACTGGTCCCCGCAAGCTCATTTTAGCACTTCGGAATCGACCGATTCGATTAAGGGCGCATGCGCCAAATGTGCATTTTAGCATACATGTATGTATATATGTACGCATGCATGCGAAGCACGTCCTACTTTCTTGCAGTTTCTCGACACAAAACACAGCACTTTCAAATCAAAAAGCATTGTACGCAACACGCAGAGTTGCACCATAAACAAACACAAAACTTCATGTTTAATTGTGGAAAATAAAATTTCTGATAAGAATCCAGCAGAATATTAAGCGTTGCGGATACGAAGGGCGAACTCGACAAACATCGATTTAGCAAAAAATACGTTTTAAGTTTTCTCATCCAGTACGATGGCTATGGTTTTCTATGTTTCAAGTTTTATTTATATACGGTTATGATGGACAAACTAAAAAAAAAAAAAAACCAGCACGCAAGACGATGGGCTGATGAATTGAGAAGAATGTGTGGAGTTGACTGGATGCAAATTGCCCTTGGCGAGTTCGCTCTTCGTATCCGCAACGCCTCATATGTAAATTAAACTTCAAGAAGATTTTTTGTACCATTTGACTGTTAATAAAGTTGAGTTTGAAAGGGAACAATGTATGTATATATTACAGCTAATTTTAAGTTTTTTTGAGTCTTTTTACTGTTGATAATACTAATGTTGAAAAAAATATGGTTTGACATCCTACGTAAACTAACTATTTAGTCAATTTACGTATTAATTATATGAATCATAGATCAATTGAGTTTTGTATATGTACTTTGATTATAATCAGTTAATGAAAAATGATTAATTGATATATACATACTCGAATGCGATGATGATGAATGCAATTTTCATTTTAATCTGTGTATTGATGTTTAAATAATATATTAATTTACCTTTTTCAAATACATCGGGGTCGCGGGTCCCTTGGCTTTTAGAAAAGGGGGTCGCCATTCGATAAAGGTTGGGAACCTGTGCTTTAGAATATCAAAATTTCTACATTTTCGAAGTCTAACTTTAAAAATAGCAGTATAAGTTTCCAGTTACAGTACTATTGGTACTTGGGGATTTTAACTTCAAGTCTAAATATCTCAGTGTCGACTTTATGGATCCATTAATATAGTGAACACCCTACTTTTATCTCGTCTCTATTACGTTATCTTTATAACACGCAAGTTCAAAGTTCGAAATTCCAACAAGAAATAAAGTTAAAAACCGATACTCACTATAAGGAGAAATATCCCCTAATGATAATATTATATAGGCGGGTGTAGAATTTTGGGTTTAATATTTTTTCAAGAAATATATAGCCCTATTTAATGAATAACCTTTGAATCTAGATATATATAGACATCCGCCTAAAAAAAAATTCAATTAAAAAACCACGAACCTTAACCCACATTTTATAGACACTTTATCTTCTAGTTAAAATGCCGCATCATACAACAAACATTTACAACGGCCGACACGAATAGTATTTCGACACACACAGAGAGAGAGAGAGAGAACATTTTATAATGGCGTCGTAAAAAGAAACCAATGGCGGTTAACTCAATGATATATAATTTGTAACAGTCTAATTGCTTCATTATCCGTCTGCCGGTGCGGCGAGTCTCGAAAGGGTTAACAAACCTGTGTACGCGCGCCTTAAGGCAAAAACGCATACGAGTCATACAGGATGATCATTCGAAAACTGACGCTGTTTATGAAAAGTTAAATCACCGAAATTGATAAAGGCGCTCACACACCACTGCGGATTTCGCCAGAGCTGGGATGTGTAGTGCGCACACTTGGCACGACTGCAGCGCCATTCGACACAAAAACTTCACTCAACACTCAACGGGCGAATGGCGAAATACTGTGGTACGCACACTTGGCACGACGCGAAATACCATCGAAACGCAAAATACCACGTGTCACCTCGCTTTCGGAACGTTTGTATTTCACGCACGAGATTCTGACATTGACTCCTCAAATGAGGGGACGCACATTTATATTAATGGTTAAGGCCCTCAAGTCAAGTTATCCGTCCTGACTCGTCGCTGAATCGCACCAATACGAATTATATCGGTGCGAATGGGATGCGAATTGATGGCGTCGTACGAGAATCCGTCTGATACGAGCAGCGTACAATAAAATTGTTTTAATCATCAGCAATTACATATATATATATATATATAATAGCCGAAATCCGTCTGTCTGTCTGTATGTCTGCTGATAACGCTCGCTGAGGAAAAATAATTAAAAAACCAGAACGAGTGGGGGATCGAACCCAGGACCCCAAGCTCGAGAGGACTGTCGCCAGTTGTCAATTTAGTCCTTTTTTTTTTTAAATGGATCGTGACTCTGCCAATAATACATAGATGGCGTTATAAAAACTATTTTTTTTTTTTTGTTTTTTTGATTTTTACAAAATCATTAAACATATATAAATTAATTAATAATTATAATATAAATAGTAAAGTAAAAAAAAAATCGACACCGTGCGATCAATTAGTGAAGATTGCTATAATACATAGATGGCGCTATAAAAACTTTTTTTTTTGTCAATTACAACCGTGCGATCAATTAGTGGGGATCTCTATTAAAAAAGCGCTTTACGATATTTAAAATTCAGCGGGCGTTGATATTCAACGGGCTCACACTAGTGTTATATAAACAAAAATGTCACTATATAAAGACGCTGGCACACCTCTGCGGATTTCGCCAGTGTTGAGATTTGTACTGCGCACACTTGGCACGACTGCAGCGCCACCTCGCTTTCGGATCGTTTGTATTTCACTCGCGATTCCGACATGGACTCCTCAAATGAGGACGAAACTCTTATGTATGTTGGCCGCATATTTATATGAATGGTTAGTTAAATACTTTTATTGTTGAATGTAATTATTTATAACGGTGTGTCATCAAGGATCGTCTGGTTTCTGTCACTGTGACATAACCTATCAAATCAGATCGTACAGGATGGGATCTTCACCGTTTCGATCAGCTTTTTCTGCAAACGTCATATCGAAATTGAGCGAATCGCCGATAAAAATTGTGTGGCGAATTCGCGACGGATTCCGGTACGAAATCCGTCCACTTGCGAGTATGCGATACAACTCCCCACCACATCAAACGCGCGATATTCGCTGGGCGAATACGAATCCGCAGAGGTGTGCGAGCGCCTTAATGGTACGGTGATAGAACATAAACCATTTTAAAGTTGATACGGTCTTATTTCTAATGATTTAGTGGCTTTTTAAAAAAACATGATAAATAATGCCAAAATTGGTGCTTGGAAAAATTTGAGAAAAAAACGCATTTTATAAGGGAGTTTCATACAATTATGTATTTCAACTTGGGATTTTTCGCTAGGCGAATACGAATCCGCAGAGGTGTGCGAGCGCCTTAATGGTACGGTGATAGATTATAAAGCATTTTAAAGCTCATACGGTCTTATGTCTAATGATTTAGTGGCTTTTTGAAAAAACATGATAAATAATGCCAAAATTGGTGCTTGGAAAATTTTGAGAAAAAACGCATTTTATAAGGGAATTTCATACAATTATGTATTTCAACTTGGGATTTTTCGCTAGGCGAATACGAATCCGCAGAGGTGTGCGAGCGCCTTAATGGTACGGTGATAGATTATAAAGCATTTTAAAGCTCATACGGTCTTATGTCTAATGATTTAGTGGCTTTTTGAAAAAACATGATAAATAATGCCAAAATTGGTGCTTGGAAAATTTTGAGAAAAACGCATTTTATAAGGGAATTTCATACAATTATGTATTTCAACTTGGGATTTTTCGCTAGGCGAATACGAATCCGCAGAGGTGTGCGAGCGCCTTAATGGTACGGTGATAGATTATAAAGCATTTTAAAGCTCATACGGTCTTATGTCTAATGATTTAGTGGCTTTTTTGAAAAACATGATAAATAATGCCAAAATTGGTGCTTGGAAAATTTTGAGAAAAAACGCATTTTATAAGGGAATTTCATACAATTCATATAAAAGTCGATCGAATAAAAGGCGAAAAGAGTACGATCGTGTCGCAAAACTGGGGTAGTGATTAATAGAGCTTTCAACCCCTAACCACCCCAAACTTGACCCCATCGCGATCCGAAAGTTCAATTAAAGAAATCCATTTGGAATCGTAAAAGTTTATGACCGGCAATGTATGCGCATAGTATTTTTATCCCCGTACACTATAAAAGTGGTTTAAACAACGAGCTAAGGGTTCTATTTCATCGAAATGGCCCCACTATTACGCGTATAAACTTACGTTCGAGTTATTTTTACGCTTGTACGTCGACACTTTTCCGTAGGCGAAAATTATATTATGTGTGTATGTTTTTAAATTGACTTTGAGTAGTTTTTTTTTTTTTTTGGAAATTTATTTTGAAATTAGAGAGAGTCGAAATTGTATCGAATATTATTTGAATATATGTCAAATATTATAAGCTTGATGTATGTCTAAACAACACGCCAATTTTTTAGTTAAATATTGTACTACATGTAAGTTAACTAATTTTCATGATATTTTTGTTGTTGCATCAGTAGAAAACATTTTTTTAAACATTGTAAATAAATCCATAAAAAAATCTACGATACAAATTGAAAGTTCAACTTTTAATATATGATAGCTTAATTTAATTTTATAAATCACAACAATATTATACTGTACACGTATTAAATTTAACGCTCGAAAAATATAGTACGAAATTTATACGGCAAAGTCACCCTTTCAGTTTGAATAAATCTATGAAAATCCTGTCAATTTTCACTCTTCGTCAAAATTGTACGTACGAAATTATCATTTTGAAAAGTTTAACAATTTCTGAAAACAGTCAATCTTTTCAAGTACTGCGGATATATTTAATCATTTTCAGCCGTTTCGCTCTTCAATGCCTGTCTTGAGCAATCTGCATCCACTTGACTCCACACATTCTTCTCAATTCATCAACCCATCGTTCACTCGGTCTACCTTGCTTTCTATCACATCCTCTCGGAAATCGTTCAAGTATTTCTCGCGTCCATCTGCCACTTTGGTCATACTTCATACCCATGTATTTTCCCTTACGATCTCTTCTCGTTATACCGAGCATACATCTTTACATGCTTCTCTGTGTGCACTGGAAATTACGCAAAATTCTTGAATTCAGCATCCAAGTTTCACATCCATACGTCATAACTGGCAGTACGCATTTCTCGTATGCCTTATTTTTTGACTCCAATCCTCTTCCATTCCTGCCTGTCTTGAGCAATCTGCATCCACTTGACTCCACACATTCTTCTCAATTCATCAGCCCATCGTTCACTCGGTCCACCTTGCTTTCTATCACATCCACTCAGATACCATTCCAGAATTTCTCGCGTCTATATGCCATTAATTCTTCGCGCTATATGTCTACTTCAACTTTTTCACACGCTCCGCTATATCTGCCACTTTGGTCATACTTCTTACCCATGTATTCCTCTTACGACCACTTCTTGTTATACCGGGCATACATCTTACCATGCTTCTCTGTGTGCACTGGAACATTCTTGAATTTAGCGTACAAGTCATAACTGGCAGTACGCATTGATCGTATTTTAAGCATAGCGGAATGTTGGATTTAAAAACAATGTATTCCTCGTAGGATCTCTTCTCGTTATACTGAGAATACATCTTTCCATGCTTCCATGTGTGCATTGGATCATGCGTAACATTCTTGAATTTAGCATCCACGTTTCACATCCATACGTCATAACCGGCAGTGCGCATTGGTCGTATGCCGTCTTTTTTAAGCATAGCTAAATGTCGGATTTGAAAAACTATGTTCATTCTTCCAAAAGCACTCCATCCTAGTTTCATTCTTCATCAACTCTGTACCTAGTCGTATTGTAGAGCGGATATATCTATAAATATGTAAAAAGTGGGAAATTCAAACATTTTAAACAATGCTTACATAAGCGTTACGGCCAAAGTATACAAATGTGAATTTTTGATGTATGAATCATTTTTCGTGAGATCAATTTAACCACTGAAGAACAATTTATTTGAACCAGTTCTTCTTTCTCAAACATTAGCTTTTCATACATGTCATTTATATAGCAATTTACTAAGACTTTTCCTGTGACATATTTTGATGGAATTATAAGAATGTTATTTTCGTTTTAAAGCATGAATAAATTCATTTTTATACCTACATATATACATACGTAAGAAAGTACATTTTTCGGGAAGATGAGATAAGATTCGCAAAAAAAAATATTTGTAAGTATGCCATCTCATTAGCGGCAATTTTTTTTTATCTCCGTTATAACGAAGGAAACTCTGGAGAACGCCCTCGTACAATCCGGAACAACCAGAAGTTGGAGACCCCTTCACAGTCAGGGGTCGTGAAATATGTCGGCGGTCGCGTGACCCCGTTAAGAGGGACACTTGTCTACAACGTTAAAACCTAACCCACACAAGAACGTTTCCACACCAAAATGTTCCACACAGAACCAATCTCTTAAGAACTGAAAAAAAAAACAACCACATTTTTATAATAAAATAGAATCACACTCCCATAACGAATGCGTTTGTTTGATCGCCACGACAATTATTTTATTATTATTGCACGCGAAGGTGCGCTCGACCGAACCGATTTGTCGAGAATTAAACGAAGCGTTAACTCGTCAGTCAATTCGCTCGCTCGCGGTTAAAACGCTTTATCAAAAGTTCGTTAGTGGTGCAAAATAAAACAAAAAAACAATAAAATAAATACAACTTGTAAAGCGTAAAAGTCAATTATTGCAACATCATCAAAAAATAAATTGCATCTATAGAGCAGATGGGTATTTTTTTGATTTGTTTGAAAAGCACTTCGTTTAGCTCATTAATTTACATAGATATTCTAAAATGAAAATACACAGTTAATTGTTAGTTAGTAGAAATAATATAATTTTTTTGTTACTTATTAAGGAGTGCTTTTGGAAGAATGAATATTTATTTATTTATTGAATAATTACATGGAGAGGCGGCATACCCGATAGGCCCATGGGGTTTGGTTTTAGTTAAAAATCAAAAAAAAAAAACAGTATTATAAATGAAAAAGAAAGAATGAGAGGACAGTATTGCCAAATTTGAACAAAATAAAAAAATAAAAAATAAAAAATAAAAACAAAAATAAAAAAATAAAGATAAAAACAAAAATAAAATGAATAATGGTCCATTTATTAAAGAATTACAAATATCCGTTGTTTTTTAAGAATAAATCTAGCTGATTTTTATATAAATTAACATTTTTTGAAGTGACTATTGAATCTGGAAGACTATTCCAAACTTGAACCACTCTATTTGAAAAGAATGAATCTCTAACAATCTTATTTGATTTTTCTTTTTGGAGTCTAAGAGTATGACCTCTTAGATGAGGGTTCTCATTGAACACAATGAGGTTGGTCATATCACATGAATAATGATTATTTATTATTTTGAATACTTCAATTAAATCACCTCTTAATCTCCTCGTCTCCAATGTGGAGAGATTCAGTCTTTTCAATATTTCATGATAAGGTAGTGATCGAAGTTCGGATGGCATTTTTTGTAATTCTTCTTTGGACCCTCTCGAGACATAGAATATCTTTTTTTTTTTAAAATGGGGATTCCAAACATTATATGCATACTCCAATTTCGGTCTGATATATGACTTATATATTTTTAACAACAAATTTTCATCCAATGATTTGAAGACACATCTAATGATATATATAAAGGAATTTACTTTTTTTTGACTAACTGGTTGATGTGCACAGACCATTTTAAATCTTTGGTGATAGTTACACCCAGATCACATTGGGAGGAAACATTAGTCAATATTTGATTATCAATCATATACGGAATTTGCGCATTGAAGGATCCTAAATGAAGAGTATTGCATTTGGCTGCATTTAAAGACAAAAGCCAAACTTTAGACCATATGTTAATACAGTTCAGGTCATTTTGCAAATCTCTACGTCCATCGATAGTTGCCGGACCGAAAAGTTTAATATCGTCTGCAAACAATGAATGACTTGAAACAAGACCATCCACAATGTCGCTAATGTATATAAGAAACAAAACAGGTCCCAGAACCGAACCCTGGGGAACTCCACTGAGAACCGGTAGTGAGTCGGAAAGACAGTCACCGATCCTCACCGTGAACTTCCTCAGTCTCAAGAACTCCCCAATCCATTTCAAGAGTGAGCCTCTAACACCGACATGATCCAGTTTCAACATCAAACGTTCAATAGGCCTTTTCAAAATCCAAATAAATGACATCCGTAGGAACATCATTATTTAGACTTTGAGTCCACTCATTTAAATATTGTTTTTAAATGCTTAAAAAATAAAGCATACGACCAATGCGTACTGCCAGTTATGACGTATGGTTATGAAACGTGGATGTTAAATTCAATAATGTTACGTAAGATCCAGTGCACACAGATGTATGCTCGGTAAAATAAGAAGAGGAATACATGGGTAAGAAGTGTGACCAAAGTGGCAGATATAGCGGAACCTGTGAAAAAGTTGAAGTGGCAATGGATTGGACAGATGGATGCGTGAAATACTGGAATGGTATCCAAGGTGAACCGAGTGAACGATGGGCTGATGAATAGAAAAGAATGTGTGGATTTAACTGGATGCAGATTGCTCAAGACAGACAGGAATGGAATTGGATTGGAGAGGCCTTCGTCGAGCAGTGGATGGTGAACGGCTGAAAATGATGATGATGATTAAGAGTTAAATTTTGTTTCACTGCTGGATGAAGACCCCTACAATCCTCTTCCATTCCTGTATGTCTTGACCGATCTGCATCCACTTGAATCCACATATTCACGTCAGCCCATCCTAACCCATTAGCCCTAACTTTCCTCCACAACCTATCGGATGATTCAAGTATTTCTCGCTACTGGTGTAATACACGCTATATACCCAATAAGTGTTATTATTCTTTTAAATAATGTGTTGCATCAGGGAATGTATTGAAAATTTGAGAAACTGTCTACATGTACTTTCATTATTTCATTAACAATGGAAATTTCAAAACATACAACGAAATTAAATTAAATTACCAGTTCAAAACATTCACATAATATAAGAAATACTGTGATTAATCTTCCCACATTTGTTCACTACTCAATATATTGTATATACATTTTTATAGTAGCGTATTGTAAATTACGGCAATTTTTCAATACATAAGCAATGAGTAATACGCGTTGCACAATTGCTGCTGAATACAAATACCATAATTATAACACAACCGATCAATCTTAAGCGTAATCATCATCATCATTTTCAGCCGTTCACCATCCACTGCTGGATGAAAGCCTCTCCAATCCTCTTCTATTCCTGTCTGTCTTGAGCAATCTGCATCCACTTGACTCCACACATTCTTCTCAATTCATCAGCCCATCTTCCACTCGGTCTACCTTGCTTTCTTTCACATCCTCTCGGATACCATTCCAGTACTTCTCGCGTCCATCTGCCATCCACTTTTTCACCCGCACTGCTATATCTGCCACTTTGGTCATACTTCTTACCCATGTATTTCTTTTGCGAACTCTTCTTGTTACGCCAAGCATACATCTATCCATGCTTCTCTGTGTGCACTGGATCTTTCGTAACATTCTTGAATTTAGCGTCCAAGTTTCACATCCATACGTCATAACTGGCAGTACGAATAGGTCGTACGCCTTATTTTTTAAGCACACCGAAATGTTGGATTTAAAAACTACGTTCATTCTTCCAAAAGCACTCCATCCTAGTTTTATTTCTTCTTCTTTACATCCAGTCATATTCACCAATTGTCCTAGGTATAAATAACTATCAACTATCTCTACAATATGATTATCTACTGTGACGTACGTTTTGCGTGCAAAATTCATTAAACATAATTTTAGTTTTATTAAAATTAATTTTTAAGCCTACTTTCACACTTTCGTTGCTTAATTCTGTTAATCTATTTTGTAAATCTACTGAGTTACATGCAACTATTACATGCCAAATTATTTTAAGAATTATATCATTAGAAATAGTGATATCCATAGTTATTCAACTAGAAATAATAACCAATTAGTTGTAGGTAGAGTAAGGAAAACAAAGACAGCTGGTGGTATTTTTGCACAGGGGTGTATTAATGTATAATGCCCTCCCGGAGTGCGTCAAGTCTTCTAAGACAATAGATGCATTCTTGAAAAGTGTGAGGAGACACCTCTGTGAGAGATAGTAGTTATGTATAAGTATAGTGTATAATGTGTATTTGATTTATGTAGTTGTTATAAATATGTAATAGATGTAAGTTAAATTAGCTAATTACCTATTATTATATAAAATAAATAAATAAATAACTATAACTATGTCGTCAGCGAATCTTAGATGGCTCAAATGTACTACACTTTCGTGTGATCAAATGCACTCAACTGCTGTGTATTAAATCCGGTAAACTTGGCAACACGATTCGCTGGCGAATCAAGATCTCACATTATTTTATTTCTTCACGTGAAAAATCAGTTTCGACCCCATTTGTATTCAGCTAGGCAAGTCGCGACGCGCTCGGAACACTTCTAGATGGCGTGTGCGCTCTAGTTTTTTTTTTTTTTCAGCCGCTTTCAGTAGTGGTGAACCATTTTTCTACTACGTCAACTTTCGAAATAAGTGCCGCCACGTATACAGGGGAATTTCAGTGGGTGTTTTTGGGTGGATTTGGGGGGGGGGGTGGGGGTTTTTGCACAAATTGGATGAGGCGCGTGACCGGGGCGCGAGATGAGCCCCCCTGTTCCGAGATCAAAACCTGGCGCCATAGACGACGCCAATTACCCGGAAGTTTACATCAAAACATTCAAAGGTTCGATTGGCTGTTGAGAGAGGTGGCTGCTGTGCGTATCGTGCGAAACGAATTTCCGCCCTTGTTTTCGCGGCACGGCCGTGCTCTCGCTTCGCCCATTACCGGCGGGGAAATTGCCATTGGGAATTCAGGGCGCGCCCTTTACTTAGTTGCATGACAGCTCGGATGCGCCTCGTCAATTTTAAATGAGAAAACGTGACGCGCCCCTGGCCTCGCTTATCTCCGCGAAACGCATAAAAACGCGAAATTTGCATTCAAATTGTTGCAAAGCGCGCGTTTCATTTGGGTAAAAGAGCCGAACGAGATTCGAACCGCGCGAAACGCGCCTAATGTCGATATACCATTGTTCAGTTGTTAAAAAGCACAAAAAAAGTTCAAAATGTTGGCCGAAGGCCAATCAAATATATTCCCACGGTGAAATGTTGAATTTCGTATTATATGTTATGTATTGGAGGTTGAGGAACAGAGAAAAGTGAGAAAACAGCACTTGATGGTGTGATGATTGTTTGTTTATTTATTGATTTCACAATGGTTCATTTGGTGGCACAATTACAGTAAAATATAAAGATTCGTGTGTTGATATAATTCGGAAAAGTTGCGTGTTGGCAACTGTTATTATAGTTTAGGAGAGTATACGTCCGTGTGGGTTAATTGTTTGACTGAAGAGTGACCTGTGTGATTCTGTTGTGACTGGAGGAGTGGCTGTACTCCGACCTTTACATCTACATATATATAAACTTAAGGGGCTGAGGTTTGGGGGGATGTGAAAAGGAATGTCGATTGCAATTGGTCAATAGGTCGCCTGATTTGCACTGTCGAATCTGATTGGTCAACGTCAACTTAGACTGAGGGGAAGAGAGGCAGGGGTTATGTGTCGCGACCTCTGACTCATATCCGGGCCGCACCGAATCTTTAGCCAAATGTGCAGAAAACAATGTATGACTCAACATTCGTCCGAGATATGACGAATTTCAAGTTAAATGCGTATAAGACCAAAAGTCCGTGGTCGGTTGCTACGGCTCGACATTCGGTTGTACTATTGCATCATATTTATGACGCACCGGTCAAGCGGAGACGTAACATATGTATATAATGTCGTGGTGAAGTATCGAGCTTAAAGTTTTGATCGAGTTTCTTATTTGATCACTTATTTACTACTCATATAGTAAATAAGTGTTATTCATTTATATATATATATGTATATATTATCAAACGTGTATTTAAGACATTTAGTATCCAGTTGCTGTCAAAAATTTATACAATCGTATATTAGACCTAAACTAAAATTTGCTGTAAATGTTTTGGAACCCTAACTTCAAAAAAGACATTGTATTTTTAGACAGGGTTCAAAGAAGGATAACAAAAATGCCATCTGAACTTCGATCACTATCCTATAATGAAAGGTTGAAGAAAATGAGTCTCACATCTTTGGAGGCGAGAAGATTAAGAGGCGATCTAATTGAAGTCTACAAAATAATAAATAATAAATATAAATGCCCAATGAAAAACCTCCTAAATTTCAATAAAAACGCGCATCTCAGAGGTCATACACTGAAATTACTAAAAGACAAATCGAACAAAATTGTCAGAGACTCTTTTTTTTCAAATATGGTCGAAGTTTGGAACCGTCTGCCAAATCAGCTAGTAACTTCCGAAAATACAAATCTATTTAAAAATCATCTCGATAACACAAATGGATTTTTGTAATCCTTCAAATATAAATAATTAAGAATTGTATGTGCAAGTTATGACAGACCTCTGGGCTCCATCGGCTATGCCGCCTGCCCATGTATTTTAAATAAATAAAGTTTCTCGCGATCCATAAAGACTATTCAATACTATCTACGTACAATTACAATTACAATTATTCATACTGCATCCGGTTGACTCGACACATTCTTCTCAATACATCAGCCCATCGTCCACTCGGTCTACTTTGCTTTGTTTCACATCTTCTCGGATACCATTCCAGTATTTCTCGCGTCCATCTGCCATCCATTCTTCTCGCTAGGTCATGTTTCTTACCCATGTATTCCTCCTACGATCTCTTCTCGTTATACCGAGCGTACATCTTTGTGTGCACTGGATCTTGCGTAACATTCTTGAATTTAGTACGCATTGGTCGTATGCCTTCTATTTTAAGCATTTTGGATTTAAAAACAATTTTCATTCTTCCAAAAGCACACCATCCTAGTTTCCTTCTTCGTTTTAACGAAGAATTATTTATTATTGCATAAAATGAATAAAAATAGTATGCGTACGCTCTGGCAGACGGCCGCCAGCGAACTGACATCTTCGTACGCCCCGTGCTCCCAATTCCTTTTTTTCCAATTTCAACCGTTCCTATTTGACATACATACATACATACATATGTACATCCATATGAACAGACAGACTAAACGCTTTTCGCAAGCTTTAAAAGGCTTTTGAAACTCAATTTAAATAATTACCGACGGACAGATCGACGACAGCTATACTTTATGTTTTTGTGTATAGTAAATGGTACATACACCATTTCTACATGCATACATATACGTATGTAGTAGCGCAAGGGTCTGCCTGGGTAACCGCGGAACGCTCGCCTGCATACATATAAACTATACATATGTACATAAATGATAACCATCCGATTACATTGTCAACAGGTTAGTTTATTATTATTATATTAATAAAGAGCTAAAATTGGTTTGTCGTTTGACTGTCCACAAAGATGGACCATAGATACATATTTGTACATACATATGTATATACTAAACAGTAATTACATATTATAATGAACCATTTTGTATTACTTACTATTAAAAATTATTACCAAATTTAAACCTTAATTGAGATTTTGTATTAGTTATTCTAAAATTGACCTTGAGATCAAAATTTAAAATGTCAAGGTCGAAAAAACAATTGAAAATATCTTAAAAGTCTTTTCAACAAATTACACAGTAAATAAATAATAGATACTCTCCAATAGTTGGAGAGTAATACGTAGGAGACGAAACGAAAGGTACAATGAATAGGTGTACATATGTATGTCGTACATGAAACAATAAAAATCGTACATGAAACAATATTTCAACAACTACATAAATCAGATACAATTAGCGAATTCCAACAGAAAATTTCCAAATTTTGAATTTTAACAACACTCTTCGATTAATATATAAATTTATTCTCTTACCTTCTTCTGGCTGTTGAACCCCATCCAAACAAAGTCCTCCAGAACAGGGAATACTCTGCACAGGACGACCGATACATCCAGAAGAATCCTCACCGCCGATACACTGCCTCTTCCTCACCTGACGACAATCTCTTCCACACCTGGACCACTCGGTCCAAATTCCCCATCTACCGGCAACACCTGAGGAGATTATAATAATCCAGAATTTATCTTTTCATTCTTCAGCGAGAGAATAAGGCGATTACGACCGCGAGAAAATATTCCGAAGTCATCGAGAGAGACCACTAAGGCAAGTCATCTCGGATTATGATAAAAATCATTCATCACGCATACGTGGGTATTATAACTGTGTTTGTATTACCTGTCATTAAGTCTGTCCTGTCGTACTTGATTGCGTCGTACGAGAATCCGTCTGATACGAGCAGCGTACAATAAAATTGTTATAATCATAAGCAATGTCATATAAACAAAAATGTCACAATATAAAGACGCTGGCACACCTCTGCGGATTTCGCCAGTGTTGAGATTTGTAGCGCCACCTCGCTTTCGCAACGTTTGTATTTCACTCGCGATTCCGACATGGACACCTCAAATGAGGACGAAGCTCTTATGTTGGCCGCATATTTATATGAATGGTTAGTTAAATACTTTTATTGTTGAATGTAATTTATAACGGTGTATCATCAAGGATCGTCTGGTTTCTGTCACTGTGACATAACCAACCAAACGCGCGACATTCGCGCGTTTTAATCCGCAGAGGTGTGCGAGCGCCTTTAATGGATAACTTTTAATATAGTTATAATCACCTGTACTGTGACATGATATGCAATCTGAAGTTTTTTGTATGGCAGCTCCTGAACAGGGCTGTCCACCATTTGAAGGAGAGGGACTCGTACAGGATCTGGTCCTTCTTTGACCGCGAGATGGCTGTCCAGAGCATCTGCATTCGGTCCATTGAGACCACGAAGACCAGCCACCGTTCACTGGAAAAACATTTGAGCAACAAAGTCAGATAACTTTAGAATTGTATAAAGTTTTTTTTTATATTTACATATGTACATCACAGATCATTCTTATATTCATGTTCGATTATTTACATAAATAGATCGTTAAAGATTCGTACCGTATACTGTGAGCAAAGCCGGATCCGAAATTCGCTTTCCTGCAACATTTTCAGCAACGCAACTGTAGTTCGCCATGTCCTGTTAAAATTTAAATCTTCTTTAGATCAAATCAAAAGGTCGACAATACAAATACAAATACATAATGTAAAAGTTCCTTTTGGTTACACATTCATCGAATATTCATACAAAATTACAAACATCCAAAGAATTTCAAAGCTTGTGTTGGCATAAAATCATGTGCTTGATATAAAATTCTTATTTTATATACTATATATTGATAATACATTAGAAGCGCTTTTACGTACAAAAAAATGAGATTTCTGTAACAAATACAATATTCGTGCTTATGTAAGCTTATAGTAAGTATTTTTTTTTCGAAAAATTTCCATGAAAATATTCCTAAAAATATCACATATGTACATACATACAAAACAAGAATATACATAGATATTTACGTACGCATTAAATTAAATATGAATGCGAAATGCGCAAAAGAGATTTTCTTTTATCTGCTTTGATATAAAATACATACATATGTACATGTGTATATATGCATTGAAAAAAGTCTTTATTGTGTACTTTTTGCACAATGAAAATCTTGTATTGCCACTAACAATGAGAATATTTTTTTATAAAACTAACAGCTGTAAGCACTCAGTTATTGCCCGGGAGCAAATTATTATTTTTTTTCTTCGTGGCAACACTCAATCTGTTTTAACTGGCAATACTTAATTGGCAGATTACTTTAATTGACTTCTGATTAATATACCTAATTAGAAGTCGTTGAAACAAATTTTTTTACGTGAAAAAAGTACCTATGCAACATTTTGGTTCCAATTCCTCAAACGGTGTTGAAATTTGTTTAATTTGAATAAAAAGAAATACTGACAATTTTCATATATTTTACGGGCAAAGTGTGTCATCCCGGCATTGTATAAATATATGTGTTTTAGGCAAAGCATGAAATAAGTGAGTTTTGTTTAAAAAATCTTTTTATTTATCAGCTGATTCTAAAAAATAAATTTAAGCCAGTTTTTTCAATGTGCGCCATTTGTATTCCAATTTATAAAAATGTTTCACATTTTCAACTTTACCTGGCCATTTTTGGGCATTGTATAAAATTCCTAGGCATTTTTATACACTCGGTATCTTGCTCTTTTTTATCCCAATATGTAGTATCCTCGGAATCTTGCTCTTTTTTATCCCAATATGTAGTATCCTCGGTATCTTGCTCTTTTTTATCCCAATATGTGGTATATGTATATCTACACTGTGTGTCGATAATAAAAATCTAACTTTGATAAAAGTGTCGAGTTGCAGTACTAGTAGGTAGTACTAGAGCTTTTAACTTTAAGCTAAATATTTCAGTGTTGATGTACTTGATTCATCCATATATGTACATACATATGTACATATCATCATCTTTTTCAGCCGTTCACCATCCACTGCTGGATGAAGGCTTCTCCAATCTTCTTCCATTCCTGTCTGTCTTGAGCAATCTGCATCCAGTTCACAATTCATCAGCCCATCGTCCACTCGGTCTACCTTGCTTTCTTTCACATCCTCTCAGATACAATTCGAGTATTTCTCGCATCCATCTGCCATCCATTCTTCTCGCTATGTGTCCACTTCAACTTTTTCACACTTTCTGCTATATCTGTCACTTTGTTCACACTACTTACCCGTGTATTCCTCTTACGATCTCTTCTCGTTATATCGAGCATACATCTTTCCATGCTTCTCTGAGTGCACTGGATCTTACGTAACATTCATACGCATTTTTTAAACATAGCAGAATGTTGGATTTAAAAACAATGTTCATTCTTCCAAAAGCACTCGGTCCTAGTTTCATTCTTCTTCTTTACAACCATTTGCATATTCACCAATTGTTTTAGTTTTATTAAAATTAATTTTTAATCCTACTTTCATACTTTCGTTGCTTAATTGTGTTAATCCTATTATTGTATATATGTATGTAGATAAAAAAAATACCCACTAGACCGGGGATTCCCAACCCCGTGCCCGCGGGCACCATGGCGCCTGCTGACCGATTTGTGTGCGCCCGCCACTATTCGACCACGACAGATTTTTTTAAACTTTGTCGTTGTAGGGAAAAGACAAACATGTAGCTAAAACGATTGGCTCTGTAAACTCATTTTAAAGCCAAACCGTTTTTGTGGATATCACATCAGCAGATGCAGTCTCTCGTGCATTGCCCAAATATGAAGAAAATGGCAGGTAACAGTGAATTCAACGTGTCATTATTTGTTAAGCACCTTCAAGAGATTTTAACATTTTACTATCATCGAGTCAATGGTCTCCTTTTTTTATTAATCCTTTTACTTGCCAAATAAATATAATGGAAATAGCTGCGTACATTGCAGTGCTTGTTCAAGTGAAGGACCCTCAGGATGATATTATGCTAAAATCCTTAATATCAGATAAGGACAGTAGACAGAAAAAAGTTTTCATTCTTAAAAAAAGCGGTATTATTTATTACCTACATACATATGTATGTTCAACTATAAATTTGCTTTGAAAAAATAAGTGGTGCCCGCCGCCCGACCAATATTTTAAAATGTGCTCTAGGGTACAAACAGGTTGGGTACTAGACAAAAGTCAGCTAATCCATTACATTATGTAAAACATTCACAGTCTAATATTAAATCGCAGACACTTTAAACAGAAAGGATTACCTGCACAGTGGCTTGAGACACCAACAAATGTCCCTCGCCAGACACCTTAACCGTGGGACTTGCTTCGGGTACTAGAGGAGAACCATTTTTCAACCACGACAACTGTGCCACTGGAGCACCTGAGGGTCCCAAACACCTCAGTGCCACTTGTCCGTACAACTCCACAGACGTGGCCACAGGTGGGGTAACAAACTGCTTGCGAAGGTCTGAAAATAATATAAATTTAAATAAAGATTAAAAAAAAAAATCATCAAATAATTATTATGGCAAGCACATTTTTTTAATGCGAGTGCAAATCTGTCGCTAATGGTTCGCAATTAGCCGACGAGGGGTACCAAATACCCCACGTCCTATTATCGCACGTGCAATTTCCACCCTATAATATGCACGCGGTTAACCCCTCCGTGTGCGTGTCAATAATTTATTGTTGTTTTAAAATTTTAACCGTGCGTATGTAGTTGCGAAGGCGATTATCTGAATTTTTCAAAATTGCTTAATTTAAAAATAATATTTAGAGCTTCTCAAAACGAGCCCCTGTGTACATATATATTTTTTTATTATTACTAATGAGCGTTTGAATGGGCATTTATTTTATTTATCGCATAATATAACACGCCCTACAAATAATTGCCATTTTAGTATTAGATACATAGATAAATGCGTACTGCCAGTTATGACGTATGGATGTGAAACTTGGACGCTAAATTCAAGAATGCTACGAATGTACATCGAAATTAAGCAACGAAAGTATGAAGGTAGGTTTAAAAATTAATTTTAATGAAACTAAAATTATGTTTAATGAATTTTGCACGCAAAACGTATGTAGTCACAGTAGATAATCATATTGTAGAGATAGTTGATAGTTATTTATACCTAGGGCAATTGGTGAATATGACTGGATGTAAAGAAGAAGAAATAAAACTAGGATGCAGTGCTTTTGGAAGAATGAACGTAGTTTTTAAATCCAACATTTCGATGTGCTTAAAAAAAAAGGCGTACGACCAATGCGTACTGCCAGTTATGACGTATGGATGTGAAACTTGGACGTTAAATTCAAGAATGCTACGAAAGATCCAGTGCACGCAGAGAAGCGTGGAAAGATGTATGCTTGGCATAACAAGAAGAGATCGCAAAAGAAATACATGGGTAAGAAGTATGACCAAATTGGCAGATATAGCAGAACGTGTAATAATAGATGGGAGATGGATGCGAGAAATACTGGAACGGTATCCGAGAGGATGTGAAAGAAAGCAAGGTAGACCGAGTGGACGATGGACTGATGAATTGAATGTGTGGAGTCAATTGGATGCAGATTGCTCAAGACAGACAGGAATGGAAGAGGATTTGAGAGGCCTTCATCCAGCAGTGGATGGTGAACGGCTGAAAATGATGATGTACGAGTACATATGTACATATACATACATAGTTAACAGATTAAATCAAAAGTTACGTTCGAGTACAATTCATTCATTAGAAAAATGTAAAATTTCAATTGATTATAACCAGTGGTTGGAAACCGGCGGCTCCGGAGCCATATGCGGCTCTTTGTATGAAAACTTGCGGCTCTCACTTTTGCGTGCAACACAAAACGTTGACACACAATTTACACAAAATCAAAATTAATTCTATTTACACAACTTCATTCCGATAAAAAGCTTTAAGATCGTTTAACAGATTAAACTTTATAATACGTTCTAGTAATAAACCATAAATAAGCAACATTTAATTTCATTTTGAAAATAATATATTGTGGCTCCCAAACCTCACCAATTTTGCAAGGTTTTCCCTAATATGGCTCTTAGCTCGAAAAAGGTTCCCGACCACTGAATTACACGATCAAATTATTTTTATTAATCTTTTACCATCACTTCTTACGGCTACTTTAGATTTATTTACTTACATAAAATCACCAATTTGTTTACTGAAAAGGACCATTTTAACATTTTCTCATTTCAATTCCATATTTAGACGACCGTAAAACGATCACAACAGAACAAATGGATTAAAATAAATGTAATAAATAGCTTTGACTTCAAATAACTTACATATATGTATGTATGTATAACAAAAATTATACATACATACATAAATCACTTTGACTGATTCTTTTCAATTCAACGATTAAATAACCGAGGCGTTTCATTTCAATATTGATTCAAACTATGCATTTTTCAATCACCGTGCACTACAAATCATTTTCACTTAATAAAATCACATATTTAAATTAATAAATGGGCATTTTCCTTTTCGTTTCGAGTGTGAGCGCTAGATAGTGGGGTTATTCTTAAATGATTTAATGACAGGAAATGTGTTCTTAATGACCTATCACGATGGTGCATAGAAAAATGAATAGTATGTATCTCACACAAAAACACACACACACACAAGTCCTAATCTTAGTAATGCATACAAACTGTACATATTAAAAAAAAGATCATGAGTATTTGCATAATTTTGTGAGTCACTCCAATAGTTTGACGTGAGGGGGAGTTTGTAGTAATTTAATACTAATCCGACTAATATTATAAGACGGCTTTCTTTAAGCAAATTCACTTGTGGTTTTTATGTAACGCGTTGTATATTAAAAGGAAACCGTAAAAATGAGATATTCGTAATGTACAATGCAGTATTAAAAAAACTTGTAGGGCTATAAGATTTTATATTCATTGCTTAAACTTTTCACGTATGCGTGGTTGGAGGAATTTCACGATTAAAAGGCAACGAAAGGAATTATTTTATTGTCGCGGGAATTTATAGAAACTTTTGCTCAGGTATTTCAATAAAATGGAATCGTCGCGTGAAGAAGACAAATAAACACACGGAATTGAAACGGTGGTGGTGGTGGTGGTGAGGGGGTTAAATTGTGTTTCGTAAAAGCGATTATTCGCTCCCCGTTCCCCAAAAGTCCGTGTTTTGCGAGAAAACAAAAGAGAATACGAATGTAAATGTATAAAGAGCTCAAAATATATAGCCGTGGGGTGTAATACGCCCCGGTCTGCTCGCCGCAGGGTTGAGAGAAAGTTCGACTGGTTGCGGTTTGTCAAAAGCACACCTCACGCGAATACAGAACGGAATTACTCGCTTCGGAGAAGTTTCCAGTATGGTTTTTTAACAATTTTCAGATGAAAATTTAGACCATTGTCGAGTTTATGTTTCCAGCTAAATTTCAATGTAGCAAATTGTGTTGCACGAGCAAAAGCAACGCCTACTGATTGGCTCAAAGTGAAAACTAGTAAAATACTGCGTATCATACATACATATGTATATGCACCCAGAGAGTTATGGTTTCAATTTATTGCATACACAGGTGCAAATATCTGAAATAAGAATTTGTCCACTAAAAAGACAGTACTGTTCGTGCACAATGCGACAAATTAATTATGCAGTTAGAAATAAGTTCCAAAAGAATGAAATTTCCATTGAATTTTTGTTGCCGATTGCAGCGTTCAAATATAAACACGTAAAATAACAAGTTATAGTATTATTATAATACGTTTGCTATGCTTAAAAAAGAAGTCATACGACCAATGCGTACTGTATGTACTGTCAGTTATGACGTATGGATGTAAAACTTGGACGCTAAATTCAAAAATGCTACAGAGAAGCATGGAAAGATATGCTCGGTATAACGAGAAGTGATCGTAAGAGGAATACATGGGTAAAAAGTATGACCAAAGTGGCAGATATAGTAGAACGTGTCAAAAGGTTAAATTAGACACACAGTGAAAAGAATTGTAAATGGGAGATGGACGCGAGAAATACTGGAACGGTATCCGAGAGGATGTGAAAGAAAGCAAGGTAGACCGGGTGGACGATGGGCTGATAAATTGAGATGAATTTGTACTACCAATTATGAAGTATGACCATTGCGTACTGCCGGTTGTGACGTATGGATGTGAAACGTGGATGCTAAATTCAAGAATGCTACGTAAGATCCGGTGCACACAGAGAAGCATCGAAAGATGTATGCTTTGTATAACAAGAAGTGGTCGTGAGAGGAATACATGGGTGAGAAGCATGACCAAGAGCGGAACGTGTGAAACAGTTGAATTGGGCACATACATATGTAGAGAGAAAAATAGATAGCAGATGGACGCGAGAAATACTGGAGTGGTATCCGCGAGAATGTGAAAGAAAGCAAGGTCGACCGAGTGAAAGATGGGCTGATGAATTGAGAAGAATGTGTGGAAGTGAATGCAGATTGATCAAGACAGACAGGAATGGAAGAGGATTAGAGAGGGCTTCATCCAGCAGTGGATGGTGAACGGCTGAAAATGATAATGATGATGAATATTTGGCCAAAAGATGCATCACATTATTTAATTCAATCATCAAAATGTAATCTTGTTAGGGATTGATTGCATTTAGTGTAAATAATACACCAAATGACTACAATAACATTTTATCGTCTGTCATACAGTACATAAATAAGGTAAGATTCTCTCCAATTGTTTCTAATTGCCTTCTAGAATATATGTATGTATGTACATACATACGTAGAAGGTAGAAATGGAGAGAAGCAATGTACAAATTAATTTTTTTGGGTTATGCCAATCTTGTAGAACCGTATCAAAACTAATATGAATAAATTGGTAAATTCTAACAAGAGTGATCGATCATGGTTGAGTAATATTCAGATCTTGTTAAGATCGAAAAAATCATCCGACATGCGGGGAACAAGCGCTTTAACCACTGAGCTATCGGCTTTATACTTAACCCACTCGCACGTGCATCGTATTTGAGTTATCAAATTATATTGAGTTATCCATCGCGATGCAACTATAACTTTAACTCGTCGACTGTTGGCATCGTTATTACAACAAATTATCTCCAATTCGAGACGAAGACGACGGATATTTGTCTTGTCGTCTGAAGAGTTCTGGCTTAATTGCATAATCTGTCCACAGTTAGTTGGTAGCACGATGACATCCTCACCACTGTTATTTGGCCTGAGTAATGGCACTTTGCAAACTTTACCAATGTACATATGTATATGTATCTGCAAACTTATGCAAATGCAGCTAATGCACATTTACACCCCACGAAACAAATGCATCCTTATACCTAGAGATACGTGATTATCGCGTTTTGCGATAAGTGCGATATATATGCGATAAAACCGATAATCGCGATATAGATGCGAAAATAGTAAAATATGCGAATCGATGCGAAAAATGAAAAATATCTCGCACAAATATCACTTCTCTCTCATCTTCAATGTATGTTTTTTAGCTACTTTTTTTTAATTAAAATTGACCGTGTAACTTAAAATCTAACTTATCATCCAATATATCCTTTAAATTATATTTAATAAAATATTATACAATTTAATAAAAAAAATATATACATATACATATATGTATATAAATAAATTTTACTCACTTGCAGGCTGTAGAGATATAACTTAACGTTACACAATTCAGCCCTAAAAATAAATATTTTGTCTGAAAACGGATTTTAATGTTATTTTTAAAAGCTAATGCGTCTTTTGAACCTGTACATTTTCGGAAAATTTACATAAATTCGGAACGTATTTAGTGTTCTTCAATTGCATCAGTGCATTAAAACTTGATTGATTACGGTACGAATTTTTCACAAATTTCATCGAATAAAAAAATTGTTCACAATTGTATGTGGAACCAAAAAGCATCAAGAGAGCAAATGCAAGCTTCCTGACGTTCGAATAATTGGCTGGAAATGATTGCCAACATTTGAATATAATACCACTTGCCGTGCTCTCTTTGGTGGTTAAATTTATTTCCACTTGTC
Organism: Parapsyche elsis; assembly: GCA_022651745.1. NCBI lineage: Eukaryota > Metazoa > Arthropoda > Insecta > Trichoptera > Hydropsychidae > Parapsyche > Parapsyche elsis. Next base: position 648,230 of record JAGVSN010000064.1, read on the forward strand.
TAAACATTTCCGTTAGTTTTTCAGTTCAAATACTTCTATTTTTAATTTCTATAAAACGCGAGTAAATTTAGGGTAAAAAAAACTAATTTACATTTTTTTTTTTTTTTACGAAAAGTGTTGGATTATAAACGGAGCCACCAATTTTTGCGCGTGGAGCCGCATGCGGCTCCGGCTAAATTTTAATCATATTTTTTTTTTTTGTATCCATGTTTTGTTTTGTTTCTCTATTAATTGTATTTAAATTGGACTTGTTAACTTCAAATTTGTGAAAAATAAATAAACGCTAAATATATGCGAAAATTTGTTATACTATTTGCTCCAAAACGCGAAATTGAAGAGTCAAAACGCGAAATTTTATAAAAATAGATGCGAAAATCACGTATCTCTACTTATACCTCACAGTGTATTGTTAAACGTATGAAACGTACAAACAAGTGAAACCTAAACATTTTCCCACTCTAATAATAATATAATAAAGTTTTATTCATATAAGTATATATACATACATACATAGGTGTGTTGAATGTTGAATCCCCCACGATTGATTTTTTTTTTTTTTAGATTTTATTGAATTAAAAACCGGTGTATAAGTATCGTATTGCACTTTAGAAACCCTCCCCCTCATTCTCATTCTCCCTTCTCGTGACGGATTACTAAAGGTAATGTGATACGTTTTTGACGAAAGTTTTATGAGCAAACAACGGATGTATTGAGCAAATATGCGTGGAGACAAAAAAAACTACTACTAAATTATCATATACGTAGGTGTATCAAATGTCTATATTTTAATTAAAATTAGCTAAAGTTAAACATATTTTGTCACATACTACTGAATTTTATTTTAACGCTATTTGTAATTAAATAATTGAAAATAATACATTTTTAAATTCCTTGGTTTTGATTTTGAATCGCTGAATATTTCAGTCAAACATTGGAATTTAATTGTCTATCATGTCGTACCCGAAGTTTAAATAGGACCGTAATTAAAATACCTACAATCTTGAAATTAATACTGTATATAGATTATAATACTGAGCACAGATGGTTATATTTATTTTTTCATAATTTTCAATACAATGCAAAATGTGACAAAACAGCCCGATTATGAGTTAAGGCCCTTGTTGTACTGAGGATACGATGTTATTGAATATGTATATATATAATAGCCGAAATCCGTCTGTCTGTCTGTCTGCTGATAACGCTCGCTGAGGAAAAATAATTAAAAAACCAGAATGAGTGGGGGATCGAACCCAGGACCCCAGGCTCGAGAGGACTCGCACTAATGCCATCCGCTATCGCCCTTGGTCAATTTAGTCCTTTTTTTTTTACATTACCTATACAAGGGATCGTGACTCTGCTTTACCTATAAAAGGGATCGTGGCACCACTGATTCGGAACAGAGCGCTTACGCGGTGAGCACATATGCAACAACTATAAAATCTATTAAATTTAATATTATTTTCCAGTACGGGTGATGAAAGCGCTCCGTTGATATTCAACGGGCTTACACTAGTTTATAATATAAGTTGATCACCGTTCACCATCCACCGCTGGATGAAGGCTCTTCCATTCCTGTCTGTCTTGAGCAATCTCAATTCATCAGCCCATCGTCCACTCGGTCTACCTTGCTTTCTTTCACATCCTCTCGAATACCATTCCAGTAATTTCTCGCATCCATCTTCCAACTTTTTCACACGTTCCGCTATATCTACCACCTTGGTCATACTTTTTACCCATGTATTCCTCTTGCGATCACTTCTTATTATAACCATATTTCCATGCTTCTCTGTACGCATTGGATCTTACGTAGCATTCTTGAATTTAGCGTCCGAGTTTCGCATCCATACGTCATAACTGGCAGTGCGCATTGGTCGTATGCCTTATATTTTAAGCATAGCGGAATGTTTTATTTTTTCTTTAAAAACTATGTACATACATTCTTCCAAAAGCACAACCTAGTTTTATTTATTCTTCTACAACTATCCCTACAATATGATTATCTACTGTGACTACACTTTGCGTGCAAAATTCATTAAACATAATTTTAGTTTTATTAAAATTCATACTGTCTACTTTCATACTTTCGTTGCTTAATTCTGTTAACCTATTTTTTTATATACATACTTTTAACACGCATATTTTTTTTTTTTTTTTTTTTTTATATACAATATTAGAATACATCTTACATATGATAATTTATTAATTTTTTTCAATTGAAATGTGAACAAGAACCACTGTTACCTGAGCAAACAAACGCACACACACGTGTATTTGCTATAGGGGTGAGGTATATTCATTGCAGTTTAAACGTACACTTTCCATTCGAATCCAATCAATCAAACTGCAGTCGCGTGGAAATTCTCCCCTAAACGGCAGAATGCAGTTTCTTTGGCAACAACCCCAAAAAGTCAAGTTCGACCACCCTCATACATATATTCCATTCTAATTGATTCAGTATTGAGTTACTGTTTGAGCGAAACGTCCACCCCTCGAAGATACCAAAAAATACCGTATGACTCAGTGTAGTACATTTACAGTCTCGTTTGCCTCATTATCGGATCGAATTATTGTCAGACTTGTTTTATTTTAATCATAGGGCGAGATTCCTCTGATCAAATAATGTTAATGAGGTACGTATTACGGGCGTAAAGGAGAAAAATTAAACACTTTAATCTTTCGGGTCGGTACTCTGCGGAGTAATTTCGCCAGAGCAAACAATCTTTTATGGCTTGTGATTAAACACGGTGAATTTTCGGTTCTCCGTCAAAGGAGGGTTCTCCTCATTCGGAAATAAAAGGAAAACTGTTTATTTTTCTCCTTTTATCAGCGTTTTCGCAGGAGAGGGAAAGGCCCGACGAGCGAAGAAAAAAAAAAAAGGGATTAAACAGGAACAAACCCGGCAACATGGTAAATAGGAGAGCAGTGTGGGGATGCGGGCTCTGGAAACAATATAGACATACAGCCCAGTGCTTTGAGAAAATCGAAAGAAAATGCACGCGTCGATCTAGCCTCGTGTCGGGAAAATGGAATGTGAAAAAAATACACTGTTTTCCCGAAAAGAAAAAAAAAAGTGAAAAAAAAAAGGCACCACGCACAATTTTCACAACATATACGAGAATATTGCAAGGAAAGTGAAAGTGGAACGAAATGATTTCTTTTTTATGCGCTCTAAATGTAGAAATAAGCAAATGCTCGCGTGGAATATTTTATTTTATATCATTTTAATGGGTAGTTTCACGCGTAAAGTAACATTTTTCTTTTACAATTTAATTTGTGGTTACAAATGCATTATCGTGGAGTACTGACTGTTTTATTAAAATACTAGCTTTATTATTATTATTATTTTAGGCTTTGCCCGGGGTGTAATTAATATAATGTAATATAGTGTTTGTTTAGTAAATTATTTCGGGAGCCCAAAAAAAGGGGCCGCCGGGGCAGGAGGGGGTCTGGGGGGGGATGGTAGGGGCCGGCATAGCTTTTAGATATAGTAACGCTATGACGTCACCATAGGATTTTTGGATTTTTTCAACTTTTAATACCCCCTAAAGCCATTCCGGCCCTCAAACCACCCCCAGACGTCCCTCAAGCCCCGGCGGCCCCTTTTTGGACTCCCTCAAGCCATGCCGGCCCCTACCACCCCCCCCCAGACCCCCCCTCAAGCCGCAGCGACCCTTTTATGGGCTCCCGAAAAGCAATTCCGGCCCCTTACCACCCCCCAGACCCCCCTCCCGCCCCGGTGGCCCTTTTTTTGGGCTCCCTAAAAGCTATGCCGGCCCCTTACCCCCCCCAAACCTCCCTCAAACCCTGGCGGCCCCTTTTTTGGGCTCCCTAAAAGCTATGCCGGCCCCTTACCAACCCCCAAACCCTCCTTCTTACCCCGGCGGCCCTTTTTTTGGACTCCCGAAAAGCAATGACGGCCCCTTACTACCCCCCAGACCCCCCTCCTGCCCCGGCGGCCCTTTTTTTGGACTCCCGAAATAATTTACTAAACAAACACTATATTACATTATATTAATTACACCCCGGGTAATGAAGGAGGGATGCGGGGATGTGGAGGGGTGGGGTTAGGGGGGGGGGGGGGGACGTACGTACTTAAATCTGCCGAAAACATCTACTACCGTGTGTACTTCGTCGTTTCTATTAATCGCACCCAAGCAACGCCTGGTAATTGACGAATGACCCATACTAGTGTAAGCCCGTTAAATTATTAAATTTAATAGTTTTTATAGTTGTTGCATATGTATGCAACCGAGCGCCATCTATGGCGCGTTATAATAACAACAACGTAACAATTTAGCAAAGTCGCGGGCATATTTTTCATATTAAATAGTCATGTTGAAGCCTGCCTATTATCATCTGGTTTGACTCACCGCGTAAGCGCTATGTACCGGGTTCAAATCCAACTCGGTTCTGGTTTTTTTTAATTATTTACCGAGGCGAGCGTTATCAGCAGACAGACAGACACACTGACAGACGGAATAGGGCTATTACATATACATATATAATTGCTACAGTATTATATTTTCATATACATATAAGCCGCCTTGAGGAGAAACACCTTTTCATATGGTTACTATTTATTTTTTTAGATTATTATTAATCACTATTTGTAAAGAAGAATAAATAAAACGAAGAATGAAACTAGGATGCAGTGTTTTTGCACGTTATGACGTATGGATGTAAAACGTGGATGCTAATTTTAAGAATGTTACGTAAGATCCAGTGCACACAGAGAAGCATGGAAAGACGTATGCTCGCTCAAGAAGGGATCGTAAGAGGAATAAATGGGTGAGAAGCATGACCAATAGCGGAACGTGTGAAAAAGTTGAAGTGGACACATAGCGAGAAGAATGGATGGCAAATGTACGCGAAAAATACTGGAATAGTATCCGAGAGGATGTGAAAGAAAGCAAGGTAGACCAAGTGGAAAATGGGCTGATGTATTGAGAAGAATGTGTGTAGGAAAGTGGATGCAGATTGCTCAAGACAAACAGGAATAGAAGAGGATTGGAGAGGCCTTCATCCAGCAGTGTATGGTGAACGACTGAAAGTTGCATGTGACGCAGATATTCTGCATTTATTTTTAACATGTTAAAACAAAATTAACATAAGTAGCTTATCTGCTCAACTGCGATCATTACAATATGCTTAAGTTTGTCATTTGAAAAATATTTTTTAATTGAAATTGCATGACTTATTCAGTTGCATCAATAAAGATCGTTTATAGTAGTCTAGTTTCCAGTGAGAATATTACAGATATTGACTAGCCAAAGCGTATGGCATGTACTATACATTCGATTGTTCTAACTGTTGTATTGGTGGATGCTTCCGGTAAACAATCGCCTCATGCGCGTGATTTGTGGCCGTTTTATTGTTATACAGCCATTATCTGCCAATAAGTTCGGATCTTCCGACATGAAATACACGTATTTTTTTTACGATACGAATAAATTATTACACACGGTCGCAGCTTCTCAAACTGTAAATCTCTCGCTACGCAATAAATAATGTAAAATTAAAAAATAAAATAAAACCGACAGTATTGTACCTTTCGAGCGAAACGACATCACTTCGAACAATACGATAAATCGAGATTGCAATAAATTTCTGCTATGAAATATAAACTTGTATCTTTTTTTCCACTGAACGGGAATATACATACATATAATATACCATCATTTTCAGTCATTCACCATTTAATTCCATTCCTGTTTGTCTTGAGCAATCTGCATGCACTTGACTCCACACATTCTTCTCAATTCTTCAACCCATTGTCCACTCGGCCTACCTTGCTTTCTTTCACATCCTCTCGGATACCATTCCAGTATTTCTAGCGTCCATCTGCCATACATTCTGCTATATCTGCCACTTTGGTCATACTTCTTACCCATGTATTTTATTGCGATCTTCATTCTTCTTCTTTATAACCAGTCATATTCACCAATTGTCCTATGTATGTGGGTATAAATAACTATCAACTATTGGTACTTATATGTAATTTGTATGAAAAAGAAGTTGTATTTTATGTGTCCACTTCAACTTTTTCACACGATCTGCTATATCTGTCACTTTGTTCACACTTCTTACCCGTGTATTCCTCTTACGATATCTTCTTGTTATACCAAGCATATGTACATCTTGCCATTTTCAGCCGTTAAACATCCACTGCTGGATGAAGGCCTCTCCAATCCTTCTCCATTTCTGTCTGTCTTGAGCAATCTGCATTCACTTGACATACCATTCCAGTATTTCTCGCGTCCATCTGCTATTCATTCTTCTCACTTTTTCACACATTCCTCTATTGGTCATGCTTCTTACCTATGTATTCCTCTTACGGTCTCTTCTTGTTATAGCTAGCATACAGCTTTCCATGCTTCTGTGTGCACTGGATCTGTGCACGTAGCATCCAAGTTTCACATGCATACGTCATAGCTGGCATTACATTAAAACTATGTTCATTCATCCAAAAGCGCTCCATCCTAGTTTCATTCTTCTACTTTACATCCAGTCATATGCACCAATTGTTCTAGGTATAATATACCATATAAAACCAAAAAAATAGTGAATTTTGACATAAATACATATACATATGTATGTAGAGTTCAATATGATACAAACAATCATCTACATATAACTTCAAAACTAAATATGTAGAGTTAATCAGCATTTTTAATTATCATATTCGTATTCAGTGGATGGGAAATCTTTAAAAAAGTTACATTTCATCGCTGAAACAAAAAAACGTCGTAATTTATATTGCAAATACGTGAAAGTCCCAGAAAGTGGAAATTTTTTATTCCTCATCCGGGAATTACTCGACGTAATTTGCTTTATTCGGTTTCGTATTAGGAAAGTTTTCACGGATGAGGGTTTTCCGGGTACGTAGGGATGATGGTTTTTCACTGTAAAAAACCTGAAGTGGCCATCGGCATTTCAGAATGTCGAAATTAAATTTGAACGATGCGGGGAAAGAGCGGCTCGCGGAAATGCGAAAATTGCTCGTACATAATGAAGTAATTTACATTCTTTGACCGGGATACGCCGTTGCCTTCCACGGCAGCCAATTTTTCCTCAACGTACAATAAATGCCTAATGGCCCATTTAGTCTGATTAAGACGCCGATTAATAATATTACGGGTGCTGCGTTTTTTTTTTTTTTCAGCGCCCTAAAAGAATAACTGGATTATCTAAATCGGCGCTTCTCGAAGCGAACAAGCTTGATGCAAATTTATACGAAAATGAAAGTACATGAATATGTGAGTCGCCTAGTTCCAAATCCCGATAAGTCCACAATATATAAAAAAACGAGGATAAAATATTTTCTGGTTCTAAGAATGTTTTCAAACGATGCCTTATACTTGAATTATTCCAAATACCGCCAAGTGCGCCGTAAAAAAATATTGAAAATCAGTGTTAGTTCCAAAAACTGACAATTGCACTATGATAAAAGCTGATAAAAGCCATATTTAGAAACAAACAACGATAAGTCCATGTTTCTAATCTCAATATTTTGTTTAATATCAACAAAATTAAGTTTAAATGAGTTTAAACGCCATCAAGCAAATAAGTCTGTAGCAGAAAAACCGCGTTTGCGAACAACTGAGTTTTATGGACTTATCGGGATTTGGAACTAGGCGACTCATATGTACATATATTTTGTATGGAAAACGATATCATTTTAAAGTTAATTTCGTCTCCTTACTAATGACATTGTGGTTTTTGCCAAAAAAAAAATGATTATTAATGACAAAATTAGCGCTTTGAAACAGCACTGGTTGCTTTTTGCCTGTATGTACATATGTATAGTGTATATGGATGAAGGCCTCTGCAATCCTGTTCCATTCCTGTCTGTCTCGCTGTGTACACTTCAACTTTTTTCACACGTTCTTCTATGTATATGTATCTGCCAATTTGGTCATACTTCTTACCCAGGTATTCCTCTTATGATCTCTTCTTGTTATACCAAGCATACATCATTTCATCCTTCTCTGTGGGCACTGGATCTTGCGTTACATTCTTGCATTTAGTCTGCAAGTTTCACATCCATACGTCATAACTAGCACAATACTCCTGTCCTCCATTCCTGTCTGTCTTAAGCAATCTGCATCCAGTTGACTCGACATTCTTCTCAATTCATCAGCCCATCGTCCACTCGGTCTACCTTGCTTTCTTTCACATCCTCTCGCATCCATTTGCCATCCATTCTTCTCGCTATGTGTCTCCAAATTTTTTTCACACGTACCGCTATATCTGCCACTTTGGGCATACTTCTTACCCATGTATTCCTCTTATGATATCTTCTCATTATACAGAGCATACATCTTTCCATGTTTCTTGATACCAAATTCAATAATGATACCAAGATCTTGCGTATCATTATTGAATTTAGCATCCACATTTCACATCCATACGTCATAACTGGCTGTACGATATTGTCGTTAAAGCTTTTACATCCAACTATCTATTCTGCAAAACGAATACATACAAAACAGTGAAACAAATGATTCAAATCACCTATACATACATATGTAATAATTTTTAATATTAAAACTGCACAATAATCTAAATCGGGCGTCGGCAACCTACATATGACTGGCGGGTCACCAAGTCACCCACTGGTGTCCGAGAAGATGTGAAAGAAAGCAAGGTGGACCAAGTGGACGATGGGCTGATGAATTGATAAGAATGTGTAGTCAAGTGGATGCAGATTTCTCAAGACAAACAGCAAAGGAAGAGGATTGGAGAAGCCTTCGTCCAGCAGTGGATGGTGAACGGCTGAAAATGATGATGATAATGAAATGTTATAAAAAGTCAAGCTTGATGTCTTTGCATCGGTCTCTATCATAATAAAATCCATTAAAAATTTAAACAATTACATCAGCGGATTGGCAATTTACGATATGCGGTCAAAAACTGTCTAAATGTTTTTGCAATTTTCTGTATAATATACACGGAAAACACACGAAGAAAATTTTTGCCTGCGGTGCATTATACGCATGTTTGTCAATATGACTGAAATTTTCGTCAAAACTAAGAAGCTAAAAACAATGTTTAATGACCCACCAAAAACCTTTTGTAATTTATACCCAACGCAAAAAAGTTTTCCGACCCCTGATCTCAACTAAACTACTAGTAATATTTACATTAAACGAAATCCCATATATCTTTATCTATGCATCAGCGGGAAATTACTGAATTAATCATATCCAATAAACTTAATAGTAGCAAAATGTCTTCGTATGCTACTCTAAAAGTACATATAAACCAATTTTATAACTTGATTTTTAGGTTAAAAAATTAATATTAACAATTTTCATATTTAAAGCGTTATCACTTTGAGTCATAAAAGTATCCTAAAAGACTGTGAAATAATATGATATAAAATAATTTAATTTCCGGACCCTACAAGTTTACCCCGCTAACCTCCTTTCAACTAACCTCACTTGTTACTAGAATAATTTATTATATTTATTAAACCTTAAACTAAACTAGTAAGCCAAAGAGTAATATACCAATTTTGTCATACATTATATTGACTATACCATTATTGAACGATTTTTCAAATATTCATAAGACTAGTGACGTAAAAGGCACATCCTCCAACTTGTTAATATTAAATTATAACTTGGCGTTGTGAGAGGCTCACGTAAGTTACGTGCGTCAAAAGTCATCTTTTCAAGCACAAATTTAGGCAACGTGTGCCTTGGAAAAATAAAAAAAAAATACACCTCTTCCTTCTACAGGATCTCTGGGTTATCCTTGCATTAGACCCAGAGCACATACACACACACATACATACATACATTCACTCTGGTAAACAAAGATGTGATTTATGACGGACATAACGCGGGGCATTTACGTGTTTTTCCACGTGACAGGTACAAGTGGTAAATAAAGGAGCTCGTGTGGCTCTACTGAAGGGGATGAATTCACCCCGTCCAACCCAAACCACCCCACGTATTAATATTTCATGTCGCCGAGGGGGTTCAACAACGTGGGTCTCTCTACCAGATGATGTTGGGCGAAAATCGCAAAACAAAAGTACCAGAGAGGAGCAAAATATCAAAAAAAAAAAAAAAAAACAACACTTTATAGACACGCATCCGAGATGAACGCGAGCAGGCCATTTTATATGCGAATTTAATTGACACGCAAGGACACAATCCTAGTGAACGTGTATCAATAAAAAAATGCACCGGATAAAACAATAACAACAATCGAAAAAATTGCGGAAACGAATATTTTAAAATTTTTATCTGAGCCTGAATACACTTGGAAATAATTGAATACCATAAAACACTTCAATCGATAGGTTTAATTAGAATATTTAACGAAATTAGCCGCACAATACCAAAAAAATAGAAAAAACACGCATTTAAAACCAGCTTACATTTACAAAAACTTGAATTACTGTCATATTGGTAATCAATGAGCATAAATCTATAAGAAAAGTTATATCTAATCAGTGAACCATTTTTTTATGTTATTTTTCTATTTATTGTAAATTTAAGCATAATATCTAATACAGATCAAAATTTAATACATAGAAATTACATACATACATACATACTAAAGATTCTTCTAGAATAATTGGTGGATATGACTGGTTGTAAAGAAGAAGTTTTAAGTTGAACATAGTTTTTTAATCCAACATTACGCTATGCTTAAAAAAGACGGCATTCGACCAATGCGCACTGCCGGTTATGACGTATGGATGTAAAACGTGGATGCTAAATTTAAGAATGTTACGCAAGATCCAGTGTACACAGATGTATGCTCGGTATAACGAGAAGAGATCGTAAGAGGAATAAATGGGGTGAGAAGCATGACCAATCAGTGGATGGCAGATGGACACGAGAAATACTGGAATGGTATCCGAGTGGGTGTGAAAGAAGGCAAGGTTGACCCGACAGACAGACAAGCATAGAAGAGGATTGGATAGGCCTTCATTCAACATTGGATGGTGAACGACTGAAAATGATGATGATGTAAATTCAGTGAGCATTGACCATAGCATTGAACCATTTTTAATGTCGAACAGGAAAAAAGGATCCATTTATAAAACCAAACTAAAACGGTGTTAGAATACCCGCCCAAAAACCAGTTCTTCGGTACATTCAAAATATTTCTTATAGTTGTTAGTATGCACCAAGTATACAAGTGAAATAAATTTTCCAATTTTTTGTATTAAAAAGTCAAATACTATCGTTGGGATTTGTATGCGGAGTAGAGCAGGTGTCGTGCGTTTACTAAACCCAGTGTGCTCGTAAATTCCCAGAATGTGCTCAATTAAGCGGCGAATATTTGGCAAGCCGGCATAGGCAAAATTTTCGACGAAACCTCCGCAAAATAAATGACTGTCGGAGGTTGAGAGTGTGTGGCAACATTTGTCTTGATCCCCCGCTACCATTGCGAAGGGACTAGAAGGGATAGGTGGGTCGTTAGGATAGAAATCCATTTTAGAGATTCGCGCTCCATTCGCTCGAATGGGGAGGATGTGCTCGAATTCAATCTAAAGGACATTCGCAAATGAGACGTGAGGAAACCGCTTTTCCGGATGTTGGCCGCTACTATTGATAATGCGATCGCTTAAGTAGCTTTCCAGTGAATGTGTGGATCGTGTTCGAATGAGATGTATGTTTCAATGTATCATGTTTCTATACTGGGTGTAAGCGAGAAATTTAATACAAATATGGAACAAAAGTCGTAGTAAAATATTCAATAGAAATTATATACATACATATGTACATATGTATGCATATATTCATATCAGAAGAAATAAAACTTGTTTTTAAATCCAACATTCCGCTATGCTTAAAAAATAAGGTATGCGTACTGCCAGTTATGACGTCGATGATACATTCAATAATGTTACGCAAGATCAAGAGCACACAGTATGCTTGGTATAACAAGAAGAGATCCTAAAAAGGAACACACGGGTAAGAAGTGTGACCAAGGTGGCAGATATAGCGGAACGTGTGAAAAAATTGAAGTAGATGGTAGATGGACGCAAGAAATACTGGAATGGTATCCGAGAGGATGTGAAAGAAAGCAAGGTAGACCGAGTGGACGATGGGCTGATGAATTGATAAGAATGTGTGTGGTCAAGTGGATGCAGATTGCTCAAAACAGACAGGAATAGAAGCTAATTGGAGAGGATTTCATCCAGCAGTGGATGGTGAACCGCTGAAAATGATGATGATATATGTATGTATGTATGCATATATTAATATCAGAAGAAATAAAACTAAGATGGAGTGCTTTTGAAAGAATGAACATTGTTTTTCAGCTATGCTTAAAAATGAAGGCATACGACCGATGCGTACTGCCAGTTATGACGTATGTATGTAAAACTTGGATGCTAAATTCAAGAATGCTACGTAAGATCCAGTGCACACAGAGCATGACCAAGCATGACCAAAGTGGCAGATATAACGGAACGTGTGAAAAGTGTATCCGAGAGGATGTGAAAGAAAGCAAGGTAGACCGAGTGGACGATGGGCTGATGAATTGATAAGAATGTGTGTGGTCAAGTGGATGCAGATTGCTCAAGACAGACAGGAATAGAAGCTAATTGGAGAGGATTTCATCCAGCAGTGGATGGTGAACGGGTGAGAATGATGATGATATACATATTAATATCAGAAGAAATAAAACTAGGATGGCGTGCTTTTGAAAGAATGAACATTGTTTTTCAGCTATGATTAAAAATGAAGTCTGCCAGTCATGACGTATGGATGTGAAACTTGGATGCTAAATTCAAGAATGCTACGTAAGATCCAGTACACACAGAGCATGACCAAGCATGACCAAAGTGGCAGATATAGCGGAACGTGTGAAAATGCTGAAGTGGCAAATAGCTAGAAGAATGGAACGTGAAAAATACTGGAATGGTATCCGAGAGGATGTGAAAGAAAGCAATGTAGACAGAAAGGAATTATGATGATATTAATATCAAAAATGAAAACTATCATCAGTAATTGTTTCCTCATAGTAACAAATTCACTGTTTCTCATTGAGCCTCCGCAAACACAAGTCACAACAGAGCAGGCAGCGAAAAGTTGAAAGTACGACAAAACAGATCGCACATTAAACATTTAAATTATATTATAATATAGTGTGTGGCATTGCGAAATGCATGAGAGCCGAGAATGTTCTCGGCTCGTTGTAGGGGGCATATTGTTTCGAATCGACTATGCGATACACGGCGAGAGAGCGTCACGAGCGTAAATTGCACCGTGGAATCCAGAGACACAACTCGTCCGCAGTATAATAAAATGGCCACAAATCAAATTTATTGCATATCGATTGGAAACGGACAGGATGATGCATTGTGGGGTACAGAGAGAGAGAGCTTGCAGTGTTGCTCTGCACACCGTTGAAAATATAATACACATATACTTAATATAATAAGCCTCAAGAAATTGCTTGTTATTGTACGCGTTTCGACACTTTACAAGTGCAACTATTCTTAACTATTACAAAATAAAAGATTTAATTTTTATGGCACATACTGTATAGAGTTTTTCATTGGTCGGGTCGCAAAATAAATAAAATGGGTCACGACAAACGGAAAGAATCTAATAAAAATTGGTTTAAAAAAAATAGATTTTATGATAGAATTTGTGAAAGGGCATGACACCGGAATGGTCAGTTCTTCTATCATTTTCAATGTTATTTTAAAAGAATTTAAGCTCGGGATATTGTCATATCTCACTTCTCTATTGCAAATCTTTGGTAACTATTTTCCAGTGCAGACATTTAAAACCATAGATGTAGAATAGTCTAGATATGCACTCACGCTCTAAAAATGTTCCGACTCTAACTAAGGCACTAAGTGTTGAAAAAAAAAAAAAAGGTTACTTCTTTGTTATTCGAGTCTCGGGTTCTGTCAATTCATCCATACTCTTGCGACGATTTTTGTCGACCGAAAAGTATGAAAGTATGACTATTCTACATACATATGTATGTATGTTTGAAACAGTAAAGAAAAGCCTTTGGATAAAAAAATCCATTTGATTTTGAAAGCCCTGAATCAGTAATTGAGTTAAACTTTGATCCCGAAGACGAGGTTAAATTAGTCCATTTACAATGAAAAATGATTTTCAGCAATTAAATTTGTCACCATTTTGGTTAAAGGAGAAAGGAGAATTTTCACTTTTAAGTTTAAAAAATCAATCTTTATACCTTTGCAGTGGATCGTAGTAAAATAGTTTGAAAAACGCTGGACACGTAAAAATATAATAAAAACACATCTCTAGAAATTAACTAAAAAATCGTTAAGGCGCTCACACACCTTAGCGAAATCGCTGCGTCAAACTGACGCCCTTTATCGTCGTTGATTCGCACCAATGCGAATTATATCGGTGCGAATGGGACGACGATAGGGGCGAAAGTTTGACGCGGCGATTTCGCTAAGGTGTGTGAGCGCCTTGAAAGATTAGCCAGACGCTCAAAAGTCAAGTATGATTCAAGTGTACATTTCTTAAATACTCGCCTTTACACAAGTTGTGAGACTATTACATACATACATATGTAGATCAAATGATGAATTTAAAAAAATACACATATGTACGTACATATGTAGATATGTATGTATCATTCAAAAACTACGGCAATCAAGTTGAAAATTGTAATAGACTACAAACTCGTCTAATTATTTACATGAAAACCATTCTTGTATGTAGATTTAGATGCTTTTTAAATCAGAATCCTTAATAATAGGAACAATCGCGTGTAAATAATTCTGTATAACCGCAAACACAGACTTCTTAAGACATGACCAATGGAATATTCAACACTAAACGGCGTGAGTTTACAATTATATTATATTATAATAGCCCTATTCCGTCTGTCTGTCTGTATCCTGATAACGCTCGCCTCGGTAAATAATTAAAAGACACGAATCGTCGCGCGCGAGTGGGATTTAAAACCGAGATCACCAGGTCGGAAGAGGGTGCACTTACGCATTCATCCAAACTATGTAGGTCATGACGCGCCTGCTTAATTTGACAATATTAATTCTCAGTAGGTTGGCGACTATGCTAAATTATTACGTTGTTGTATTATAACGCACCATCTATGCAAAAACTATAAAACTATTAAATTGAATATTATTAGCAATAAATATTTAACGCACCATCTATGCAAAACTATAAAAACTATTAAATTGAATATTATTAGCAATAAATACCAAGCTCAGTACTTTATTCATTTGTTTGAAGTTTGAAGTATGCATTACTATAAATGTACATATATGTAGTAGCGCAATGGTCTCATATACTCACCCACACAAACACTCACAGTACGGGTGATGAGAAATCGCTCCGTTGATATTCAACGGGCTTACACTAGTGTATATATAATAGCCCTATTCCGTCTGTCTGTCTGTCTGCTGATAACGCTCACCTCGGTAAATGATTAAAAGACCTGAACCGTCGCGCGCGAGTGGGATCTGAACCCGAGATCACCAGGTCGGAAGAGGGTGCGCCTACGCATTCATCCAAACTAGGCAATGACGCGCCTGCTTAATTTGACAATATTAATTCTCAGTAGGTTGGCGACTATGCTAAATTATTACGTTGTTGTATTATAACGCACCATCTATGCAAAAACTATAAAAACTATTAAATTGAATATTATTAGCAATAAATACTAAGCTCAGTACTTTATTCATTTGTTTGAAGTTTGAAGTATGCATTACTATAAATGTATGTACCTATATGTAGTAACGCAATGGTCTCATATATGTATGTACTCACCCACACAAACACTCACAGTACGGGTGATGAGAAACCGCTCCGTTGATATTCAACGGGCTTACACTAGTTTATACATAAAAACAGAAGTTCTTTTCTAACATTTCGAAATGATTAGACTCTCCTATAGAACCGTACACCGTGTACGACATGAACCGTGAATCTTTCCGCATACTTTGACACTTTTATTCCACTGTAGCAGGTACACCTCTTGTTAATTATAATTTAACACAATATGAGACCGCGAAGGATTTATATACATATGAGGAGCGCGCAATCTGGCCGCAGGATCACAACAAACATCGACGATAAATCTGAAACAATGGGTAAGAGGACGATGCTCGTAATTGAAATAGAATGATGGTGCAACAACGGCAACCTTTTGAAGACCAGTTCGCTGAGTGGAGACTTGCCCAGGAGTGAGTATAATATAATCAACAATGTGGACTCACCTACCTATGTATGTATGTACATACATATGTATGTACATGTGTACGTACATACCTCTATGGTTGGTTCACGTACTAGGATTTGACAAATGATACTGATGACGATGCCGATCGTCCTCGACACGATCTGAACATGTTTAATGGTGTCCGTCAAAGCCTTCGGTGAACAAACATTTACCGGAAGCTATGTATGTATGTATAATGGGGGCAACGTACATTCCAAATTGAATGGTTGAAGTCTCGAGACATTGTGCACATGATAATTGGCGCGATGAAACATAACGAGAATAAACTGCCGTTTCCGTTACGAGTGCGAAGGAAAAAAAAAACTAGCCGTAATATCTCTATTGGGTTAAATGTTGCAATATTGAATGGATTTTGATATTAAAATGTAGACATCGAGTTTAATGGATATGGGAAATTCTTGGTATTGTGAGCTTCCATGAACTGGATCAAATCAATGAGAAATATCACACGTAATAATACATTACAATGTATTTATTACGTGTTGGTTTAATTGATTTAATTAGGGTTCACAGTAATATAAATTTTACTCAACTCCTTTGGTTCAGTTTCCAGTAAAAGTCTATCTTGAGCAATCTGCATACATTTGACTACGTACATTCTTCCCAATTCATCAGCCCATCGAAGATGGATGCGAGAAATACTGGAATGGTATCCGATAGGATGTGAAAGAAAGCAAGGTGGACCGAGTAGACGATGGGCTGATGAATTGAGTAGAATGTGTGGAGTCAAGTGGGTGTAGATTGCTCAAGACAGACAGGAATGGAAGAGGATTGGAGAGGCCTTCATCCAGCAGTGGATGGTGAACGGCCGAAAACGATGATACCAACATGGACGCTAAATTTGCACGGGTCAAATTGAATCTACACCCGATTCTCTTTTTGCACGGTTTTGAAATAACACGGTTAAAGATAACGGACCAATTACTTTTTTACACTGATTTTTTTGCTTTAACACGGTTTTCAAAAAAGATTTTTGTGTTGCACTGGTCGCCTATATTGCGTCGCATATGCATTTGTATATTCCTGGTTTCGTTTATGAGTATGCAACTTTTAAGCCAAAAATTCACTACAATGGCATCGCTCAGATCTACCCACTGATCGTAAACCTTTTCAGTTCATGATATTTTTAAATTAATTATGAAACATTCTAGAAACAAAACATATAGAAATGTATACCGGTAGGAAACTTTAATTTGTGTAAACTTTCACAAGCATCGAATTTAGCAAAATAATAATAAAATAACCTGTATTATTAGTAGTCTTCGTTTTTAAATCGATAAAATTTCTTTTTATTTCTCTAAAACTTCTATTTTGGGTTTTGCAAATATGGATCGGCATTAGGTGAGTTGTTAAACTTGTGAAAACAACAATAGATGGATCGTTCACACTAATTAAGGGTTGCATACCACTGATTTAACTACATAGGTGGTCTTAGCTCTACTTCTACATACGCATTTGAACTAAAAAAATGCGAAAAAGAGTTCATTAAAATTTGTCACTTTCATTAGTTTTCTAACTTTTATTACTTTTTCTGCTTTGTATTTCAATATTCTGATATATAATATTATATCTTTTTGCATGTTGCAATATTTTTCGTTTTAGGCATGCGTTTAATTTTATGATAACACCATATTAATCGATGGAATTGATGAAAATTTACGAAAAGAAAAATGCTTTTTTCATGTATGAAATAATAAATGCTTAACAAACTGAAACTAATAAAATTAATTCAAGTTTTAAACAATTAACAAAAAAATACATTGGTGTAAAATAATAAAATTAATTCAAGTTTTAAACAATTAACAAAAAATTACATTGGGTTAATAAATTTTTACGGGGTTAATTTTTCGACTCGACTGCATCGGTGCCTTTTTCATCCGAAAATGATTTTTTATGGTT
Organism: Parapsyche elsis; assembly: GCA_022651745.1. NCBI lineage: Eukaryota > Metazoa > Arthropoda > Insecta > Trichoptera > Hydropsychidae > Parapsyche > Parapsyche elsis. The sequence continues at coordinate 666,362 of JAGVSN010000064.1, forward strand.
TGTTATTATGTCGGATTTACGGATTTTTAACATGCCCAATTTTCCATTTGCCTTATCTGTCCCGAAACTCCAAAACTAGTCTTCAACATCGAATCGGATACGAAAGACGGCGCCACGCGCTTCATCGGCTAAAATATTTTTTTTTGGATTTCGTGATATAAAAAATAATAAAAAATATTTTTTTGTATAAATAAAAAATAAATTCGATTTTTTTTTAGTTTGAGAATTTTATATTTAGAGTTGATTTTAAGTAATGGAACCTATCTCCCATTTTTATATGTCCACTGTATCTTTTTTCACACGGTTTTTTTTTACACGGTAGTCTCTGGAACGTATCCCCCGTGCAAAAAGAGAATCGGGTGTATATCCTTTGCGAATTTAACGATTTTGCACCGTGCGACTGATTTAACCCTTTGCGACACGAGGACATATCATTTCGACGCGTCATATTTTACGAGTCGGTTTTTCAATTGACTGGCGGGCAAACAAGGACCGGTCGTGGCCCTTCGCATTGTTGTTTTATCTCGATCGAACCGGGAGCAAAGGGCAACACGGGGTCAAGGGGTTAACCCTTCACCAACCCCACCGCCACTCAATAAACATGGAAATTGTAAACAGTCGTCAGTGATTTAAAACCGGTGCCCTTTTTGTTACGTACCTACATAGGTAGTTTCACGACCGGTAACGTTTCGCAATCGAAATTACATTAAAATATTAATAACAAGGTAAGATAGCATGCGTGCTAGGGGTCGTTTAGTATGAAAATTTATGCTGAATATTGTAATGAACGTTAATTTTTACTCGTAGAAGAGTTTCAACGAAACGAAATCATTGCACCGGAGAGAGTGAATTAATGTGCTTTCTAAGCTTGGCACGTATTCCACGTTTAAAATTAATGAAAAGCGTTGGAAATTTTTTCAGAAATTTACTACTGAAATGCAGCTGAATCTTAAGACTAAAATGAATGGAACAAAATCGGTTCAAAGTAATCGAAAAAGTCGCCTCCTTGACATGGAACTTACATACGTACCTTTAGCCAAAAAGTTAATTGATTTAATCCGTTTAATGTTTCGATTTATTCAATGAAAAAGTAGCGCAAGTCAATAATTGGTCATAAAAAAAATTTGAAAGGAAATGGAAAGTGAATTGAGACGCGGTTGCCATTTATACAAAGTGTCGAAGTTAAATTGAAAGAGATCGTTATTAGTGTAAAGTGTTGCACAACTTTAATAGTTTCGCACCAATTAAAAACGATTGCACATTAGATATTTATAATTAACTAATAAAATACCCAGTAGTTATGGTAGAGATAAGTTTTTATTTTTAATGAGCATTGCTTCATATATGTAATATGGCATTTAGATTGTAAATCGTCGATGAGTACAAAATGTATTACTCGAAACTATGTAGATCAAGTTTTGATACATAAAATACGGTCAATATTTATTTTAATTGAAAAGGATAATTTTAGACGAATCAAGCTTCCTATGATTAAGCGGAATTTTTATGTTTATTTGTAGTACGCACAAACATATATACATACATATGTATATGTATGTAGTGCTATATTGCAATAGAGGAAAATTTTCATTTTTTTGTTTTAGTTTCAATGAAACTAGTGTTTTTCTCTTAAACGTTGTTTTCAACTAAATTTAAAGATGCTGGAAGACAAAGCTCATGATACATCAAAAACTGATCGTTTTACTAAATTTAGTCTATATCACTTTGCTCGAGAACATTCAGAAGTTTAAGGAATATCCAGGATGAGTTTGTGAGCGAAAGAAACCAACTTGCTGATGTTTTTCACCTCTCAAATTGGATTGGTAAAAATTAAATGACTAATACAATTATAACAGGATATTATCTTCTATGGTAATTAATTATAAAACTTTAATAATGCTAATTTAAATATAAATTATTGTGCAGATACAAAATATTATAGATAGAAATACAAAAGTATTATTTTATAATGCAATTGAGTCGCCTAGTTCCAAATTCCGATAAGTCCACAATATATAAAAAACGAGGATAAAATATTTTCTGGTTCTAAGAATGTTTTCAAACGATGCCTTATACTTGAATTATTCCAAATACCGCCAAGTGCGCCGTAAAAAAATATTGAAAATCAGTGTTAGTTCCAAAAACTGACAATTGCACTATGATAAAAGGTGATAAAAGCCATATTTAGAAACAAACAACGATAAGTCCATGTTTCTAATCTCAATATTTTGTTTAATATCAACAAAATTAAGTTTAAATGAGTTTAAACGCCATCAAGCAAATAAGTCTGTAGCAGAAAAACCGCGTTTGCGAACAACTGAGTTTTATGGACTTATCGGGATTTGGAACTAGGCGACTCAATTATTCGTCCTCATTTTATACATTGTGGTTCATTTTTAAATTTGATAAATAGGGTAATTAAAGATTGTAAAAACTACAAAATAGAGCTATGCAGAGTATTTTAAATGTCAATAGATTAACTAGTATAAGATATATGAATGTTGAATGAAACCTTAAAAGTGTGCATGTTGGTATATATTTTTAAATTAGATAAGAATTTATTACCAAATTTTTACCGAATTTATTACCAATAAGTTAATAGTTAAGAATTTAAAATTAAGTAGATCCAGGAGAAGTATCTTGTACAGGGGATGGATAGTAGTAATCTTGTACACAAATGGATAGATTCCTGGCAGCCTAGGCAGTGCTAGTAGATAATAAGTTTATAATGTAATTTTAACTTTAAGTAATGCTTGTGTAAATGCTTTTAAGCTACCTTAAATAAATAAATTTCGTACTTGGATGATGGAGACGAGATTTTGACTTTTTATACCTATTCAATTCCCCATAATATATGAATAGTCGATACAAACTGTAATTTTTTAACTGTCATAAAAAATTTAATCCACACATTTTCGAAATGTTTCCCCCCCCCCTAGCAAAGCACAGACACACCCAGACTATTAAGACTCACTTTACGCGCTTTCGGTCGCAGTTTTACGCGGTCGCCTCTGTTACATATGCATCAAAACCGGCAATAAACCGGCTTGTCGTCCGTTTTACGGTCGGAACCGAGAGACCGGAAATATTTCGTCGACGAAATAACTGCGCATTATGGATTTTATACCATCCCTCGAAGCCTATCCCATCCCCCTTGGTACATCACTAACCCCTTCCGAACCCGGTTTGGTCGACCGCCGAAATAACGACATTCGTATCTTCTTAACAAGGGTTGCTTTTCTGGTGTGTCCCTTAGAATTTTCGTCACGAGGTGAGTCACGTTTACGTAAAAGGGATGGGTCACCAGTAAATGTGGGTCACACACATATCAACTCGGTTTTCCATTCCAAACGTTGGTAGTGGAGGGGGAAAGCGTTCGGAAAAGCGTCGGAAAAATCTTTCCGCGACACTTCAGAAATTGATGATATTTACTCCTGTCCGATAAATATACACGCTACGCATTTGGGCCACGTTTACATTGTGACGATGTATGGCCGACTTTACGTCGGGAAACTCCAAAAAAAGAAAATATACATTGTACATAACCAACACAGTAGACCGACCCAAGAGAAAATCGCTGGGGAAATCTTTTGCCTACAAGAATATGAAATGAGAACGTTTGAGCACGTCAAAAATGTTGTTTTAATAAATTCACTTTGTAACGGATTCGATTTTTGGAAACGAGCGTTTATTGTGTCTATATCATACATATATAGAGATCGTAAAAGAAATATGTGCATGGGTAAGAAGTATGACCAAAGTGGCAGATGTAGTAGTACGGGCATACATAGATGTAGAATAACATAGATTGGCCTTAGCGCCCGAAAAATGACATACAAAAAGGGCATGCAAAAATGCATGCCTTGCATGCTTTTCGGTTTCCTTTTTTTTTTGTGAGAATTCCCCGCACTTTAGACCCCCGCACCCCCCCGTTGCTTCTGACGCTTTGTCCAGGCAAATTTGTTTGGAATGGCATATCTATGGTATTGTATGAGTACGGGTGAAAAAGTTAAAGTGGCAATGGGCTGGACACATAGCGAGAAGAATGGATGGCAGATGGACGCGAGAAGTACTGGAATGGTATCCGAGAGGATGTGAAAGAAAGCAAGGTAGACCGGTAGGACAAGGTAGACTTGATCTCAGATTGATCTCATGAAAAATGATTCATACATCAAAATTCACATTTGTATACTTTGGCCAAAACGCTTAAGCATTGTTTAAAATAGCTATAATTTTTACACACTGCTTGGATTTCCCACTTTTTAGATATATTTATAGATATATCCGCTCTACAATATGACTATGTACAGAGTTGATAGTTGAGAAAAGAAGAATGAAACTAGGATGGAGTGCTTTTGGAAGAATGAATATACGTAGTTTTTAAATCCGGCTATGCTTAAAAAAGAAGGCATACGACCAATGCGTACTGCCGGTTATGACGTATGGATGTGAAACTTGGACGCTAAATTCAAGAATGTTCCAGTGCACACAGAGAAGCATGGAAAGATGTATGCCCGGTATAACAATAAGTGATCGTAAGAGGAATACATGGGTAAGAAGTATGACCAACGTGGCAGATATAGCGGAGCGGGTGAAAAAGTTGAAGTGGACATATGTATAGCGAGAAGAATGGATGGCAGATGGACGCGATAAATACTGGAATGGTATCCGAGAGGATGTGAGAGAAAGCAAGGTAGACCGAGTGGACGATGGGCTGATGAATTGAGAAGAATGTGTAGAGTTGACTGGATGCAAATTGCTCAAGACAGACTGCAATGGAAGAGGATTGAATGATGAACAAAAAAAAATAGAAATACATATGTACATAAATAAAGTTACTTGTGTACATTTTTGCATAATATAATATATAACACGTGCGGATCCACTTATTTTTTATATGCATATTAGGATGACATCAAAAGAAGAAGAAAAAAAACCCCGATAAGGGAAATAGATGGGATACAACGGAAAGAAATATCGAAATTGTTCTCAAGTGGATACGGAAGACTTCAAAGCTTACAGATATTTCCAAGGAGGGAATAAAAAACGCGAATAAAAATAAAAATACAGGTCGAGATAAAAGCCTCTATTTGAAAATAATAACACAACACATACATACATACGTACTTGCGACACACATCGAATAAAACTTTACTGTAGGTTTTGTAATCAATGGGTACTCTTTTTGGACCCCGTGAAATAAAAATGGCTTTTGTGCGCAAAGTCATCAAAATTTACGCTCGAATGCAACGATTCCCGATAGAAATTACCGTAGGAATAGGGGACCATTTGCAAAATTAAAAGGTAGAAAATGGCGAACCCGGTCCTGAACTTTTATTTTACCTTTTCGAATGCGGCCAAAAATGCAAACAGTATTCGCCGAGTAAAATAAAATAAAATCGGTCAAAAAGCAACCTTTTCGCAGTGCCGAATTCAAACCCACGCATACTAAATATAATATACGACAACAATTCTATAATTAATTCACCATCATTATCTACATTTGATGTCAGTGGTGAAAAACATATTTATTTTTGCGGTTACGAATCACATCCTTGCGAGTAAACATACCGATCCGATCCCGTTCCCGTTCCCGATCCCGTTCCTAGTACGTTATCTGACGCGTGAGTAGGCCCGTTCCCGTTTTATCCCGATTTTTTTCACGGGAACCATCCCCGGCATGATCACAATAAGTCCTGAAAGTTTCATCGCGATCGGTTGAGTGGTTTAGGAGCCTATAAGAGACAGACAAACAGACAAACAGACAGACAGACATTGATTTATATATATATACTAGCTGACCCGGCATGCGTTGCAATGCCCGATACCGTTCCCGTTCCCGATCCCGTTCCCGTTCCCGTTTCTAGTACGTTATCTGACGCGTGAGCAGGCCCGTTCGCGATCCCGTTCCCGTTCCCGTTCCAGATCCGTTCCCGTTCCCGATCCCGATCCCGGTCCCGATCCCGTTCCCGGTCCCGTTCCCGTTCCTAGTACGTTATCTGACGCGTGAGCAGGCCCGTTCCTGTTCTCGTTCCCGTTTTTTCCCAATTCCAGATCCCCGTCCCGTTCCCGATCCTGATCCCGTTCCCGTTCCCGTTCCTAGTACGTTATCTGACGCGTTAGCAGGCCCGTTCCCGTTCCCGTTTTATCCCGATTTTTTTTCACAGGAACCATCCCCGGTATGATCACAATAAGTCCTGAAAGTTTCATCGCGATCGGTTGAGTGGTTTAGGAGCCTATAAGAGACAGACAAACAAACAAACAAACAGACAGACATTCATTTTTATATATATAGATATAGATATTATATATATAGTCTGTCTGCTGATAACTTTCGCTGAGGAAAAATAATTAAAAAACCAGAAAGAGTGGGGGATCGAACCCAGGACCCCAGGCTCGAAAGAACTCGCACTATAGCTATTCGCTATCGCCCTTGCTCAATTTAGTCCTTTTTTTTTTTAACATTACCTATACAAGGGATCGTGACTGCTTTACCTACAAAAGGGATCGTGACTACATACATAGATGACGCTATAAAAACTATTATTTTTTTTTGTTTTTTGATTTTTACAAAATCACTTACAAAATTATAATTACTATATATATAATAATTAATAATTATAATATAAATAGTAAAGTAAAAACAAAAATCGATACTACGGGATTGCTATAATACATAGATGGCGCTATAAAAACTATTGTTTGTTTTTTTTGTCACTTACAACCGTGCGATCAATTAGTGGGGATCTCTATAAAAAGCGCTTTACGTAATTTAAAATTCGGCGGGCGTTGATATTCAACGGGCTGACACTAGTATATAATATCCCTGTCTGTCTGCTGATAACGCTCGCCTAGGTAAATGATTCTTAATGGGGGTAGTTTACTCGCTACAATCTTGCTGGTTTGCTGGCCGCTAGTTAAAAACGCCGAGTGTAATAGGCGAAGTTAGTAAACTAGCTTGCTTTATCGGCCGCGCGAGTGAAGTTCGAATGTTTGAACTTTACTCGCACTAACTGGCTCGTGTGACGTAACTTCATTGACAGTTAGAGGTTAAGCGTTTCATTTTCAGCTCCCAACACACACAGTACACTTCAATTGACATGATACATTTACAATTTTAAAAATTCAGCGGGCATTTTGACGGTGGGCGTGACACTAGCGAGTAAACTTAGCACGTGTAATAGGTTTACTAGCTAGTCGCCACTAGCTCTACGTGCCGGTTAGTAAACTAGCGAGATCGTAGCGAGTAAACTATCCCTGTGTAATACCCGCTTAAGATACGAACCGTCGCGGATTTGAACCCGAGATAACCAGTTCGGAAGAGGGTGCGCTTACGCATTCGTCCAAACTAGGTAATGACGGGCATGCTACAATTTTACAATATTAATCTTTAAAAAGTTCACGACTTTGCTAAATCATTACGTTGTTGTATTATAACGCGTCATCTATGCAAAAACTATTAAATTTAATATAATTTTTTCCTAAGCTCAGTACTTTATTCATGCGTCGAGTATGCGGATCGCTCGCATACATACTGCACGTACACATACTATACTCACCCACACAAACACTCACGGTACGGGTGATGAGAAACCGCTCTGTTGATATTCAAATGGCTTACACTAGTAAATTATATTACCCATGTGGCCCCTATAGACATCGGCAATAAATTTTGACTAAAAAATAGCAAAATAATATTTCTAGTATAATGCGTTGATTTGAATAGAATCCATTGTTGAATGAACTATGTATGTACATATGTATAGATACATATGTATGTAGGATTTTGCCCAAGAAAGTTTTTCATTCGGCCACAAGCACCCAATTAAGTAATCCTTTCTGCTTCTTTCTACCATGTATTACATGCAGGTAGGTACAGGTCATTAAAACGTCAATGTTGTTGTAAAATATTTATATCTATCTCCGAAGCTATTTTTGGAAAGTCTTTTATCATCACCGTAGTAGTAGCGTTATAAGTTTTGGCGATATACTTTTTTACTTTATCCTAATCGGATAAAGTATTGTGTTTTTTGATAACAATCCGTGTATTTTAATGATTACATTGATCTTCAGTGGTGTTCGTCCATTGCTGTTCATAATTTATACGTGTGAAATTGTAAGTGATATTAAATCCAACAATTCCATATTTGCTGATGACATTAAACTACATAGTTAGCCCTGTCTCTCCGGGTACAAACAGTTTACAGGATGACCTAAACTCTATAAATAGATGGTACCATACATGGCTATTGTCTTTAAACATGTAAAGTGCTCTGTTTTACACCTAGACCGAACTAACCCCCAAATCCGTTATTTAATTAATAATGTAAATGTCCCAAAAGACCTTAAATGGTCAACTCGTATAAACTCCTTAGTAAATAGGTGTTATTCATTATACATATTATATATATAATAGCCGAAATCCGTCTGTCTGTCTGTCTGCCTGTCTGCTGATAACGCTCGCTCAGGGAAAATTATTAAAAAACCACTAGAACGAGTGGGGGATCGAACCCACGACCTTAGGCTCAAGAGTCATCGCACTAATGCTATACGCTATCGTCCGGCCATGAGTTTGTCCTTTAGTTACATTACCTATAGTTACAATAAATAGGAAATGAGGAAAAATAATAAAAATACCAGATTGAGCGGGATTTGAAACCACGACGTCGAAGTCGGTAGCCGAGCACATACACCCATAAGCCACGGCCGCTGCTATAACCTATATTACCTACATACCTATAAAAACTGTGTGTGTTGGGAGCTGAAAATCAATCGCTTAACCTCAAACTGTCAAAATGAAGTGACGTCACACCAGCTAGATAGTAGCGAGTGAAGTTCAAACGTTCAAACTTCACTCGCTCGGGTAAAAAAAACAGCTTCGCCTATTACACTAGCTATTTTACTAGCGGCTAGCAAACTAGCGAGATCGTAAAAATCGTAAGTACAAATTATAATAGACCCCTGGGCTCCATCGGCTATGCCCATGTATCTACATATATTGTACATATATATATATATATATATATATATATATATATATATATAAATCAATGTCTGTCTGTTTGTCTGTCTCTTATAGGCTCCTAAACCACTCAACCGATCGCGATGAAACTTTCAGGACTTATTGTGATCATGCCGGGGATGGTTCCTGTGAAAAAAAAATCGGGATAAAACGGGAACGGGAACGGGCCTGCTCACGCGTCAGATAACGTACTAGGAACGGGAACGGGAACGGGATCAGGATCGGGAACGGGACGGGGATCTGGAATTGGGAAAAAACGGGAACGGGAACAGGAACGGGCCTGCTCACGCGTCAGATAACGTACTAGGAACGGGAACGGGAACGGGATCGGGAACGGAAACGGTATCGGGCATTGCAACGCATGCCGGGTCAGCTAGTATATACATATAAAAATCAATGTCTGTCTGTCTGTTTGTTTGTCTGTTTGTCTGTTTGTCTGTTTGTCTGTCTCTTATAGGCTCCTAAACCACTCAACCGATCGCGATGAAACTTTCAGGACTTATTGTGATCATGCCGGGGATGGTTCCCGTGAAAAAAATCGGGATAAAACGGGAACGGGCCTGCTCACGTGTCAGATAACGTACTAGGAACGGGAACGGGAACGGGATCGGGCATTGCAACGCATGCCGGGTCAACTAGTTTTAAATAAATAAATAAAATCTTTTTAAAATACAACTTTTTGCCTACATACATAGAGATAACGATACAGGAAAAAAAACACACACAAATATTATCGAACGTCTTGCACGGGGGAAAATTGCTTAAAGGAGAGTGTGTGATGTTTGAAGCTGGGAAATGGGGAAGGAGGGAATGTTGGTTTTACGCGAATCGCACAAAGCTTTATTTCTATCGATATGCAGCAGTATGATTTGTTTTGGCGGTCCCCAGCGAATTGGTGATAATTTATTACCAGGGAGTCCCCGGGCGACTATTGTCTGCTTGGTGTCGGAAGTCGCTTCCCCTCTGGCGGATAAACGCCCGAGCTTTTCCGCCGGAAGAAAAGTTTATTTTTTCGCCGGGAAAATTGGCTACGATCCGCCAGCCGAATTCCCGCGACGATCTCCCCTGTAAATAATACACGTACGATCCCTTATGCGATTTTCGAGGAAAATTCCAATTTTCCGATACGTGCTCGGAAACAAGCGACTTTGCATAATTATATTAATGGGTGTCTCATACAAAAATCACGACGAGAGTTGTGCCGCATTGAAATTGAATCAAATCGTGTACTAACTTACTAGGGTATTGATTATATTGAAACACGGGTCATGCGATATCGAAACTTCATCCAATGCTGGATGAAGGCCTCTCCAATCCTCTACCATTCCTGTCTGTCTTGATTAATCTGCATCCACTTGACTCCACACATTCGTCTCAATTCATCAGCCCTACCTTGCTTTCTTTCACATCCTCTCGGATACAATTTCAGTATTTCTCGCGTCCATCTGCCATCTTTTTCACACGTTCTGCTATATCTGCCACTTTGGTCATACTTCTTACCCATGTATTCCTTTTACAATATCTTCTTGTTATAGCAAGCATACATCTTTCCATGCTTCTCTGTGTGCACTGGATCTTACGTGGCATTCTTGAATTTAGCATCCAAGTTTCACATACATACGTCATAACTGGCAGTACGCATTGATCGTATGCCTTATTTTTTAAGCATAGCGGAATGTTGGATTTAAAAACTACGTTCATTCGTCCAAAAGCAATCCATCCTAGTTCCATTCTTCGTTTTATTTCTTATGATATTAATATATGCATCATTTTAAGCCGTTCACCATCCACTGTTGGATGAAAGCCTCTATAATCCTCTTCCATTCCTGTCTGTCTTGAGCAATCTGCATCCACTTTACTCCACACATTCTTCTCAATTCATCAACCTATCGTTCATTCAGTATACCTTGCTTTCTTTCACATCCTCTCGGATACCATTCCAGTATTTCTCGCGTCCATCTGCCATCCATTTTTCTCGCTATGTATCCACTTCAACATTTTCATACGTTCTGCTATTGGTCATGCTTCACCCATGCATTCCTCTTACGATCTGTTCTTGTCATACCGAGCATACATCTTTCCATGCTTCTCTGTGTGCACTGGATCTTACGTAGCAGTCTTGAATTTAGCATCCAAGTGTCACATCCATACGTCATAACTGGCAGTACGCATTGATCGAATTTAAGCATAGCGGAATGTTGGATTTAAAAACAAAAGTGATATACTCAATATTGGAAAGTGTGTTGCGATGTTATTTTAATACAAAAATAATAATATAATAAAATAAAATGTTATTATACTATTTTACTTTTCACGTACACATAATCCTCAAAGCACATCGTCAAGGTCTAAATTCTTTAAAAATGTAAGTTTATGTCTTTTATGTATTTTGATTTTTTACAATAAAGCTTTCGAGCCCCCCTTGTAGCAATTCCGTCGTATTTGATTAATACGAAAAAAAAAAAAAAAAGCTTTGTACATTTTGTTTTCGGTGAGAAAGTTTCGCACAAATGATCCAACGAGGAATAAAACGTAGAGGGTCAAGAGAAGAATCGTTCTTTTGTCGCCGGTTATCTTATAAAGGGACAAACCGAAAACAATACAAAATGAGAAATATTTATTTGAGAGCGACAAAGTAGTGATAAGGGACGAAGCATGAAATATGAAACTTTTTCCCTTTCAGATGCGGCGATATGCCGAGAGGACATCAGAAAAAATATTAAAAAGAGGGTGAGTAAAGAAAGAAATATATGTATATATGTATATAGGAATGTATATTATATACCTACATACATATATATGTATATACCAAGCCGATGTACATAATTGTAACAAGGGGGTGTGAGATATTAATCTCTGAGAATGTTCGCATGTAACAAGAGACGTGACATTTTATTCCGACTGCAATAAAAGTGCATAGATTGCAGATAACCTGAATTGAATAAAGGTCTTTTCTTGCCACCTGCTGATATTGATCGATACATAAAAAAAACTGTCACATAAAGCGATATTTAATAATATGCCATTTGACAATTCGCCAATAATCGTATTTAAGTGATGCTGTATATATTATATCGAATATGGTATCGTATTCCAACACCTATCGATAATTTACTAAAAATCTTAGTAATTTATTGCATTTGTAGTACCTAGTAACATAAAGATCTGTGAGAGATAGTAGTTATGTATAAGTATAGTGTAAAATTGTAATAGATGTAAGTTAAATTAGCTAATTGGCTAATATTATATAAAATAAATAAAATAAAATACTGTGATCTCTATATAGAAATGGATAGAAAATCTATATGTTTTTTTATAGACAGACTTTCTTATTACAATATATATATATATAGTAGTATGAAATTGCCCTTGGCCCTATTAATTGCAATAAAATAGTAAAAACAAAGCGTTAAATAAAAATACACAAATCTGAACGTTAAATTATTGCATGTCAAGACTTCAATTTTCAATTCATCAGCCCATCTTCCACTCGGTCTACCTCGCTTTCTTTCACATCCTCTCGGATACCATTCCAGTATTTCTCGCGTCCACCTGCCACGTTCTGCTATATCTGCCACTTTGATCATACTTCTTACCCATGTATTCCTCTTACGATCTCTTCTCGTTATTCCGAGCATATGTACATCTTTCCATGCTTAACATCTATACGTCATAACTGGCAGTACGCATCGGTCGTATGCCTTCATTTTTAAGCATAGCGGAATGTTTTATCAAAAAACTACCAATAACCACGCTAGCAAATTAGTAAAAAATCTTTCAGGTATAAACATAGGCTTGCGAAACATAATCTGTTTCAAACTTCCAATTACAGTGTAAGTCACTAGAAATAAGAATTTAATGTATCTGCATGCATACCATATACATATTATGTATTGTATTAAAAAATTAAATTGTAAATAGGTTTTTTTAGCTTACACTTTCCTACTGAAAAAACTAACGATAAAGTAAGATTATTTTCCTATTGTGTATACCACACATTTATTGTAAAATGGATAATGGCCACTTGGCCGGGAACCATCGGGATACGTTTTTAGTAAATAAGAAGTGTTATGTACATATTATATGAAAAATTAAATTAAAATTCCGTGTGATCAACCCATTGTCTTGTAATTGTAAAAAACTAAAATGTGACCTGTATTTCGTTGTGAAAGAAAATTTATATACGTTTTTTTATTTATTACTAGCTGACCCGGCATGCGTTGCAATGCCCGATACCGTTCCCGTTCCAGATCCCGATCCCATTGCCGATCCCGATCCCAATCCCGTTCCCGTTCCGTTCCCGATCCCGTTCTCGTTGCCGTTCCAGATCCCGTTCCCGATCCCGTTCCTAGTACGTTATCTGACGCGTGAGCAGGCCCGTTCCCGATCCCGTTCCCGTTGCCGTTCCAGATCCCGATCCCGTTCCCGTTCCTAGTACGCTATCTGACGCGTGAGTAGGCCCGTTCCCGTTCCCGTATTTTCCCGATTTTTTTTTCACAAGAACCATCCCCGGTATGATCACAATAAGTCCTGAAAGTTTCATCGCGATCGGTTGAGTGGTTTAGGAGCCTGTAAGAGACAAACAGACAGACAGACAGACAGACAGACAGACAGACAGACAAACAAACAAACAAACAGACAGACATTGATTTTTTGATATACATATATATGTAGATAACATTTGGGGTCAATTATTTTTTAAATGTAAATTAAATAATATTCTTACTGTATTCTTTGTGTTCTCCCATTAATTTCAAAACCAAAAATTCCTCGATTTTACACCTCATGTATGGCAACTTTCATACAATTTTTACTTTATCCTAATCGGATAAAGTATTGTGATCGTGCGAAAATTCGACCTCGAGATTTTGACTGATTTGTATCGAGTATCATCCCCAGATCACGTTTTCATGATTTCTAAAAAAATGTCTGTATGTCTGTATGTCTGTGTACTGTGTGTGTGTGTGTATGTCTGTGTGTTTTCTCCGAAACTATCAAGTCTATCAAGCTGAAATTTCATATCTATTATTTTCACGTAAAGTTTAAAAGCCATAAGGAATTTGGTCAACATCATTCAACCGGAAGTAGGGTTTTTTTCGTGCAGAAAATTCAAAAAATCCGGTAAAAAAATCATATTTCGAAACTGCACCGGGAATTTTCTCCAAATTTCATATCTATAGTTTTCACATTAGCCTTAAGAGATACTGTGATTTTAGTCAACTTCTGACTACCGGAAATGGCAATTTACTCTTGAACGATTTTTTTTTTTTTTTTTTTTTCGACCTTTTAAATATGTGGTATCGTCACAATATTGTAATGTTGTAATTTTGAGAGAAATTGATATTTAAAAAAAAATTAATTAATAAAACTAGTCAACCGGAAGTAGGTTTTTTTTTTTTTTTGAAAAGTTTACCGCAAAATATTTCCGAAACCGCACCGGGAATTTTCTCCAAATTTTTTTAATAACAATTGGACCACTTTCTGACCTGGCAACATCAATATTACAGACGACTGTGATCTTTAGAAACAACATCCGTTGCCCGAATGCGTTCCTCACATTTTACATAGAGACTTCCTTCGGGAGCCCGGTCTAATACCCATTAGTTCACAGATAGATATATCTGGTTATAGTGAATATGTACGAGTTAAAAGCAATTCAAACTCACATGCAACTTCCACGTAAGCTGGTTGACTTCGAATTTGCCCTCGACCTGCCCAAGCGATGCAGTCACACCGGAACTTGTCTTTGCTGAAGAACTCTTCGACTTGATTTCGAGTCACGTCACACTCTGCTTCAACGATTCGAATACCAGAATGTGGGTCTACAAACTCTTGCTGACGAGACGTGGGACACTTGACACCGTTGCATTTGAAATAGACCTGAAAAAAACGTTCCAAAAGTTAACTTTTCAATTAGACTAGAGACTCGGGGGGAGCCATTCGCGGAATATTAAAACAGTTGACCGTGTATTTGGATGCCGAGTGAAAGAATCACTCGATAAAACTTTAGGGGAACAGTATACAAGTACATAGAAGGGGTCTGAGAAGGAGCAGGTGTTGAGACGCTGACAAAATGGATCTTCTTTACAAAAGTAAGGAAAATTCCCTCTCTCGCATATCCTTTTACGTGTGACGAAGTAGAAGAAGAACAATCCGTTTCGATTTTTTTTTTTTTTTCCTCCCCGTAAGCGGATTACTTCTATTTACTCTCCATTGCGTTTTTTTGGTCATATTTAACTTTGGCATTAAAGATTTTGTTTAATCCACTTATACATATAAGTGTAAGTAAAAGAATCGGGTGTTGGATACTTTAATATATTAAATAGTGTCGTCTGTGCGAACAATGAGGGAATGTTTTGAATTAAATTAGTCTCGGGTAGAGGAGTCCACCTTCCAGAGTGAGTCTGAGAAACCATCCAATTAGTGAGATGAAAACTTGTTAATTGAGGTCGAGTCGGGGATTTTAAGCCGAACCGAGAGATAATCTGCAAAAAGGATATAAAACCAATCGTTACAGATGGGGGACTTTGGGGACGAATTGAAATTGTCATACAAAGTTTGATGATATTCATTGGAAAACAATATAGTTTAGTTTCCGTTGTGCCAGTTTATACATATATCTACTGTTATTACATTTCAAACAATACTATATGTACAAAATCAGTTGTTTTGTTGTTTTGTGACACTTTCAAGACCTGTCATCAAAAAAAATGTATATAAAATTAAAATGTTTTCAGTTGTATACAATTTATACACCAAAGTTTGTATAATTAATAATATAATTATATAAACCGAATATGCATAAAAAATAACGAAAACTTAAACCTTTCACACCTTTTAGTAGTCAAATTATAATTAGCTTAAAACAAAATCTTATACATACATATATAGGAGACGAGTTGAATACAAAAAAAATTGTAATATCAAAAAGTTTATCCACAAACGTAGACTTGCACATTTAGCACTGAATACTGAAATCTTATTGTATTTCTAAAACATTTAAACAATCTTTGTTCCACAAATTATTCACTAAACTCCTTCATTTATAGATCCTGCTCGTCATTTAACGAAATTCCGGCACATATTGATCCATTTCTCTATTCTTTGCCCTCCTTTAAATTATCTTTGATTAAGTTCCTTTCCAGTCCTAACTCCTAAGTTCCTTTCTTATTTTGATCTGTTGTTCGTTTGTAACTATTTTGGCTGTAGTGTATTGTGTGATATTAATATTATTTTGTATTTATATTTTATTGTATACTATAAGCTGTCTGTTGCATAAATAAATAAATAAAATAAAAAATAAATTGAATTTTGTGACTTTTCACGTCTTAAAACTCCGTGCGAACGAAACGTTCCATACAATTTCTTTCTAAGGCATTTTTTTTTTACATGAATCTCATCTACATACTTTCCTCAAACATTCAAACATAATTTCAAAAGGCTGCCGTATTATTTATTATGTTACTAGTTGGATAGTTCGATCAGAATTTTCATTTTTGCAGCATTTTATCAGCGCTAACAAATTAAAACAAACCAAATCCATCGGGAACAGTGCGGCTTTCCAATTAAAAAGTTTCAACGAATTATAACAATGCTGTCATAGCCAATAGTCTCGCACACACACAAAAAAAAAAAAAAAAAGAAAAACTCAACAACCATCCTGAAACTTTCCACAAAGGCTAGCATTTCAACAATGTACCAATATATGTATGTACCTATAGAAACATACTGTAGTATGTACTTACCACTAAAGCGTGAGCAGCTCGACAATTTAAAACGGCAGGTTTATTCTTGATGACAAAAGCATTATGCGGCTCCATAAGAAACACAGGTAAATTGTCTCCGTTTAATTGGAGCAAATGATCAGTGTCCACGTGGCTCAACTGTCCATCCTCATCCTCGTGATGATCCACAACGGGATCGTAATCGTCCATGTCTTCTTCGTCCGTTTTGACAATTGGAATTTGATGCTTTGGATTGTAAGGATCGTAAGCGTCTGGGTGAATCGGTTCGAGCACTTCTGGAAGCTTCGGAGGATCTTCCACCTTTTTCGCAACGGTCGAATTGTCATTTTTGACAATTTTATGATCTTCGGAGACATCGTCCATGGATGGAAAGTGCTCCGGCAACAGATCGTCTGAAACAAATCAAAATAAATTGGATTAAACAATTGTTGCGTTGAGTGTGTGGTAGTGAATAGGGCATGCTTTCACATGGCACTTTTATCAAACTGGGACAATCGAAAAAGACTCATTACAGATGTGAAAAAATTATGTTTTGTAAAATGACATAGATAAGCCATTATGTTGCCATTAAAAAAAACCTACATACACTCAATGTAATTAAATCTAGAAAATCTAATCCATCCATACTCGAGCGAAATGTACAAATAACATGTTACCATATATGTATTAAATTGTGCTGATAATAATTCTATTAGATAAGCATAAGCATATTGTAGAAATAGTTGATAGTTATTTATACCCAGGACAATTGGTGAATATGAAGAATAAGGCTTTTGGAAGAATCAACATTCCGCTATGCTTAAAAAATAAGGCATACGATCAATGCGTACTGCCAGTTATGACGTATGGATGTGAAACGTGGATCCAGAGCACATAGAGAAGCATGGAAAGATGTATGCTCGGTATAACGAGAAGAGATCGTAAGAGGAATACATGGTTAAGAAGCATGACCAAAGTGGCAGATACATACATACATATATAGCAGAACGTGTGAAAAAGTTAAGGTTTTACACACAGCGAGAAGAATGGACGCGAGAAATACTGGAATGGTATCCGAGAGGATGTGAAAGAAAGCAAGGTGGACCGAGTGAACGATGGACTGATGAATTGAGAAGAATGTGTGATGCAGATTGCTCAAGACAGACAGTAATGGAAGAGAATTGGAGAGGCCTTCATCCAGCAGTGGATGGTACGGCTGAAAATGATGATGATGATGATAATAATTACACTGAGCAACAAAAAATCACGTTTTTCAAAACCCAGAGCGGAGATTAGTCAATCTTTACTAAGTTTGACTCACTGAGTTCGAATCCGATAATGATTTTTCTTGATTTGCTCTGGTTTATGAGATTTGCGATTTAAAAAATGTAAAAAATATCCATTTTTTTGGCTTTTGCGGTCTATTACTCAAAATATAATATCGCTGTGCTCAGAGTATTGAAATCAATAGTCAGATATTTTTCCTATTGATTGTGATTTTTTATTGCTTTGAAATACTTATAATTAATTATCTACCGAATTTTTAAAGTCAAATATATATTTATTTTTTTACACATTTTTTTCCCGTGCTATTGGCGTTTATTTGGCGAGTTTTTTTTTAATGAATGAAGTATAAGTATTTCAACGCAATAAAAAATCACAATCAATAGGAAAAATATCTGACTATTGATTTCAATACTCATTTTGAGCACAGCGATACTATATTTTGAGTTATGGACCGTAAAAGCCAAAAAAATGGATATTTTTAACATTTTTTAAATCGCGAATATCTCATAAACGAGAGCATATCAAGAAAAATCATTATCGCATTCGAATTCAGTGAGTAAAAATTAGTAAGGATTGACCAATCTCCGCTCTGGGTATTTATTTTGTTGCTCAGTGTTATTATTATGAGATCCAATACTTTTTATGTACTACGTATGCGGATACAGTAAAAATATGTATTTTGGAATACAACACATGCAACTTTTTGACGTGCATGCATATGTTTATGTTTGTAAATTCATAACTTCACCGCTTTGGAGGTAGAATTTTCCAGTGTGGGTGAATGGGGTATGTGGATAATGGCATTTAGAACGTTATGGAAAAGCAAGTTTCAAATGGAGAGTGATCTACATATGTATGTAGTATAGGGAGCAAAAGGCAAATGCAATTTCCAGGGACGCTTCCTGAATTATGGAAACCGATTCATTTGAATTCAATGCCGATCGCCATTGTACAGTTTACGACCGGTCCAGGATATTGAGCCAGGACGTTCCAGTGCACACATTGCACGTGGATGCAACTCGGCGTGAGTGCATCCTGAATGTCCTCATGCGTTTAACATTTTGGCCCTAGAATTCATATTGGCAATAAATTTTAACGCCACGTACGCTGGCACAATTCTCATATTTAGAAATAGCATGCTAGAGGTTAAGTGTGAAATCTGCGCATCGTAAAAAAGACCTAGGCGTTTTATAATAATGATAACCATATTGTAGAGATATTTGATAGTTATTTATATGAAATGAACATTGTTTTTTAATTAAACATTCCGCTATGCTTAAAAAATAAGGCATACGACCAATGCGTACTGCCAGTTATGACGTATGGATGTGAAACGTGGATGCTAAATTCAAGAATCATACGCAAAATTCAGTGCATACAGAGAAGCATGGAAGGATGTATGCTCGGTATAACAAGAACAGATCGTAAGAGGAATACATGGGTAAGAAGTATGACCAAAGTGGCAGATATAGCAGAACGTGTGAAAAAGTAGATGGTAGATGGACGCAAGAAATACTGGAATGGTATCCGAGAGGATGTGAAAGAAGCTTAAAAATAGAGTACGAAATTGAATAACTCGAAATTTGCGTGTGAAATTTGCGTGTGTGTATGTATGAATACATATGTACGTGCATACATATGTATGTAGATCCATTTGAGGATCGTGACTTAAACGCTGTGTATATAATTTGAAAATGAAGAATGAAACTAAGATGGAGTGCTTTTGGGAGAATGAACGTAGTTTTGATATGCGAAAAAAATAAGGCGTACGACCAATGCGTACTGCCAGTTATGATGTATGGGTGTGAAACGTGGATGCTAAATTCTAGAATGTAACGCAAGATCCAGTGCACACAGAGAAGCATTGGTAAGATGTATGCTCGGTATAACAAGAAGAGATCGTAAGAGGAATACATTGGTAAGAAGTATGACCAAAGTGGCAGATATAGCAGAACGTGTGAAAAAGTAGATGGTAAATGGACGCAAGAAATGCTGAAATGGTCTCCGAGAGGATGTGAAAGAAAGCAAGGTCGACCGAGTGGAAGATGGGCTGATGAATTGAGAAGAATGTGTGGAGTCAAGTGGGTGCAGATCGCTCAAGACAGACAGGAATGGAAGAGGATTCGAGAGGCCTTCATCCATCAGTGGATGGTGAACGACTGAAAATGATGATGACACTACAAAATGTCAATTTAAATGCCTGTATGATGTTATACAGATAATGAATACTTAAATGTGTATCGAATTGCATTGCATTAATCACATATTAAGTTGTTACATATAGTTGGTACATATATTTAGATATCCACTTTTCAATGCGGTTATTGTTTTTAACCAAGCGTATTGTACCTACATACATATATATGTATGTATGATAAAAATGTTTATAAATAAATTTCCAATATGTAAATACGATGCTTGAAACCGCAAACACAAACCTCATAACGCTTTTGGCAGTTGGTAAATCAGTGCATATTCGTATGACCGCAATTATCGCAATTGGCAAACTGCGGTTCGCACAGAATTGTTACAGTGCGCGAATTAAATCAAATTTGGTATAATAATAAAATATTACGCGGAATTAATTGGCGTGAAAAAGCGTCATTGTGATAATGACAACAATTTCCCACTATGTATAGAGTTCGTTGAATAAAAAACAATGCGCGTTTAATTTTTTGTTGTACGGTGGTGAATTTACAGAATTTAATCCGATTAAGATTAGGTACAAAAGGTTAACGATGCAAATGCGATTAAAATCGTACGAATTCAAATGTGCAATTTTTATAAACGTTCTCATGTCAATTAAGGCTCTCGCTATTTTAAGCTCGCACATTTTATATTCATACTGTGCAAAATTTATGTCATTGTTTTAAGTCGTCTCGTTGAAGGTTATTGTATATTATTTTCATTACATAATTTATGTAATCTTAATCTTAATATATCAAGTTTTACAATTATTATTGTTAATACTTAATAAATATTATTTTGAATGATATAGATATGTATGTAAGGTATGTGTAAGTCAAATCTCAAATTGATTCTGAGAAAAGTGATTTTACTCATTTTTTTGCAACAAATTCCTACTCACAAGGTGTTGTGTTCTAAAAAATATTTATAAACTACGATTAAAAAAGCAATTATTAATCATTGAAGCCTATGTTTATGTATTTATATAAACATGAAAAGGAACTTACAAAAAAAAAATATATAACAATAAAATAATTTGAGTAAATTTTGCCAATTTTAGTAATCGAAGAGTTTAATATTGTGAATTAATTTTCTAGGATATGAATTTATTTATTTATTTTAAATAGCTTAAAAAGCTAATTACAAAAAAAAACCATTACTTAAAGCTAAAATTACAATATAAACTAATTATCTACTAGCACTTGTACAGAGGTGCTGTTTTAAAGCTGCCAGGAATCTATCAATTTTATTTATATTTCTAATAACTTCTGGCAGGCCATTCTATTCAACAAGATACTTCTCCTGGATCTACTTAATTAATTAATAACCAATCAAAATAATAAATATAAGTCCTTTTAGTATACAAATTAAACGAAAGTCTCGATTCGACGGTTGAAAACCAACGCAAAGCTTATTATATTGATTAAAACACAAGAAATACACCACCAATCACTGCGACGTAAAAACGAAAGATTGAACGGATAATTTTACGGTCAAACTTAACTTTACCTTTTCCGTATTGTAAACGTATTTTCATGTAAATTTATCGAGACTACCGCATTTTCTCGTGTCGATAATTCCAAAAATGCGGTCGCTAACATTTTCCAATCTCGAGAACAAGTAAATAAACACAATATATCTCTGGTTTCGATGGGCAGTGTAGATAAATTAATTAGGTGGCCACTTCTTACGACCGAATGCTGTCCGTTTTAAACGTGGAATAATTCATTGCGAGACTCAAAAGTGCAGCTTTTCAAAAGCTCACCGCTAGTGCATTTAAATAACGGGTACGGGTTAATATATTGCATTAGCGACGCGCAATGCAAAGATGCGAGGTGAGAAACACGTGTTTCGAAATATGTAGACGCGATTTCAATTTGAATTTAAAAGTTCAAAGGGTCGAGCCGTGGTAAAGGCATTCCTAAAATACGAGAACTGCATACGTGGAATTTAAAAATGCATCGGAAACAATTCGGGAAAGAGCCGACACGAATATATCATGTCCGTAGCGAAAGCGAACGTTCCGAACGAACGAAATCGACGTAAATCATCTGGGGGGCCTTCTGTTCTATAAAATACGACTTTGGACTGAGTACATATATTTATAGATTAGTCTGAGAGACGACAACCATTAATTAAAGGTTGGTCTTCAAAGTTGGCTAATTTCACGGTGAGAGTTTATTACACTAGTCGACTACATATGTACATACATAAATACACTTGTGCAAGTACACGGCGCTAACACGCTTCGGGAATGTTCACATTTTCAGCCATCCACTGCTGGATGAAGGCCTCTTCAATCCTCTTCCATTTTTGTCTGTCTTGAGCAATCTGCATCCACTTGACTCCACACATTCATCTCAATTCATCAGCCCATCGTCCACTCGATCTACCTTGCTTTCTTTCACATCTTCTCGGTTACCATTCCAGTATATCTCGCGTCCATCTGCCATCCATTCTTCTAGCTATGTATGTGTCCACTTTTGCACACGTTCTGCTATATCTGCCACTTTGGTGATACTTCTTATCCATGTATTCCTCTTACAATTTTGTCTTGATATACCAAACATACATCTTTCCATGCTTCTCTGTGTGCACTAAACCTTACGTAGCATTCTTGAATTTAGCATCCACGTTTGACATCCATGCGTCCACTTGACTCTACACATTCATCTCAATTCATCAGCCCATCGTTCACTCGGTCTACCTTGCTTTCTTTCACATTCCAGTATTTCTCAGTCATACTTCTTATCCATTGCGATATCGTCTCGTTATACCGAGAATACATCTTTCCGTGCTTCGTGATACGACCAATGCGTACTGCCAGTTATGACGTATGAATGTGAAACGTGGATGCTAAATTCAATAATATTACGCAAGATCCAGTGCACACAGAGAAGCATGGAAAAGATGTATCTTTGGTATAACAAGAAAAGATCGTAAGAGGAATACATAGTTAAGAAGTATGACCAAAGTGGAAGATATAGCGGAACGTGTGAAAACGTTAAAGTGGACACATAGCGAGAAATACTGGAATGGTATCCGAGAGGATGTGAAAGAAAGCAAAATGAGCGGAGTCAAGTGGATGCACATTGCTCAAGACAGACAGGAATGGAAGAGACCTTTTCTAGTTAAAAGCCAAATCAAGGAAAAAGTTGCTAAGCTAGCAAGTTTGGGAGCAGTAACATGTTATTTCAGATTATATATTTTAAAAAAATTAATAGAAATACTCATCATTAATTGTGAATTGTGATATTTCTTAGTGAAACAATCTATCGCTTAACAATATTATAAAGTTTAATGTTGAGAACGATTTTAAATCCTTTTAAGGGCTTTATAAAGTTTATTTATTTAAAACAATATTATAAAGTTTAATATTGAGAACGATTTTTAAAGCTTGTGAAGGCTATATGAAAAGTATATGAAAGGGAAAAATTAGGATAGATTCATCTGGATTCATGTTTCAAACACTCTTTCGGAGCATTTATTTTATTTCACGTAATTTTTAATTTTTAACCACTGAATCGAACGGTATATAATGTACAATCTGCTGTTTCTAATTAATATCATTGTCCATAAAATACCTCATTTGGATGCAACGTATGGAATAAGCTCTTTGGGAAAATGATAACTTTTTTGAACTTCCTCCTAACCATCACATATTTATCAGTTACTCTATTCAATGTTAACCAAACTACTAACAAATTAATACAATATTCGAATAAGTGAGAAGCGTCTGCATTGATTCGTCCTAGTTGCAATTAATTAATTTCAAATATTTGTATTGTTTTCCAGTGTAGCAATCGATCATTGGTCAGTCGCCATCTCGAATGGGGATTTGTCGTCGGCAAATACGGATAGTTAATACCTTTATAATGCATTCTAAATGTGCATTGCATTGTATTGCACAAATTACACACACACACACATATTATTATTACACATTGGAAAAGCCAACTCTTTATAGAGACCGCGACTAATGCTCGGTCACGCATGGCGTTAGTGTGAATTGCCCACGCATGCTCACGAATCTCGGTAAATTCTGACCATTGTTCGTGTTTATATATATACCTAACATACATAGGTACGAGAAAGCCGAGAAATTTACAAGTCGAGAATTCTTGCGGTCCGCTGAGAGCAATTATGATTTTTGCCCATTGCCAGTTTGCGGTCTATAGAAATTTTCCCCTGGGAATAAGGACCGGTCGTAGACCACGTTTATTGTGTGCTATTGCTTCGGCACAAATATATTTATATATATATATATTATATACGACATGTCAAAATGATTGCCTTCGATCGTATTCTATCAAATAAATCCTCATATAATTGTTTTTCTTTTCTTTTAAAGAATGATCGTAGCCTTTGGCTCTTTCAGCTCGTAAAGATTCAGTAACACTAATAACAGTAGTGTTTGGAAATTCAGATGAGTGAAATTCAAGGTCACTATTAAGATACTTTTTACATTTTTTACACTAATAAATCATTCTTCAAAGTGTAAAGGATATTTATCAATAGTTAAGTGAATTTTTATAAATTATTGTACATACATAGATGGGAAAATTGAAATCAATCTTCGAGAATTAAAATTTTTTGCACGGTAAGCTTTTAAGGTAATTTTAGTAAGCTAAGAGCCAAATTAGGGAAAACCTTTCAAAATTGGTAAGTTTGTATGACTGCGAGAGCCGCAGGTTTTCATACAAAGAGCCGCGTGAGGCTCCGGAGCCGCCGCTTAACGGACCACTAGGTTAGACACATGACATTATATTAAATTGTAATTTGGACGATTTAAAATCAATTCCGATTGAAGAAGGTTAAATTTTCAATATTATATTATATGTACATTATTATACAAATATAATGAATGTAAAATAATTTTATCAATATGCATTATTTTAAATAACTAATCGAACGAACTTCAAACGTCTAATAAATTTAACTCTTTTTTTTATAACCTATTTAAAGTTGACTCAATTTTCTTTTTAATTTTAAAATTATACGCGGCAAACATTCTAATCAAATACCAAGTAATCGAGCACCGACTAATGAGTTTCTTTTACAACGTAAAAATCGCGCAAATTTTCTCAAGACGCAAACGCGCAAACAAATAATACAACCCAGAGATATTTAATTTTAATACTCGCCAAAATAAATATTGATAAAGGAAAACCGCCAATTTAATTCGCCATCATTTTTCTCTTTAACTTCATTGTGCAAACACAACGAGATCAAAGATGAACCGAACGGAAAATTAATTTCACTCGAACGCGTCTTGCATGATGTATGCAACATTATTATACATACATATGTATGTACAGGGTGGTGTACATTGTTTTATTTAAATCCCAAAATAATCCTGAATATCATTAGGATTCGTACTTGTTCTCGATCAGAGTGATTTCAAGAGTGATTAACGATTTCCAGTATGCACAGTTCTTGGTGAATCGTGAGCTTTGTCTGTTTAACTTCCATCATCTTCAAATTAACGTTCAGAGAAAATCATGTTACGCGATCCAACGATTAAACATCTTTGGTATGTTCAGAATTAATTTGGGACTGAAAAAACTACCTAACTGATAGTATCTATCATATTTGGAATTTTCTAGTACTATATGGAACACGTTTTACCAAGATTCCATTACTAAACTCGAAAAAGTGAATAAGAAGTCCTCTTCTTGTTCAAATTCCCATGATCATGTACCTCTGCAGTTTAGAAGGACAGTCTCGGTTCTCTGCTTTGTATTTAAGCTATTAAATAATTTATCAGATAACCCTTGCTTGCTAAGTAAGATCCTTCTCTATTGTTCCCCTAAATCTGATAGATCTTTATTCTACTAATTAATTATTAGCAAAACTCCTTCATTCATAGATCCTGTCGTCATTCAACGAAGTTCCAGCACATATTGATCCTATTCGATATTCCTTTAGATTTTTTTTACTCAAGTTCCTTTCTTGCTATGATTTGTTCTTTGTTTATAACTATTTTGGCTGTATTATATACATATATTGTGTGGACTTAATTTTATTTTATATTGTACTTTATGAGCTGTATGTTACTTGATAAATAATATTTATAATAGCCGAAATCCGTCTGTCTGTCTGTCTGTGTGTGTGTCTGTCTACTGATAACGCTCGCTGAGGTAAATAATTTAAAAAAAAACCAGAACGAGTGGGATTTGAGCCAGACCAGATGATGTAGGACAGGCTAATATGGCTCGCGACTTTGCTAAATTGTTACGTTGTTGTATTGTAACGCGCCATAGATGCAACAACTATTAAATTTAATATTATTTTTCAGTACGGGTGATGAGAACGCTCCGTTGATATTCAACGGGCTTACACTAGTATATAATAACATTGCATGGTTTTAATGCATAAAACTTGCCATTTTCACATGTACCTTGTTTTTCACCTCTTCACCATGTTTGAAAAGAAATTGATCTACACAATTAAAACGGCATCGTTTATTTTTTTCGATTAACCCTGTATGTATGTAATATGCAAGTCTGTGCTATCGACACTGTAGTGATTTGTTTGCTTTGGAAAAACATCACTTTTTGAAAAAATATTTACCTTCTTCTTCTTGGACTGTCGTCGGCGATCCCAGTGTCCCCAAAACGGTGAGACACAAGCACAAAATCAACACTTTCGACCACCACATTTTGAGCAACACAAAACGACGTACAACTGAACACATATTCTTCAACCGACACCATCAAATTGAAACATTTGCACTATACGCGAAAATCACTCGCATTCCGCACATTATTATTAACCCACCACATATTCACAGAGTTAACTATTTTCGATATTAAAAAAGTTCCACGGTGATTTTATGTACAAGTGGTCGCTTTTTGCATTGCTCTGTATTGCGAAAGTTTTCACCGACGTCGAGTGTGCCAAATCTGAAACAAACCGACAAAAGAGCTGTTAATTAATTGATAAATACACAATTGTAATTTAAATTTGCGTAGGTGGGTGTTTGTGTAATATGTGTGACTTACACAAAATGTCAATATTTGAAAAGCGCTGTGTGTGTTTAAGCTTTGAACCGAGACGAAACATTCGAAATTGATGAATTTTTTTTTTGTACGGTTTAAAATTTCATCGGTAACTAACTTGTTCATTATAAAAGCGAACCAATTCAAATTTGACATAAAAACCCGAGGAATAATTGATATTTTCAGTTAATTGCACAGTTACAATATATATGTATGTATGTAAGTATTTTAGAAATACACAAAAAAGACATTTTACTGATGTACAGTCTATTAAACGTTTCTAATTTGAATCACAGTTGGATAACTAGGTCTTAAATTAGTTACTCAGAATCAAAAACATACATTTAACCATATGTATATGTATGTATGTACTGTGACTACGCTTTGCGTAGATAATCATATTGTAGAGATAGTTGATAGTTATTTATACCTAGGGCAGTTGGTGAATATGACTGGATATAAAGAAGAAGAAATAAAACTAGGATGGAGTGCTTTTGGAAGAATGAACATAGTTTTTAAATCCAACATTCCGCTATGCTTAAAAAAAGAAGGCATACGACCAATGCGTACTGCCAGTTGTGACGTATGGATGTGAAACTTGGACGCTAAATTCAAGAATGCTACGAAAGATTCAGTGCACACAGACAAGCATGGAAAGATGTATGCTTGGCATAACAAGAAGAGATCGCAAAAGAAATACATGGGTAAGAAGTATGACCAAAGTGGCAGATATAGCAGTACGGGTGAAAAAGTGGATGGCAGATGGACGCGAGAAGTACTGGAATGGTATCCGAGAGGATGTGAAAGAAAGCAAGGTAGACCGAGTGGAAGATGGGCTGATGAATTGAATGTGTGGAGTCAAGTGGATGCAGATTGCTCAAGACAGACAAGAATGGAAGAGGATTGGAGAGGCCTTCATCCAGCAGTGGATGGTGAACGGCTGAAAATGATGATGATGATGATATGTACATACATATGTACATATGTAGGTATAAGTAAAACTTCATCAGTTAAAATAGAAACACTAAAACTCACACTGCGGAACGAACTCAATCGGAAATCATTTCCAAAGACAAAACAATCAATCAATCAGTTTCAATACAGACTTAGTACCAACGCTCAAATAATAATACTACATTTGACTTGGTTCACTTTCGCACAATTAAGAGTTCGTACGGTTCGTGAACACGTGACACGAAAATTCCATTATTGAATCCCGAATGTCATCATTCCGCACAAAGCATTTTATCCTTTTTTTTTTTAATCATTTAATAATAAAATTCGGACATTGCCATTTTATAGGAGTTCGTGTTCCTGTTATCCGAAAGAAAAATAATAAAAAATGTCACTAAAAGCCCGGAATAGTTCAGTGGTTAGAGCGTCAGTCTCTCGATTACTAGATAATACTCCGTGATTGTGTTGCGGAAATGTACATACATATGTATGTATAAGGAACAATAATTCAATTTTATATAATATTAACCATGTTCTATACAAATCAGGTAATTGATAAATTACAACACTTGATGAGAAGATTCGTGATGTACATAAAAGAGAGGCGTTGAAATACAAAACGGTGTGACGGGTTTAACAAATTGCAAGAGTGATGCAGAAGCGATAATAATAATAAACATGTTCGTTTTACTCTTGTTGAACACAGGAAGGAGGTTTAAGCAGTAAACGGTGGTCTGACAAGAAGTCGATAAAGCTGTTCAAACAGGGATACAAACACAGCTTTCAAATTGGACGATTTAAATTAACCAACGGAGATCGCAACGTAAATTTACTCGAAGGTGCTCTCTAACGTCGACTCGATAAATTAATACCGCATAGTAGGAAAAAATAGTAGTGATTATTAACGTTCGATCAGATAAGAGTAGAATCGTGATTGTACGCGCCATTTTTATCACAAATAGAATCGAATTCCACTATTATTAATAATAATTACTGTGCGCAAAGAATTAACTTTGAGCTACATATAGAATAATTGGTGAATATGACCGGATGTAAAGAAGAAGAATGAAACTAGGTTGGAGTGCTTTTGGAAGAATGAACATTGTTTTTAAATCCAACATTGCGCTATGCTTAAATGAGAAGGCATACGACCAATGCGTACTGCCAGTTATGACGTATGGATGTGGAACTTGAATGCTACGCAAGATCCAGTGCACACAGAGAAGCATGGAAAGATGTATGCTAGGTATAACAAGAAGAGATCGTAAGAGGTATACATGGGTGAGAACTGAGAAGCATGACCAATAGCAGAACGTGTGAAAATGTTGAAGTGGACACATAGCGAGATGAATGTATGGCAGATGGACGCGAAAAATACTGGAATGGTATCCGAGAGGATGTGAAAGAAAGCAAGGCACACTTTGCACACTTTCATCATCATTTTCAGATGTTCACCATCCACTGCTGTATGAAGGCCTCTCCAATCCTCTTCCATTCCTATCTGTCTTGAACAATCTGCATCTACTTGACTCTTCTCAATTCATCAGCCCGTCTTCCACTCGGTCTAACTTGCTTTCTTTCACATCCTCTCGGATGCCATTCTGGTATTTCTGCCATCCATTCTTCTGGTTATGTGTCCAACCCATTGCCACTACAACTTTTTGACACGTTTTGCTATATCTGCCACTTTGGTCATACTTCTTACCCACATACATATTCCTATTATGCTGCGTACACACCGACGAACCGAACAGCGAACGACGAACGGTTGCTATTGTGAAAAATGTACATTGAAAAAAACGTTAGGATAAGGCTTACTTTGTATACAATTAAAATGTCTGTCTTCATTTTAGTGAAGACAGTGTTATTATGAACGCTTTGCTTGAACGCTCCATTTTTCACACCAAAGACAAAACGGTATGGAGACATAGATGTAGAATAACATAGATTGGCCTTAGCGCCCGAAAAATGACATACAAAAAGGACATGCAAAAATGTATGCCTTGCATGCATTTTGCTTTGCTTTTTTTTTGTGAGGATTCTCCGCACTTTAGACCCTCCGCACACCCCCGTTGCTGCTGACGCTTTCTCCACGTAAATTTGTTTGGAATGGTATATCTATGGTATTTTATATTTATGTATGGAGATTTTTGTACAATAGGGCCCGTAACGCACTTGGCTGCCTGGCTGCGCAGCCATGGCCAGAAAAACGTGCACACAGTTCAAGCAGCCAAAGGGGCAGCCAGAACGATGAGTACACACTCACAAATGGTCAGCGATAACATTGTAGATACAACATATTTTCAATGCAATATTTGGTTTGTAATCTCGTCTCTCGGATCATTTTGTACTGTATGTACATATGTAGATGCAAATAATTCGTTGAAAATAGTTTTATATACATTATTTCCAACGCGCAACATTAGCGAGTTTTTTTTTTTTATATTTTTATCTTATTCGTTGAATTTAGTATAAAATTTATTTTTTAATTTTTTAAATTTATTTAAGATTTTCAGCCAAAGCGGCTGAAAATCTGAAATGGCAAACATGACTGCAAAATTGACTGGCCACATACATTTACTTTGTTAAATACATCTCGTGTTGGCCGCGGCGGCCAGTGGCTGCCTGTCTGGCTGCTGCGTATCGGAGCCGGTACCTGTGGCCGCGCAGCCAGAGTTTCCTGGCTGCCTCAGTGCGTTGTCAAACAGGCAGCCACATACATACATTTTCCAACATCGTTGTGGCCGCCGCGGCCATGGCTGCGCAGCCAGGCAGCCAAGTGCGTTACGGGCCTTAAAGCTTACATACATATGTATATTGCGTGACTTGATTCTGAAAGTACCAAAGTATACATTTTTCGAGTGTTAAAATACAAAAGGCAAAATTAAAATATTGATTATATTATCATTATTCAAAACAAAACGTCAAAATGACAAAATTTTCACACAACCCAAAGTATGTAGGTATATAAAAGTTCGCATTTTGCACTTGCAAACATCGCCCAACTTTTGGAACGTAGATTGACATCGGCCCTTTTGGTACCGCAGCAAGCCCACAAATGCGGTCAATAAACAGCCGTTTATATATCGGTGAATTACAAGCGTAATTTGTTATTCGTGATATCGGCGCGGTGAGTTGTTAAGCAAGTGCTTAAG
Source organism: Parapsyche elsis (assembly GCA_022651745.1). Lineage (NCBI taxonomy): Eukaryota > Metazoa > Arthropoda > Insecta > Trichoptera > Hydropsychidae > Parapsyche > Parapsyche elsis. The sequence continues at coordinate 697,692 of JAGVSN010000064.1, forward strand.
TACGTTAATATTTTAAGATTTCTGTCAAACGGGTTTCGGCTGTTGTCGTTTTATTTTCATCGTCGCGGCACCTTTCATACCGACGAGAATGCATTTTATTGCATTTTCACGTGAAATACCCAATCATATACACTGAAAATATTTTATGTTGTAAATAAAGAGCTCGTTTGTGATACGCGAGCGCGCCTAACGAAATGCTGTAGCAATTAAGGCACGTCAATACGGATAATGTTGCGTTATGACATAATCAGTCGTGTCCGTGTCGCGAAGCGCTTAAGCCGGTCACCCAACTGTACTGGAATAAAATTGATCAAACAATTCTGTTCGCGTTAAGGCGCTCGCACACCTCCGCGGATTCGTATTCGCTCAATTACGATATGACAAAGTATCCCATCCTGTACGATCTGACTTGATAGGTTATGTCACGAGTGACAGAAACCAGACGATTTTGTCAACAGTCAGCCGATCCTTGATGACACACCGTTATAAATTACATTCAACAATTAAAGTATTTAACCAACCATTCATATAAATATAAATATGCGGCCAACATAAGAGATTGGTCCTCATTTGAGGTGTCCATGTCAAAATCGTGAGTGAAGTACAAACGTTCCGAAAGCGAGGTGATTGTATTTCGCGTTTTGACCATTGAGTGTCGAATGGCGCTGCATTCGTGCCAAGTGTGGGCACCACAGTATTTCACTATTCGCCCGTTGAGTGTTGAGTGAAGTTTACTGTGTCGAATGGCGCTGCAGTCGTGCCAAGTGTGCGCAGTACAAATCTCAGCACTGGCGAAATTCGCAGAGGTGTGCGAGCGCCTTTACTCATAATAATACTTGAGTATTATTTTTCCCCTCGATTGCTTTCAGAGACATTTTCTTTTTCCCGATTTTCCACACTATCATCGTTTTCCTCAGACCAGACCACAGTAGTATTGTCAAATAATCCTATCGTGGGGAGTTGTATCGCATACCCGCAAGTGGCGCTGCCTACACCACTACCGATTTCGTACCGGAATCCGTCGCAGAATCGCCACGGAATTCGTCACGAACTTCGATATGACGTTTGTGGAAAAGCTGATCGAAACGGTGAAGAAGACTTGATAGGTTATGTCGGAGTGACAGAAACCAGACGATTTTGTCAACAGTCAGCCGATCCTCGATGACACACCATTATAAATATTACATTCAACGATAAAAGTATTAAACTAACCATTCATATAAATATAAATATGCGGCCGACATAAGAGTCAATGTCGGAATCGTGAGTGAAATACAAACGTTCCGAAAGCCAGGTGACATATGGTATTTCGCTATTCGCCGGTTGAGTGTCAAGTGTGCGCACCGCAGTATTTCACTATTCGCCCGTTGAGTGTTGCGTGAAGTTTTTGTGTCGAATGGCGCTGCAGTCGTGCCAAGTGTGCGCAGTGCGATATTCGTGCGAAATTCGCAGAGGTGTGCGACCGCCTTTACTGTTGTTATTTGGCTCGAAATTTTGAGAAGCACTGAAAGCTCAAAAGCTCCTCGGTCCGTGAGTATATCTAAACCAATAACGGCTAGCCTCCGGTGGCAATCAACGTAATTATACGCGTCTCGCGCTCACCGAGCAACCCGATCGCTCTTTAGCCAGTGGTTTACATACATACATAGGTACCGAGCTTCGGCAACTGAAAGCTCGCCCCATTATCTCGACCACTTTATACCACCGACAAACCGCTAGTGTATTAAGAACGAGGAGCTTTTCAATGACAGACTAAAATTTAGATCTTTGAATACACTTGCAAGCAGTAGAACCGTCTCAATAGCAAAGTCAGATAAACTCAGGCAAATTTCAACACGAGACGAATGATTTATATTTACTAGTATTCAAGTCTCGCCAAGGACGATAAAAACCGTTAAAAAAATCTTTCTACGTGCAAGCGTCATTTTTTCGCTTTAAGGCGCTCACACACCTTGGCGAAATCGTCAAGGTGTCGTCCCATTCGCACCGATATAATTCGCATTGGTGTGTGAGCGCCTTTAACGTTCGTCAAGGTTAAGTTTCTCTCCAATGGTTTCTCCTTGCCTTCTGGAAAAAGCGGGGACGAAATAAACGTGCAATGATTTTGTAGATACAATGGACATTGTTAGGTAGTGCCACTTTTTGTAGAACATTCACCCAACTAATTAAGATGAAATGATAAAATTCTAAATGAAGCCGATCGATTTAAATTAACTAACGTCTCACTCTCTTATCCGGCTAATACTACATAATTACGCTGTGCAACAAAAAAATCACGTTTTTGAATTACCGGAGCGGAGACCCAATAGTTATTTGTTGGTTAGCTCTCGTTTATGAGATATGAGCGTTTAAAAAAATGGACAATTTTTACATGTAACAATCGCTACACCGACAGCTGGCGCCGCTCGCTCGCTCACACTATGCGTGACTTACTTAGTGTTGAGCACGCAAAATTCAATTTTATACATAATAATAATTCTGTGAACATATTAAATATGACAGGACTTATATTTCGACCATCTATTATGTATACATACATAAAGAGGTATAGGCTTTCCTGTCTGTCTGTCTGTCCGTCACCTTAGTTCAACAATCGACAGACTCACCCACCAGTCAAGGTCACCGTATACACGTGAAGGTCACATCCGTTAAAATTTCAGCAGACAAATGCACTAGTGCAGTGCTTACCAAACTTTTTAGTACCGCAACCCACCTAGTTTTAATGGACATGATGGAGGGGGAGGGGGGGTATTTAAATTATTTCTAATACTGTTTTATTTATTTTTAAATTACTTATAATTAACGAAAACGAGCAACTGGAATAAACCTTGTACATCCGTGGACTCGTCCAATTGCAATGAGCAAAATGTTACTAACTCACTAACTCAAAAAATGTCTCACTAACTAACTCTTTGGATCAGTTCATCTTCTGCCTACTGGGTCATTTCATCGATTCTGCGTGCAATCGTATTATAAGCGAAATCGTTTCGACTTTTATACTTCTTTCTCGCTCTTATCATCAAACATAATTCCAACCGTGCATTTTATTGGCGGTAGCACTAAAGTCTTGCCAATCGTACGCGGCTTACTAGCTTGCACGATTTGCAAACTAATCAAGTACGAGGCGTGGAGAGATTTTTCATTAATGCTGGTGTAATGCGAAAGCGTTGATTTCGACGACTTAAGCTGTTCCAGTTGTCTTTCAAAAAATTCCAGTGGCTTGTTGTTGCATTTTATTTTTACTTTACCATTTTTTCATATTTTATTTTTAAATACATCACATTCTTCGGAATCTGAATTTTGAACTTGAATTTTGACCCACAATTTGGGAAACGCTGCACTAGTGCATTAGCGTATTTTTTCTTTCAGCAGATAAATATACGTAGTAAGCGCTTCGACGGCTGATTTCTCCGACACGTTTGTTCGCAGCTCGCAAGCTCGATTACTTGAAGCGAGATCGTGTCAAGATTAAAAAAAAAAAAAAAAGAACTAATCTCATAAAATGAATTGTCCATTGTCAGCACTCCTCCCCTATGTTGTAGTACGTATGAGTCGTGCTACCCGAAAACTTTTATTGCCGTTTCCGTGTCGTAACACGTACGTGTACGTACGTACGGTTCTTTCAGTTTATTTATTCAATTAATGGATTGAATCTGCAGGTTGTTTCTAAAATAAAGGACCTAGGTATATTGTTTGATGAGCGTCTCACTTTTAATGAGCATATTAATTGTATTTCTGAAGAGGGGAATAGATTATTGGGTTTTATATTTTTAGAGTTACTAAATGTTTTAGAAATATTAATACCTTAAAATTATTATTCTGTTCACTTGTCAGAAGTAAGTTAGAGTATGACTCTATTTTTTGGTCTCCTTCTTATTTTATTCATTCATATACTCTAGAAAGAGTTCAAAATAAATTCTTAAGATTCATTGTGTATAAATTCATGTATCTTATTGATAATAACTGTTATGACTCTCTTTTACTTAGTTTGAAAATGCGTAAATTATCTGATAGAAGAGTTGTGAATGACTCGGTCTTCTATATATATAAAAATCAATGTCTGTTATTAGCTAGCTATTTTACTAGCGGCTAGCAAACTAGCGAGATCGTAAAAATCGTAAGTGCAAATTATAATAGACCCCTGGGCTCCATCGGCTATGCCCATGTACCTACATATATTGTACATATATATATATATATAAATCAATGTCTGTCTGTCTGTCTGTCTCTTATAGGCTCCTAAACCACTCAACCGATCGCGATGAAACTTTCAGGACTTATTGTGATCATGGTTCCTGTGAAAAAAATCGGGATAAAACGGGAACGGGAACGGGCCTGCTCATGCGTCAGATAACGTACTAGGAACGGGAACGGGATCGGGAACAGGCCTGCTCACGCGTCAGATAACGTACCAGGAACGGGAACGGGAACGGGAACGGGAACGGTATCGGGCATTGCAACGCATGCCGGGTCAGCTATCTTTTATAAAATTGTAAATTCTCTAATTGATTGTCCTGCTCTTGTTGAGTCAATTTTACGTTTAAAGGTTCCTGCACGTTTTACACGATCTCAATTATTATTGTTTGTTGATGAAGGTAATTCATGCACCAACTATTATGTACAATCTCCTATTCCTACGTTGATTCGGACCGGCAATGAGTATGGGAATCTTTTGGATTATTTCTGCATGAGCATTCATTTGGTAAAGCTGCTTTCTTTAAGAAGTTTCTCTACTCAGTTCAATTAAATTTTACTGTTCTTATAGTCATTTTTTTTTATAATTTTGTTTCTATTTATACATATGTATGTACATTACTCTTGTATTCTTATCTTTTTTGTTTATATTATTTCTTGTAAAAGCCTTTTTAGGCGTCTAATAAATAAATAAATAAGTATGGGCGTGTTATGGACACGCACTGATGAATTTACCTAATCGCCTAATTTTATCTATCGAAATTTTAATTAAACAAGTACCTACATACATAAATAAATAGTGAGCTTCGGCTCGTTTGCCATTATTAAATTACGAGAGTTCGTTTCGCGGATAGGCTGGGGGGGGGAGGTATGTATGTATGTATTAAAGGCATCGTTTCGCATTCAGGACTTTGGGGGTTCAACAAAAACTTGATTTCGGTCCTGTGCTGTGAGATTTCATTATTCGTCGACCCGGTTGCCCGGTTCAAAGTAAAATACGACCGGCTTGAGTAACAAGACCAAGCGAAGAAACGAGCTGTCGTGAATTTAATTACGGGCCAATTGTCTAAAAGCGGCTCTTTGGCCGACACCCCATCTCCCAACATTCACCTGTTTGACAAATAATATAAAACTTTCACTTGGAAATTATTCTCGGCAACTTCCACACCTTTCTGACACTCTCCTTCGACAAAGAAGAACGGCCGGCTCGTTACTTGTTTCGTAAAAGTGCCTATAGATAGGGTAAACTTTCGAGCTTGTTCCCTCAGACGGCCCCAGTTATTGGGACACTTGTAGATACAACTTGAAAAAATTAACTTATTTCAAAGTTTCCTTATGAAAAGCTTTGAAATTTTTCATTTTAAAACTCTGAAAATGGTTTTATAAATAAAACCATTCAAAAAAATGTTCTTTCAACCTATCAAATCATTCGTCACCAGTGGTAAAATACTGGTGGTTAATTTTTAAAGTACATCATCATCCTTTTCAGCCGTCTGCCTTGAGCAATCCATTCTTCTCGCTATGTGTCCACTTCAACTTTTAACCATGTATTCCTATTACGATCTCTTCTTGTTATACCGAGCATTAATCTATCCATGCTTCTCTGTGTGCACTAAACCATGCGTAGCATTCTTGAATTTAGCATCCACGTTTGACATCCCATGCGTCCACTCGACTCTACACATTCTTCTCAATTCATCAGCCCATTGTCCACTCGGTCTACCTTGCTTTCTTTCACATCCTCTCGGTTACCATTCAAGTATTTCACGAGTCAATCTGCCATGTGTCCACTTCAACTTTTGCACGCGTTCTGCTATATCTGCCACTTTGGTGATACTTCTTATCCATGTATTCCTCTTACGATTTTGTCTTGATATACCAAACATACATCTTTCCATGCTTCTCTGTGTGCACTGAACCTTACGTAGCATTCCTTAATTAAGCATCCACGTTTGAAATCCATGCGTCCACTTGACTCTACACATTCTTCTCAATTCATCAGCCCATTGAACACTCAGTCTACCTTCCTTTCTTTCACATCCTCTCGGATACCATTCCAGTATTTCTCGCGTCCATCTGCCATCCATTATTCTCGCTATGTGTCCACTTCAACTTTTGCACACGTTCTGCTATATCTGCCACTTTGGTGATACTTCTTATCCATGTATTCCTCTTACAATTTTGTCATGATATACCAAACATACATCTTTCCATGCTTCTCTGTGTGCACTCTAAGCCTTACGTAGCATTCTTGAATTTAGCATCCACGTTTGACAACCATGCGTCCACTTGACTCTACACATGCTTCTCAATTCATCAGCCCATCGTTCACTCGGTCTACCTTGCTTTCTTTCACATCCAGTATTTCTCGCCTCCATCTACCATCCATTCTTCTCGCTATGTGTCTACTTCAACTTTTACCCATGTATTTCTATTACGATCTCTTCTTTTTATACCGAGCATTAATCTTTCTAGCATCCATTTTTTCACATCCATACGTCATAACTGGCACAATCCTCTTCCATTCCTGTCTGTCATGAGCAATCTGCATCCAGTTAACACGACATTCTTCTCAATTCATCGACCCACCGTCCACTCGGTCTACCTCGCTTTCTTTCACATCCTCTACAGTATTTCTTGTCTATCTTGTCCATGTCAGTCCATCTGCCATCCATTCTTCTCGCTGTGTCCACTTCAACTTTTTCACACGTTCCGCTATATCTTTGCCACCTTTGAAACCCATGTATTCCTATTACGATCTCTTCTTGTTATACCGAGAATACACATTTCCGTGCTTCTCTGTGTACACTGGATCTTACGTAACATTCTTGAATTTAGCATCCATACGTCATAATTGGCAGTACGCATTGGTCGTATGCCGTCTTTTTAAGCATAGCGGAATGTTGGATTTAAAAACTATGTTCATTCTTCCAAAAGCACTCCATCCTAGTTTCATTCTTGTCCTAGGTATAACTATCTCTACAAAATGATCATCTACTGTGACTACGCTTTGCGTGCAAAATTCATTAAACATAATTTAATTAGTCACAAATAAAATTTAGCTATAATTTGTGCTGTATTACTGTATGTACAAAGAATATAAAATTTTACATTTATGTACATATGCACGTTATCTGTAGTTTGTATTCGTTTTATTATAATAGTATCTATTGTACACAGTACAACCACACGGTCATACAATGTGTGAGCGGTTAGTTCATAAATATTCATGCAGGAAACAGGATATTTTGCCACAAGGGAAGTTTTTCTTAATTGTAATACAAGCCATAAATATGTTGAGCTATCCGAAGCGGTATAAAGGTTGACCGCCGTCACGTCTTAACCCAGAGGGTAAACAGTAGTTAATGTTCTGTACCGAATGAACATAAACCGAGATCCGAGACACGCCTCGAAAAACCTAAAAATTAACATTTAAAAACTAAAAAAAATAACAAAATCATTCCAACGTATAAGTCGCGCACTGTAGCCGTACAAAAATTATAATCGAAAATGTTTCACGTAAGTGAGTAAGTAATATACTAAATATTATGTACCTATACATAATCGTGAGCTTTCGATTCGAGCGAGTTGTAAGTTTGTGCTGGCGATCGGTTTCGCCCCATTGAAAAATTCGAACTAAAAAGGAAACCCCGAGTCTGGAAGCTCGTACAAAGTACACGTCGTCGATAAGTATAAGAGCTTTTTCTTGTAGAAAGCTTAAACCCGTGACACATTTTGTTTACGAAGGAAAATTGAAAAAAATAAATAAATACATTGAAAAAAAAATTGACGATGTGAAAATTTGACATGTTCAGGAAGTAAATAGAAAAAAAATACTAATTAAGTTAATTATTTACTTGTGAAACTTGTATGCATTTTAAAACTGCTATCTTATGTCTGATAAAGGTCGAAATTTAAATAAATTACATTGTAATTGTTGAATGAACGTACATAGTTTTTAAATCCAACATTCCGCCATGCTTAAAAAATAAGGCATACAGCCAATGCGTACTGCCAGTTATGACGTATGGATGTGAAACGTGGATGCTAAATTCAATTATGTTACGCAAGATCCAGTGCACACAGAGAAGCGTGGAAAGATGTATGCTCGGTTACCAAAGTGGCAGATATAGCGGAATTCGCACAAAATTATTTAAAATGAAATTGAAGAAAGTTTCAAACCGCAGCACTATTCCATTTAAGCTCGCAATTTTGCCGATTTAAAATTCAGCACACTTCCAATTATCCCTTTTAAACGAAAAAAAAAAATAGTGTGGCCAGAACACTATCCCAATTAACATTTTTCAATAGAAAATACTCAATATAAAATAGTATTAACAGTGGGAAAAAATCCCAAGTGAAAATACGTACTTTTGACTTTTGATTTTAACTGGACGACTACTTAGAAAGATCCTTAAAGCTGAAAAGTACTACAAATGAAAGATAAAATACCCGACTATAGATTCCAATATTCATTTTGAACAAACAATTGACAGATTTTGAGACATCGAACGAACAACACCAAGAAATAGAAAAATCGCGTGATTTAAAAAACACATACATATGTATATCTCGGAATCTCGAGCCAATCAACAGTTTTTATTACCAGATTCGTATTCACTGGGCATAGATCTATAAGAAAAGTCATATCTCGTCTCTGAAGCAAAAAAAAAGTCGTCATTTGAGTCGCCTAGTTCCAAATCCCGATAAGTCCATAAAACTCACTTGTTCGCAAACGCGGTTTTTCTGCTACAGACTTATTTGCTTGATGGCGTTTAAACTCATTTAAACTTGATTTTGTTGATATTAAACAAAATATTGAGATTAGAAACATGGACTTATCGTTGTTTGTTTCTAAATATGGCTTTTATCAGCTTTTATCATAGTGCAATTGTCAGTTTTTGGAACTAACACTGATTTTCAATATTTTTTTACGGCGCACTTGGCGGTATTTGGAATAATTCAAGTATACATAAGGCATTGTTTGAAAACATTCTTAGAACCAGAAAATATTTTATCCTCGTTTTTTACAATATTGTGGACTTATCGGGATTTGGAACTAGGTGACTCATTTGAAGAAAAGTGTAATTTATTAAAACAAAATTATGGAATACGTGCAATGGAAATGAGTAACGTATCAAAAAAAAAAAAAAAAAAATTATTTTTACATGTTTCGCTTTCGTTTGTCGATTTTTCACTGAATTCTACGCGCAAACATTATCGATCGTATCGCTTCGTATCGAAAGGGTTAACAAGCATACAAAAATTCAAACAAACATATCAATGAAATCGTCTCGCATAAAATATACGCGTCCTTGCGGAACGAAGTCGTAGGTGTTGACATTTTTACTTTCAATACACACAATATAAATTCCACAGGTACTTAGTACATATATTCGCGAAACCTCAGGATGATAAACGATAAAATAATGCATTATTTTGTCCTTAAGCGGCCACACGTAATGGTCGTGGCAATAAATTACTTAAATAATCCACTCTCCACCCGTATTGTTGGCGCCGACGAAATATAACACAATTGAATCTTTTTTTCGCTAAAAAAAAATGTTAAATAAACTACAGCATTCATTTGAAGCAAATTTTGCGATTGTTGTCAATTTTTTTATTATTAAATTCAACTATTATTGCCGAGCGCGCGAACAGATCATTCATACTTAGTGCGACAAATGAAACGGTTTGTTATGTGTGATGAGTTCAATATATCAATAATAAACGACGATGAAATAATATGTCATCGTTAAACATGACGTTGATACGATATGTGTTAATAAGCGCGTACAGTGTGACCATATCATATGTAATAGGGTAGTTCCACGCGAAGCAGGCGATTTAATTGTAAACAACGACATTTTTTTGTTTTGTTGTGATGTAGTGTTGCTGTATTAAAATATTGCTACCTAAATCTTGCTACCGGTCCTTGACCATCCACTGCTGGATGAAGGCCTCTCCAATCCTCACATTCTCCACGCTTTCTTTCACATCCTCTCGTATACCATTCCAGTATTTTTCGCGTCCATCTGCCATCCATTCTTCTGGCTATGTGTCCACTTCAACTTTTTCACACGTACTGCTATATCTGCCACTTTGGTCATACTTCTTACCCATGTATTCCTCTTACGATCTCTTCTCGTTGCAACAAGCATACATCTTTCCATGCTCCTCTGTGTGCACTGGATCTTACGTATATCCATCTAAGAGATCGTAGAAGTGGACACATAGCGAGAAGAATGTATGGACGCGAGAAATACTGGAATGGTATCCGAGAGGATGTGAAAGAAAGCGAGGTAGACCGAGTGGACGATGGGCTGATGTAGTATCTACGAGTTCAACAAATATTTAAAATGTAATCAATTTTGATTCTATAGTTAAAGGGTAAGCAAAAGTGTCAGTGACTAAATGAGCCACTCGATATTACGGCACAAATACAAGAAGACATATTCCTGTCTTTTTTGAGCAATTTGCATCCAGTTGACTCCACACATTCTTCTCAATTCTTCAGCCCATCTTCCACTTGGTCTACCTTGCTTTCTTTCACATCCTCTCGGATACCATTCCAGTATTTCTAGCGTCCATCTACCATCCATTCTTCTCGTTATGTGCCACTTCAACTTTTTCACGCGTTCTACTATATCTACCACTTTGCTCATACTTCTTACCTTTGTATTCCTCTTAAGATATTTTCTCATTATAACGAGCATACATCCTTCCATGCTTCTCTGTATGCACTGGATTTTGCGTAAGATTCTTGAATTTAACATCCACGTTTCACACCCATACATCATAACTGACAGTACGCATTGGTCGTATGCCTTATTTTTTAAGGAATGCGAAATGTTGGATTAAAAAACTATGTTCATTCTTACGAAAGCACTCCATCCTAGTTTCATTCGTCGTTTTTCAACGGGTTTTTATTATTGACATAATATGAGCTACGGTCTATGGGAAAAATTAAATTTATGTACATACAATAAATGAACGAGTAACTTATTTTAAATTCAAAAGATTTCATCACTTTTGTAATGAATGCAATTTAATTTTAAATTAAATTTTCCATTTTGACACGCAATTTATTCGTTCTTTCACAATAACTTGTAGATCCATATCACGCCTGGAGATTATATCAAATTTTGCATAGAAATAATTTTCCCAGTACGTAACAAATACGATCGGATAGCATCGTATATTAACTCTCTAACTTCCGGCGTATTTTTATTCTCTTCCCAATTTGATACATCTGATAATATTGTACAATGAGCGAAACGCTACTTGAACCTTGAACTTCAACATCTTTCACGTTAACCTTATATCACCACTTCAAAGTATAATAAACGTCAATCATACCATAAAAAAATTACGCCTAAAAGACAAATTTTTTTGTCCCATACGTCTTCTAATCGCGATCTCTTGGCAAATTGAGCATGAAAGTATTAACTGACAACCGACCAGTTTTTGAATCCGGTTAAGGGCGGTAACCGAAAACGGATTGTCGGTTTAATTTACGACTAAGCGAAACGTGTTCTTTTTCTTTGATGTTTCAAATTAAATTGATTTGATTCTCCTTGTAAATAATGGGAAGTTCCAATAAGTTTGAAAAATATTTGATTCTTTTTGGTGAATGAAAATTTTACAACACAGCTTATTGAGTGCATTTTATTATAATTTTAAACACTTCAATAGCTCTATATTGATTGTATAAATGTTATTCTGACGACAGAAAATTTAAGATAAAAAATTATCAATGACCAATATAAATTTAAAATAACGTTAAAATTACAAAACTTAGGACATTGTAATAAAAATCGGTTGGAGTAATGAAAATAAATCAAAATAAAATAATATTTGTCACACACTGTCACTTTCACAAAATTTTATTTATACATACATACATATGTACATATATTTATACATATATACCCAGGGCAGTTTTTGAATATGACCGGATGTAAATAAGAATAAATAAAACGACGAATGAAACTAGGATGGAGTGCTTTTGTAGGAATGAACATAGTTTTTAAATCCAACATTTCGCTATGCTTAAAAAATAACGCATATGACCAATGCGTACTGCCAGTTATGACGTATTGATGTGAAACTTGAACGCTAAATTGCACACAGATAAGCATGGAAATATGTACATATACTCGGTATAACGAGAAGAGATCGTATGAGGAATACATGGGTAAGAAGCATGACCAAAGTGGCAGATATAGCAGAACGATTGAAAAAGATGAAGTGGCAATTGGACGATGAGTCGATGAATTGAGAAGAATATGTGCAGTCAGATCAAAAGTCAAAAATTTTTGTTGTAACGACCAATGCGTACTGCCAGTTATGACGTATGGATGTGAAACGTGAATGCTAAATGCAAGAATGTTACGCAAGATCCAGTGCACACAGATAGGCATGGAAAGATGTATGCTCGGTATAACGAGAAGAGATCGTAATAGGAATACATGGGTAAGAAGCATGATCAAGGTGGCAGATATAGCGGAACGTGTGAAAACGTTGATGTGGACACAGCGAGAATGGCAGATGGATTGACATGGACAAGATGGACAAGAAATACTGTAGAGGATGTGAAAGAGTGCAAGGTAGACCGAGTGGACGATGGGCCGATGAATTGAGAAGAATGTCCAATTAACTGGATGCAGATTGCTTAAGACAGACAGGAATGGAAGAAGATTGTGCCAGTTATGACGTATGGATGTGAAAAAATGGATGCTACGTAAGATCCAGTGCACACAGAGAAGCATGGAACGATTAATTCTCGGTATAACAAGAAGAGATCGTAATAGGAATACATGGGTAAAAGTTGAAGTGGACACATAACCAGAAGAATGGATGGCAGATGGACGCAAGAAATACCGGAATGGTATCCGAGAGGATGTGAAAGAAGGCAAGGTAGACCGAGTGGAAGATGGGCTGATGAATTGAGAAGAATGTGTGGAGTCAAGTAGATGCAGATTGCTCAAGACAGATAGGAGTGGAAGAGTATTGGAGAGATACACTTTCAATACAAAGTACTATGACATGCCTGTTTTGTAGCGATATTTCAGAATACATTTTCCGTTTTTCTTCATACAAAATTTCACTAACTGTCTTTATTTTGTCAATTTTGAAAAACTTTTTTACAACCTATGACGAAAAATTGCATAATTACGCTGAAAGCAATCTAATTTTTTCCTTATTCGAGACGATGGGTCGCTTCCGGACATCGACACAGGAAACCATCACAACAGAAACATGTCATCGACTGAAAACAGGGTAAGCACTTCCGTTTCCCGTGAAAAAACAAAAAAAAAACCCAACGCATCCAATTCGAGGGATGCGATACGAGGAGACATCGAGATCCGGCTTTGAGGTATACAATTTTAAAATACAAAAAAGGTTCAACTTGTACGGGTATCATATAGGATTCAATTTGTGGAAGAGCTTAAGAACATACTGGACATATGTATGTACATACATACATATTACAGTCTAGGCATACTATTATATTAATAATATGCAAATATTATTTTAATGCATATTTATTTATTTTATATACATAATATAGTAGCTAAAGCTAATTACGTAATCCTTAACGAAGCACCTATACAGAGATATTTTTTTAAGACTGCCAGTAATTTATCAATAGTTTTGGAACTTCTAATTCCATCCGGCAGGCTATTATACTCCGAAACACCTCTGTACAAGATGCCTCTCCTATGTCTATTTATTCTAACATTTTTTTATAATTCCTTAAATTATATTCACACATTCCATTCCTCTCATAATAAATTTACTAAAATATGATGGTAACATATTATTATCTAACTTAAATATAAATACAAACATACAAATCCTCAAAGTATCATTCACATTCAACCAATGTAATTGAATCATCTTTTTTTTTATAATAGCATACCTATCCACATTTAAAATACATCTCATACCTCTATTTTGTAATATTTGTAATCTCTAGTTGACTTATCTAACATATTTAATAATGAACCACAATACATAAGATGCGGTCTCACAATTACATTATTTTTTTGATAATAATTTTCTTAGCCGACAATACTATTCCTACTTTTTTTATTAAAAATTAACCGTGTAACTTAAAATCTAACTTATCATCCAATATTATACCCAAATCAGTTTAATTAATCACCATATATGTATTTTATTTATTTTTTTATTTTATTTATAAACAGGTTTTAGCCCAAAATATAATTACATATACATACATATCAAAATTAAATACATACATATATAAAAACAAAAAGAAAAAAAGAGTATTAAAAAAGATACATAAACGTTACACAGAGTATAATATAATATAATAAAATAAAAAAAAAAAAAACATTAGAAAATCAAACAACAAAAAAAAAAAAAAAAAGAAATAATAACAAAATAATACTATAATTTATAAGTCTTTAGTTTGATTACAAACTGCGCCAGGCTGATGTTGAAAATGTCAACATCAGTCGACAACGAATTAAATAATTTGAGAGCAGTAATCACCGGGCTGGACCCCATAAGCATTGTTCTGTACCCCGGCACCACAAATAGCTCGTGACCCCGTGCACGACAATAAACATCCGGAGTGTAAAGTTGGAGACGCTCTAGTATTTCCCCATTGAACAGATGTCCATTTATAATCATGAACATATGTTTCAACAGAGATACTTTCCTCCTCCACTCCAAAGACCTCATGCCAGTCATATCCCTAACGAATTTTGTTGGGAAGAGAAAAGGGTAGTAGCCGTACATCCTCTTATATATGTAACGGGCAAATTTTTTATCTACCCTTTCCAACATACCAATGTACGACTGTTCATGAGGAAACCAAATTAACGAATTATATTCAAGTTTCGATAAAACTATGGAATAATAAAGAATCTTAATTACGTCAACATTGCGTAATAACCCAGAGTTCCTTATTAAAAAGGCTAAAAGATTTAATGTTGATTTAACTACATTAAGAATTTGGGAATGGAAATTTAACTTTGAATCAAAAATGACTCCAAGGTCTACAATTTCCATTACCCTCTCCAATGCTACATCATTTATGGAATAGTTGAAAACAGTAGGATTATTAGATCTCGTATAGCTGACCACCCTGCATTTATGAATGCAGAATTCCATGTATGTACATATATGCTTAAAAAATAATGCACACGGCCGAATTATGACGTATGGATGTGAAACGTGGATGTTAAATTCAAGAATGTTATGCTGCGTACACAGCGTCGAACCGAACAGCGACCGACGAAGAGCGAATGCGAATTGTTATTGTGTGGACCGCTCCACAACAATAACGTCCGATGATTTATGAACGTCCACCATAGATATAAAATACCATAGATATGCCATTCCAAACAAATTTGCCAGGAGAAAGCGTCAGAAGCAACGGGGGTGTGCGGGGGGGTCTAAAGTGCGGGGAATTCTCACAAAAAAAAGTGCAAAAAAAGAGTGCATATTTTTGCATGCCCTTTTTGTATGTCATTTGTTATTCTACATCGTCCACACAATAGCAACCCTTCGTCGTTCGCTGTTCGGTTCGTCGGTGTGTGCGCAGCGTTATGTGGGATTTCACAGTTTGTCTGTAACCATACATAAAATAAATAATACCATATATGTACATACGTATGCATATACATATATGTATAAAGTTGATGGGATAATTTAGCAAAGAGTTATTAACGTTGTTTGTTTAACAACGACTTAAATTTTTACAAATGGCCGTCTCGAATAAAGAATAAATAAGTGAGTCGTACCCCTATAGATCATCGATACCTTTCGAAAATAAACCGAGAGACCCTGCAGGGGTCGATGAGCAAATTTATCGCGGTACCTTTTATTATTTGAGGTCTTGTTTTAAATTGTTTCAAAATAACCCGAGAGAGAGATCACCCACCTGGCGATGGCCAAATTGAATATTTCGATATTGGAATTTGAAACTGGAAAAATGTTTACGAAAAATTCCACATAACCAAGAATGCAACTAGGCATATGGAATGTACACATGTTGTCTTCGAAAAACTATCCGCATATTTAAATAATAATAAAACATAAAACTTTTATTTACATGTATAAGCTTCGGAACAAAACCATTAGAGGCCAATTAGCATTCAAAGACAAAGGAATCGTGTTGCGCCCGTATAGTTTGTTTTGACTTTTTTTCGTTTTTTTTTTTATTTTTTTGTATTCGTTCGAAAAGAGAATATAAATTAGAGACCCTCCTGTCTCGTTTGTTTGAATTGATACATTAGAACAGCGCTTCCCAAAATGTTATCAGTATTAATGAAAACATCCAAGCGGAAACAATAACACTGTGTACAAATTCACATTCTTTTCAATTCATCAGCCCATCGTCCACTCGGTCTACCTTGCTTTCTTTCACATCCTCTCGGATACCATTGCAGTATTTCTCCGCTATATCTGCCACGCTTCTTACCCGTGTATTCCTGTATTAAAATACTGGAGAGTATGCACCATTCTTTAGTTACATAGTTCACTGTGCAACACCTTTAGAAGAAGAAAGTCACCATCATCATCATTTTCAGCCGTCTGTCTTGAGCAATCTGCATCCACTTGACTCCACACATTCATCTCAATTCATCAGCCCATTGAACACTCGGTCTACCTTGCTATCTTTCACATCCTCTCAGTTACAATTCCAATATTTCTCGCGTCCATCTGCCATCCATTCTTCTCGCTATGTGTCCACTTCAATTTTTGCACACGTTCTGCTATATCTGCCACTTTGGTGATACTTCTTATCCATGTATTCCTCTTACAATTTTGTCTCGATATACCAAACATACATCTTTCCATGCTTCTCTGTGTGCACTAAACGTTTTGACATCCATGCGTCCACTTGACTCTACACATTCATCTCAATTAATAAGCCCATCGTTCACTCGGTCTACCTTGCTTTCTTTCACATCCTCTCGGATACCATTCCAGTATTTCTCGCGTCCATCTACTCCACTTCAACTTTTACCCATGTATTCCTATTACGATCTCTTGTTGTTATACCGAGCATTAATCGTTCCATGCTTCTCTGTGTGCACTGGATCGTACGTAGCATCCATTTTTTCACATCCATACGTCATAACTGGCACAATCCTCTTCCATTCCTGTCTGTCTTAAGCAATCTGCATCCAGTTAACTCGACATTCTTCTCAATTCATCGGCCCATCGTCCACTCGGTCTACCTTGCATTCTTTCACATCCTCTACAGTATTTCTTGTCCATCTTGTCCATGTCAATCCATCTGCCATTCTCGCTGTGTCCACATCAACGTTTTCACACGTTCCGCTATATCTGCCACCTTGATCATGCTTCTTACCCATGTATTCCTATTACGATCTCTTCTCGTTATACCGAGCATACATATTTCCATGCTCATCTGTGTGCACTGGATCTTGCGTAACCTTCATCTTCACATCTTCACATCCATACGACATAACTGGCAGTACGCATTGGTCGTTAAAACACACATTTTTGAAACTTGAAAATTACTTGGAAACATTTTATAGTCGTAAAATAATCCAATTGAAATATAAAACACATGACTATAACTTTCAGTATTCATTTAAAAAATAAAATAGCTGCATAGTACCGAGAAACTTGAACTAATCAGCATTTTTTTATATTATTATTATCATATTTATCTTCGGGGGAGCACAAATTTGAAATAAAACTCGTCGATAAAGCAGTTTAATAGTCGGCATCTACCGAACAATGCAATTAGAGTAATTGTATTTGACAAACAATGTAATTTACCTTCAAAGTCTTGCTTCATCTTACAAGGCACAGTTCTGTATTTAAATTTTTTTGATATGAATTATAGTCATATCACTTAATATTGGTTGGTTTTATATGTCATTATTATGAAATGGTATGATTTTCTTAGCATTGCAGGTATGCTAAGTATAGAAAATAGTATGAAGAAGTCATTTAAAAGTAAGTATCCATAAAGCCAAACTACATTTTTTACAATGTATCGAGAATGCATTTTAGCTTCGCGAAACTTTGAGAAGCGCCGCATTAATTTATAGACAAGGCAACGAGTAAAATACATACGCCGAAGGGGTTAGTTTTTTAACCGTGTGTCAATACTTCAATTACACGGTAATAACACGGTGGTATTTCGCGTAAATCATGTCAAAAGCTCCACACAATAATAACAACAGGTAGACATTAGTGCACGAAACTCGTACTGTGGTGAACGAAAAAAAAAAAAAAAGTATAATTCGCATTGAATATAAATCAAACTTTAATCGCTGACATTTCAACGTGAGCTTTTTGTACATGGAATCTATGTATTTCGCGCATACATAAACTAGAAGAATGGAACACGTTCGATCGCATTATATTACAATTCATCGGATGTATTATAATCGGTGCTCGAATTCAGCGGGAGCGGCAGGGAGCGGGCGTTCCCTTACGTGAAATTTGAAAACGTAGCGTAGCCTTTCGTGAAATCTGTAAATTTAGCGATCCCTTTCGTAAAAAACCAAAATTTCCGTCCTCTTTCAATAATTATTGCCGAAAAAATGTTAGAAGGTGAATTTTTTTTACATTTATGACTCCTAAAGTTAAATTCTTTACATTTCAATTCCGACAAAGGCATCTTATCTGTAGCCAAAAGCCATTTAAAATATTATTATGTTTTGAAAAAGCTGAATGCACTTGTGTTACTTGAAGATAACATTTAGAATTCGAGGGTTTTTATGCGCAAAAAGTTTTATTGCTTTATGGTCTGTCACACTATGGTCGAACTGCAACGGGTCCCTCTCGGGGCATCGGTCATTTCCATAATTTACGATATCTTTCTTTGAATTGTCGGCTTTCTTATTTTAACAAAATTTCTAAAGCAGCTGTACCGCTACCATTATACTAAAGGAACCAAAATTTCAAAATACTTCAGTCTTGTCTGTCCCTCTGATGAGAGAACTTGAATTTACCGAACGTATTTGCAATTTCAATCTATCATCGGGAATCGCTTGATTATTTTTTTTATTTATATTTTATTACTGCACTTCTCATCACTAACAAACACTTTTCTAGCAACATTTTTTAAGTTGTCTGAATTATAATTACTGCACGTGACTAACTAAAATAGTGATATTAACAATTATTCAAATTTAAAAAAAATTAACCGTGTTAATTGTGCATGTATGTAATACAGTTTCTATAATAATAATACTAATAACCTAATATATACAACCATAAATTAATTTATATTGGTGTACATATGTTACGTAAGTGTTTTGGTGTTATATAAAATGTACGTACATTTTCTATACATATACGTAGTTAAAAAAAAAAGGTCGTTTGATATTTTTTGAAAATTATCGAACGCTCCCATTCGTGAAAATTTCCATTTCGAACACTGATTATAATGTAAGTACATACAGAATATGTATTCAAAAATCAACTTTCACGACGTTGCGTTCGTTCGTTTGGACTTTTGACATTTGACGCATGTGACCCCAAAGTACAAACAATCGCCTATTCAAATGATTACACTTTTTATTGTTTTGTCACTGCGATGATACAAAATGCATTAGAAAGTCGCTGACGTGACGGTGCACGATTAGAATCACATGTCGAGCCAATTAATGCGTTAAAAGTGAAAAAATAAATAAATACAATTATATCAGTGTACATTGCATTCGTGTGATAAGATCTGTTGAAGGGCAACTGCAACCGTTGTAATTGAAGCGGTCGACAACCTTGTTTGAAACGTGTAATTTTTATTCTGAATTAATACGTTTACGTCAGGGGGTGTGTATTGTTGATCGTTTGCAGTCACGTCACGTAAACGATTGTTGAAAATTGCATTTTTATACATGATTCATGCGATATATTTCTCTACGGAATATTCACTATACGACTATGATGTATAAAAAGTCAAAAAAAATGAATTTTAATGCAAGCGTTCAAATACAGTATTGTATTTACAATGTGAATGTGTCAATAGACATAGACGATGCTATGTAATTGTACAAAAACAACTGATGTATCTTTCAATAGAAACATTGTGCCCACAATACACGTTAAAAAAAAAAAAATATTTTCGATACATTTTTTTTGTGCTTTAAAAGTTCAGTGTTAAAGTTTCGGACTAATTGAGGTATAAGTGTGTAATAATGAGCAACTGCAACTGTAATGGTTAAAAGCTTGATTATATTCAAATAAACGTATAATTTTATTATAAAAATGGGGTCGCATATACAATCCAAATGACAATTTTCTTATGATCTATGACAGTGGTCGGGAACCTTTTACGAGCTGTGTGCCAAATCAGGGGAAAAACTCGCTAAATTGGCAAGTTTTTTACTATACTTTTTTCATGTTACTCGTTTCGTCATCATCATCAATTTCAGCCGTTCACCATCCACTGCTGGATGTAGGCCTATCCAATCCTCTTCCATTCCTGTTTGTCTTGAGCAATTTGCATCCACTTGACACCACACATTCTTCTCAATTCATCGGGCCATCGTCCACTCGGTCTACCTTGCTTTCTTTCACATCCTCTCGGATACCATTCCAGTATTTCTCGCGTCCATCTGCCATCCATTCTACAATGTGTCCACTTCAACTTTTCCACACGTTCTGCTATATATGCCACTTTGGTCATAATTCTTACCCATGTATTCCTCTTACGATCTCTTCTTGTTATACCGAGCATACATCTTACCATGCTTCTCTGTGTGCACTGGATATTGCGTAACATTATTGAATTTAGCATTCACGTTTCACATCCATCCGTCATAACAGGCAGTACGAATTGGTCGCCTTCTTTTTTAAGCATAGCGGAATGTTGGATTTAAAAGTTCATCCTTCCAAAAGCACTCCATCTTAGTTTCATTCTTCGTAGGTATAAATATCTATCAACTATGTCTACAATATGATTATAGCCACAACGTCATGGAAATTAGGTTATTGTGTAAATTGTCTTTTGTAACACCTTTTGCGGAAAATTCATTTAATTTCACGAAAATCATTGAATGGCAATGTGAGCCGCATGTTTGCATACAAAGAGCCGCATGCGGCTCCTGAGTCGCAGGTTCCCGACCTATTACATATCTAGAGGCAATGTCATAGATCAACTACATAAACCAAACAAACTTAATACATATTTCAGTAATCAACGTACGCGACACGCACTAAACCAGCGTCGATTTATTTATGTACACGAAAATTTTAATTTATCGTCACGAGATTGAATTAAATTTCGTTTACGCAAATTAAAAAAGGTTGGCCCCTCCTCACTTTTCACCCAGAGACCCCCAAGATATCGCCAACGACTATAAATCAAGAGTCGCTCGTCTCCTGATTATGATTTACGCTCGCCACCGCAGAAACGCATTATTACTCGCCGGCGAGTGCTAACATTTTTCAAAATTACATATTTTTTTAACGCTCGCATTTTATTTTACTTTTTCGACGCCAGATCGCTCCTACACTCGTGCATTCCACGTGAATAGATACACGCGGAATATTTATCGGTTAATTC
Organism: Parapsyche elsis; assembly: GCA_022651745.1. Lineage (NCBI taxonomy): Eukaryota > Metazoa > Arthropoda > Insecta > Trichoptera > Hydropsychidae > Parapsyche > Parapsyche elsis. The sequence goes on from JAGVSN010000064.1 coordinate 719,422, forward strand.
GTCTTATACCCGAGGGGCTTCGAAATTCGGTGTGGGAGGGAGGGCGCTCCTTCGAGAGCGCTCGTTAATTAGGCACCCGAAAAGAAATAATAAAAAAAAATGTCGCCGAAGAAACGAAAAAAAGCTCACGTCAGAGGTAGAGGGACCCCTCTCGTCGAATGAGGAACTCTTGAGGTCCCCAGGGGCAAACTGACGAGCAATTTACGGGTCGTCCCGCATGGCACATGTCTGCAACACTCACTCAACGCGAACCCATTCTTTTTTTTGTGTCTGTCTAAAGTCGAAATTAAAACCAAGACGCGTACGATTAGTCGATGTGTGGTTGGTATATTGTGTTGACGATTGTTTTTCGTATTTGGGTCAAACGACACGGTTTAAGGTAAACTCATCATTATTACGTTCACAGCTGTCGAGCTGTGTAATACCGTGAATGGTCGAAATTTGTTTGAAAATAATGATTATGCGCGAACTCTTTTAATGAACGTTGAACGTTTTAAATCCAACATTCCGCTATGCTTAAAAAAGAAGGCGTACGACCAATGCGTACTGCCAGTTATGACGTATGGATGTGAAACGTGGATCCAGTGCACACATAGAAGCATGGTAAGATGTATGCTCGATATAACAATAAGAGATCGCAAGAGGAATACATGGGTAAGACATATGACCAAAGTGGCAGATATAGCAGAACGTGTGAAAATACTGGAATGGTATCCGAGAGGATGTGATAGAAAGCAAGGTAGACCGAGTGAACGATGGGCTGATGAATCGATAAGAATGTGTGGTGTCAACTGGATGCAGACTGCTCAAGACAGACAGGAATGGAAGAGGATTGGAATGGATTGAACGGTTGAAAATAAAAATAAAAATAAAATAACATTATAAAAGTGTAACAATTCCCGATGGACATATTATAGAATTTTTATACAATCTAAAAAAATTGTGTAAAACACAATTTGCAGCACATTTTTTTTTTCATTTTAAAATCAACTGTATCATTACAAATCCAAAATAGGGAACAAGGTCATATATTTTACAAGGGCAAAAATTTCATTGAAACGTCTCAGTTTTTTTTACCTTTCAATACAAATGATTTTTTTGGTATAAGATAGCCCTTACTTGCTAAGTAGGATCTGATAGAAATCCTCCATTGTTACATTGGAATCTTTGTTCTACCAATTACTGGCAAAACTCCTTCATTCATAGATCCTGCTCGTCATTCAATGAAATTCCTGCACATATTGATCCTTTTTTACTATTCCTTGCCCTCCTTCAGATTTTCTTTACTCAAGTGCCTAAACTCCTAAAGTTTCTTTGTTTGTAACTATTTTGGTTATATTGTATTATGTGGAATTTATTTTATTTCATATTGTACTTTATGAGCTTATAAATAATAATTCAATTAAATGGTACAATTACATGCAGCGTTCTTCAACTGGTGTTGCCATTGTATGTAAACAAGCGTCAGTGCACCACTTTTATTAGATCTTCAATGATTTGCCATCGCCGAAATTCGACAAACTAGTTGAAGACCTAGTTTTATAAATATATATAAAAAATACCATAGATATGCCATTCCAAACAAATTTGCCTGGAGAAAGCGTCAGAAGCAACGGGGGGGTGCGGGGGGTCTAAAGTGCGGGGAATTCTCACAAAAAAAAAAAAGTCGAGCAAAATGCATGCATTTTTGCATGCCCTTTTTGTATGTCATTTTTCGGGCGCTAAGGTCAATCTATGTTTATAATACAAAATACATTCAAAACCCACGAAAAAATTCTACAGTGAATCAGAACATCACTTCAAATCAACAAAAATCTTATTCTAAAGACCCGAAAGTCTAAAAATTCCCCTGGTACGATCTTGTCCTGCTACCGATGATGCATCATCTTAGATTGATTGGCAACTGAACGTTCCACGATCTCCGTGGATAACCGGTTAATACGGCTTTCGCCGAGCACAACCGTGAATCTATTATACGGCCGATTGCACAATGCAAATGGTACATAATGGATGGAGAAGCCCAGCACGTTTGAATAACATGTTAAATAACGTGTCAATGGCACACACAACAGTGACATCAGTGCAACAATGCCGAGGATACCCAAACTCGATCCTCATAAATCATCTCAGCTCACATCACCATTGTTGTGGTTTAGTAAGATGATGAATATGTGTATGTTACGAAAAAGAAAACGACAGTAAAGAAGCAGCTAAATGAATCTACCGAAATGTCGATATGTACATAATATGTATAGGTACATGTACATACTTTACTGCAGATACTGCAGATGACACTTTAATATATGTGATGGGTAGTGATGTTGATGAGATGTCTAATATTTTAAATATAGAATTAAATTATACAAATGATTGGTTGTGTGAAAATAAATTAAAACTAAACGTGAATAAAAAAAAAATGATGTGGTTGAATAGTAAAAATGTGCTGAATGAAGTTAGGATTAATGATACAATTATTGAAATAGTTGATAATATAAAATATTTGTGAATTCATATAGACTCTAAACTGAACTTTAAGGTACATGCTGAATATATAATTAAAAAAATGGCTAGAAAATAAATATTTTAAGTAAGAAAAGTAAGGTTTTAGTCTATAATACAATTGCCACACCTGGTTTATTGTGCCACTGTACTTGATATGTTCAATGGCCAAGATTTAGATAAAATGCAAAGGTTACAAAATAGAGCTATGAGAGGTATTTTGAATGTTGGTAGGCTAAACAGTATTAGAAGTATGTTAGATGAATTTGGGATGGGTGAGTATTAGAAATTGTTTAAAATTAAGCACATTGTCTTTTGTTTATAAGTTAGATCATAAATTATTTCCAAATTATTTTAAGAATTATATCATTAGAAATAGTGATATTCATAGTTATTGTACTAGAAATAATAACCAATTAGTTGTAGGTAGAGTAAGGAAAACAAATACAACTGGTGGTGTTTTTCACAGTATAAGTTAATGTATAATGCCCTCCCAGAGTGCGTCAAGTCTTCTAAGACAATAGATGCATTCTTGAAAAGTGTGAGGAGACACCTCTGTGAGAGATAGTAGTTATGTATAAGTATAGTGTATAATGTGTAATTGATTTATGTAGTTGTTATAAATATGTAATAGATGTAAGTTAAATTAGCTATTATTATATAAAATAAATAAATAAATACATACATAGAATTGAAAAAATGAGCACGCGAGTGGGGAGTTTGTTTTGAAATACCATATATATGTATAATATAAAAAGCTCGGGCTTGTGCTTTATTTTTGTTTCGTATAATCGGATTTTCCTTGACGCGGTCACGGAGCTTTCACGAAAAATACACAAAAGCTTTCGTCAAAAATATATATAAAGTACTCGCACATGTAAAATGTATGCTGCAAAAAAAAAATGTAGGTATAACGCGATAAATCCTGCGCTGTGAAAACTTTGACAAAACATTTGAAAGCCGCAGAGCGAGGCGAAAGTAAACGTAACAAATATAGCATAAACAGGGGACTAATGGCTGAATTTGCAAATTCTAAATAAATTATAAAATACTCTTGAATCGTGAGGGATGAATTTACATTTTAAGTTTTTAATTGAATTTAATTTTTGTGACATTTATGTACTTTTTAAAAGCTTTAACTGAATTTAAGTACAAAATTTAAGGATAGATACGGTACTCTTTAATTTAAACACATAGTAAATTGACTTGCCACTTAAGCTCAAAAATAATCTTTTGGTTAGGTTAACTTTCGTTAAACCTAGCAAGAAGGTTTTATATCATAATGTCACAATTCATCATCAACTCATTTAATTTGATACAATTGTGCTAGTATATTTATTTATTTAATAATTTTCTACTATTTATTATTTGTCACGTTAGTTTTAAATTGTTTGTATATAATAAATTGTGTTACAGAGTATTGAAATTGATCTGTATTAAAAAATTATCTAATAAAAATAAATGCTAAAATCTAACGCTTTATTCGCTACAAAATGCTAAAATGACAAATCATTTATCTACTTTAAAAGCTTTAACTGAATTTGTTTATCAAAATGTAAGAATAGATACGTACTCTTTAATTTAAACACATAGTAAATTGACTTGCTACTTAAGCTCAAAAATAATCTTTTGGTTAGGTTAACTTTCGTTAAACCTAAGCTAATTATTAATCATAATTCACATCAACTTATTTAATTTGATACAATTGTGCTAGTATATTTATCCTCAAAACTTATTCTAGGGTTAAACTAAGGTTTTTTTAAAGTCGCAAACTTATTTTAAGCTTTCAGCAATAAGTGAAAAATTACAGAGTACGTGTTGCGTTTTGTTTTGGTTTGGTTAGATTGAATTGATTTGAGCCAAACAGGTATTATTTAAACTAAATAAATTAAAAGAAACTTTCAGTGTAGCTTTAAGATTCATATTTGATCCAATTCATTAATACTTTGATTTACAATCTCTCATCGTTGAAGTCAACTAATTTTATGTTCTGTAACTGATCCACTCGTTAAGGTTTACGTACTGCAATAATAATCATTGGGTGAATTCTATTCCAAGCAAAAATCCAATATTCTATTAAACAGTTTCCGAACATTGTAACCATAAAGCAAAGGAGAAATTCTAAATCGAATCCACACACATATATCAATCCATCTCGAAACGAGTTAGTTGCCAGCAGCAGCCAGACATTGATCTCGCATTATACGCGTCCGAACAAAGGGATATCCCGCTGCTATACTACATAGAATTTCGTTTCGACATTTCAACTTCGAAAGTCATTTTTTTTCATGCGCGGATCAATTCCAAACCATAAATCATTCGAAATTAAAAACGTACAGATCGCAAACTTTTAACATCTAACGTCTTTTTCGAAAAGTGATACTATCGGTTGCTACACAAAAGGGCTTCACATATTATATAGTATATACACGTCCGTGGAAAAAGTCTTTCAACGATGACGATGGCATTTGAAGACATGTCGAGATAACAGGTAAGACCCATTAGGTACTAAGTACCTAGGAATCGTCGAGAGCCGACAATTTCGTAACACAATTAAAAACAGCATGTCGACAAGCAACACTTTCAGATCTTTATCGTTGATCGCGCTCGTAAAAGCCTACATAAGTTCGTTCGGGGAAAAAATATCGCTATGATATGTCGTTAAAACAATATCTAATTATTATCAGGTAAGTACGAGCGTATCGAATCCGGTCTGGTGTAAGTTACATCCATCAAGAATATTGCCGAGTCTCGCTTGGTTTTATTCCTAACAAGAAAACTTCTCTTATCAAAGTTTTTTTTTTTACCTCAGAATTTGTGTCGGTCGCAGTCGGGTTGCAAGAACTCATTCCATTCCAGTTGCTTTCATTGCTGAAATAAAAATAAGTCAACGTTACACAAGGGGATATAGCTTAAAATTGTATATTGTACATGTACATAGTATGTAGTAATATGAATTGAATTGAGCAACAACCGCTCTATGTAGCTTTTCCATCATTGACAGTCGTAAATACAAATTCTTGTTATCGTAATGGTTGAATTTGCAACTATGTACGTATTGGAACAATTCAAGTACGAAATACGACTTTGTATTGCTGGTATCGAACTCTCAACAATGGATAAGGTATATCGAGCTTGCTTAGTATGTAGGTAATTGAACGTATTTGCGATAATATCAAGAACATTGTTTAAATGTGTACTCTTTATTATATGTATGTATATTAAACAACACAGTGGAAGGTATAGGATATTCAAAAATAGTTATTGTTTGGTCAGTATTTTTAATAACTCTATTTATCGTAAAGGGTATTTTACAGCGATCGGTATTTTATGATGATTTACAATTGACCATTTATTGTTTGCAAAATGTACTGTAGATAATCATATTGTAGAGTTAGTTGATAGTTATTTATACCTAAGACAATTGGTGGAATATTACTGGTTGTAAAGAAGAAGAAATAAAACTAGGATGGAGCGCTTTTGGAAGAATGAACATTGTTTTTTTAAATCCAACATTCCACTATGCTTAAAAAATAAGGCATACGACCAATGCGTACTACCAGTTATGACGTGTGGATGTGAAACGTGGATGCTAAATTCAAGAATGCTCGGTATAACAAAAAGAGATCGTAAGAGGAATACATGGGTAAGAAGCGTGACCATGGATGGATAGTGGTGGACGCGAGAAATACTGGAGAGGATGTGAAAGAAAGCAAAGTAGACGATGGGATGATGAATTGAAAAGAATGTGTGGAGTTAACTGGGTGCAGATTTCTCAAGACAGACAGGAATGGAAGCGAATTGGAGATGCCTTCATCCAACAGTGGATGGTGAACGGCTGAAAATTATGATGATGATCACTTATTGAAGCAAATAGTCGTTCATAATCCCAACAGTTCATAATCCCAACAGTTCATAATCCCAAAGGTTCAATAGTTTACCAAAAAATGTATAAAATTTTATATCTACATAGATAAATATAGGTAGATTGAAAAGGTTGATAACCCTGATATTCGATCTCGTGTATGTCAAATTAGATACATTTCCGAAGAGAGGAAATCCTCCCCTTTCCAAGGCATTGATTTATAAGCTTAGTCGCGTGTCGAGTGAAAAGAGATCGATAGACAATTTTGCGTACAGCAGTTGCGGCTTTTCCGAATTTTCACACGGGTTTCCGGTTTTGCGGAAAATACTGATTCACTTTTTCGGCTGATTCACCGGAAAAACCTACCGTTTCTTCGTCCATTTCCCCTCGCATTTTAACCGCAAATATACATTACTTTGACGTGTAACTCGGTCAAGTGTTTCATTCGACACTCTCTGTACTTAAAAAAACAAAAAAACAACACCGGGAAATCGCTCCGTTGCATTTTAATACACCGACAATTCATCAAAGGAAGCCGCCGGATGCGCGTATGGAAAAAATTATGCTTAGATTTACATATCGGATAAAAGAAATAGACATTACACTCGAACGGTCGATTATAAATAATATTTTCAACTACAAATTACATTTTTGTCCAAAGCAAACATTCGTAAGGTATTATGTATAATGCATTTCACTGATACGTAGATTATTACGTATTTTATACACTATATGTACATACATACATACATAACTTGAACTTTTTTATACGAAACGTTAGCTTGTGACTTGTGAGGTCTTCAAAAACATAAGTAGGCAAGCGTCTTTTATAAAGACTTATACTTAACAACGAAAAAAAAAAAGAATCTTAATGACGTGATACGTTATTTCTCGGAATTCGACGTTATTATAGTTATCTATGTGAAATATTCTTTTGAATATACTCACTAACGTAAGATGTAAATCTTTTTATAAATTCTCTCATAATAAAAGGCCTACTATTATTTACGTCATAATTAACAATAAAAATACAGGTGATTTTAAATACTCAAGATATTGACCCGTCAAGAGGTTAAATTAACACAATACATTTTAAACGATCGTTAGCTCGGAATATAAGCTGTAATTAACGTAAAAAATTCAACTATAAAACACACGAAACATTCAATTATCTAAAATTTAATCAAATATTTAAAATATGCACTTAATTATTATTGATTCAAAGGTGTGTTTTTGTTGGAAATAATGATAAATATAGACACGTTCATACAATCAAATCGATACAGAAAGAACATGGACCTAATTTTCGACACACTTTCACTAAAATATTCAAAAAAAGTAAGGCATTTCTAATATACGAAAATTTTTCTGTACATCATATTGACTAATTTCATGTAAAAAGTCACTCGGGAACAGTTAAAGTTCGTGCATTTTGATTTGATTAAATCAATAAGTCATAAAATTATCTAACGAATAATTACACGTTCCGGAAAAGTCGTAAAATCACTTTGTCTAATATCGATTTTTAAATTACACACGCTATATGTACTAACCGTAGATCTATAATTAAAAAAGGTACTACGAATGGGGAAAACTTTCACATTTTACATACGCAAGTATTGAATATTAGATTAATTGAATGATTGCTCAAAAATTTATGTTAATCTTTTTTTTTTTTTTTTTTTTTTCAATGTCTATTATTGCATACGAGTTTGAATAAGTAAGTACGACCAGCGTTAGTGTGTCCGTAGATGGTCAAGATTAGTTCCGCGCTCATTATTACAGTTATTATTGTTAATGCCTGTACTTGTCGGCGTCTATCCGATGAAGAAGAGAAGAATATAAAAAAAAAGAAGTATCGGTACTACTTAAAACGTCTTCCATACATGGCTACCATCGGTCATTAGCTTCCATTGTCGGCTTATTTAGAGTTGTGTGAACCGTTAGGTCGATTTTCCACGTTTAGACTTTTGTCCTTGCTAGTCCTGTGGAAAATCTACCGTTGGAAATCGATTTTCCGCACACCAACATCGTTAAGGTTGAAATGTGTTCGAAGCTAATCGGGAAAAATGTTTTTAAACCGTTGAAAATCGCATCGTTGTCGTACGTCTATTTGCACATTTGCATATGTGTAGGTATAGTTGCCGCCAATCGTACGGGCCGGAGACTTGTACATTGATTACACTGTGCAACAAAAAAAACTATCGGAACGGAAGCTAAAGCAGTCAATATTTACTAAGTTTTACTAACTGAATCTAGTTTATGAGATATGAGCGTTGAAAAAATGAACAATGACTTTTGCGGTCTGTAACTCAAAATTTAGTACTTTAGTGTTGAAAATGAGTATTGGAAGCAATAGTCGGATGTTTTTGCTATTAATTGTCATATCTGAAAGCTTTAAAATACTTTTATAATTAATTGTCTAGCAAATTTTAAAAGTCAAAAATATTTCTTATTGGAACATAGGAATATTATTTCAGATTTTTTTTCGGTATTATTATGCGTTACTTTGACCAGGTTTTTTTGTTTTAATGCATTTATAAGAATTGGTTCTCTATGTCAGTATTTGTTGGTTTGTCTAAACCAGCGGTCGGGAGCACCATGCGGCTCTTTGTGTGAAAACCTGATGTGCTCTATTTCCATAACTTCATGGCTATAAAAAAACTTTAAACTTTTTAGTAATTATTATTAAATTGTATGAAGATAACTTTTTTCTTACAGTCCATTCCACAAATGAGCAACATTTAATTTAATTTTGAATATATAATTTGTAATGTAATTAGTTTTAGCTACTGTATTATATAAATAAATAAATAATATGTTGCGGCTTACAAACTTAACCAATGTTGCAAGGTTTTCCCTAATATGGTTCTTGGCTCAAAAAAGGTTCCCGACCACTCGTCTAAAGTTTGGGGTCAGAATCGCATCATCAGAAAAAGAACATCCATTCTGATTCATATTCAGATTCAGTGGGTTCAGAGTTAGGAATAATTCTTGGGTCTCCACTAGGGTAACTCAAAAACTTGATTTTTGCTGCACAGTGTTATCGATTGCCAAATGCGTTTTTGTGCACGCTAATTCAAACCCTAAATTTCACTATGATGTCAACAATGACTGGATTGTTATTATTTGACAATTTTTCTACATGCAGGTATATGAAATTTGGGTTGTGAACTTTCCTGTGAAGTGGACTGTAGGTATATTAAAATTTGTCACACGAAGGACAATATTTCATCATAATGTATTTACTCATCAATTCCTAAAATTTAGTAACAATATGTTGACGACATCGATTTACCGTAAAATTAACCATAGCAGGTATGATAAAAGTTATCGTAAAGTTCGTAGCTTTGATTAAAAATGACTGATATAAAATTTTCTACAACTTTTTAATACAATGTTCGACACCAAACATAGTTGGTTCACCGATTAAAAATTAATAGCTTTTCGTACAGCGCACTGTGACCCAATCCAAAGTTACTTTTTCACACTTTTGACTTTTGATCTGAACTGGACGATAAGTTTTTCAGTTTTTTTTATTATAATATTCGTATTCAGCGGGCATAAACATATGATAAAAGTCAAATCCTGTTTAAAAAAAAAGAAAAAAAATATTACCATAGTATAATTGATAAAAATATATAAAACTCCAAATATTTACATGCGTTCTATTGTGAAACTGACTAATCAGCTTGAATCATATATGTATGTATATAAAATACTTTTCGGTCGACAAAAATCGAGTAAGGGTGAATGGACAGAACCTGAGACTCAAATAACAAAGAAGTGACCTAGAAGTGACCTGCTTGAACTGTGTGCACGTTTTTCTGGCCGCCGCGCCGGCCATGGCTGCGCAGCCAGGCAGCCAAGTGCGTTACGGGCCTTATTGTACAAAAATCTCCATACATAGATATAAAATACCATAGATATGCCATTCCAAACAAATTTACCTGGAGAAAGCGTCAGCAGCAACGGTGGTGTGCGGAGGGTCTAAAGTGCGGGGAATCCTCAAAAAAAAAAAGTCAAGCAAAATGCATGCGAGGCATGCATTTTTGCATGCCCTTTTTGTATGTCATTTTTCGGCCGCTAAGGCCAATCTATGTTATACTACATCTATGGATGCGTCCCACTGTGAAACCGACTGCAATAAAGTGTGGCGACGAGAATAAATACTAGCTGGACGGTACTGCACTTGCTTTCTAACAAACCGAACCGCTCTAACTAGCATAAATTTAACCCTTTGAAGTCTAACACCGCAATAGCAGAATTTTCTTCGACTTTAGGGAGGAATGAACAAAATGACGTATAATCGTACAGCACAAGCAATAATCAACAACGCGTTCTGGAATGTAGAATATGAGTAACGAGCGGTAATTATTAAACGATGCTCTCATGATTTATGCAAGTACTATTTCGCTATCGCCTGTCTAATGAATGCAACGCTCGCGCAATCAGAAATTGTAATGTCGAGACATTAGTCTTGGCCGTTTTGCTCGAGAGAGAGAGAGAGAAATATTACATATAATATAAAACGGGTCGCACACGCATATTTCAGCTGAACAAGTGGCGAGATTAAGCGCTAGCAATAAAAGCTCTCCTCCTTCCATATCTCTCTCTCTCTTTCCACTGTTATAATTGATACTTTCGTGAAAGCTGCCAGATGCGTCGAGCTTTCGCTCGCGTAACTTACACTTGTCCTACCCCCATGCGCGTATGCTTCAACTTTTAATTTAAACTGTGTGGTCTGAAATACTCTGTGGGGGTTTAATTTATGCTTGGCGTAAGAGAAATGAGGGTATTCGTTAAAAAATCTATCAAAAAAAAAATGGTTACACAAATTGATGCAATATACAATCTGTCATACATATTTGATGGAAATGAATATTTTGTGCTTTTTTAAAAAATCCTTCACACGGAGATGCACGGAAAGATGTACGCTCGGTATAACGAAAAGAGATCTTAAGAGGAATACATGGTTATACATGAGCAATGTGGCAGATATAGCGGAACGTGTGAAAAAGTTGAAGTGGACACGTAGCGAGAAGAATGGACGCGAGAAATACTAGAATGGTATCCGAGAGGATGTGAAAGAAAGCAAGGTAGACCGAGTGGACGATGTGTGGAGTTAACTGGATGTAGATTGCTCAAGACAGATAGGAATGGAAGTGTATTGGAGAGACCCCATCCAGCAGTGGATGGTGATTAAGAGTCAAATTGTTTTACTGCATTGAAATATGTATGCTTGGTATAACAAGAAGATATCGTAAGAGGAATACATGGGTTAGAAGCAGGACCAAGGTGGCAGATATAGCGGAACTTGTGAAAAAGTTGAAGTGGACACGTAGCGAGAAGAATGGATGGAATGAAGAATGGACGCGAGAAATACTAGAATGGTATCTGAGAGGATGTGAAAGAAAGCAAGGTAGACCGAGTGGACTATGTGTGGAGTTAACTAGATGTAGATTGATAGGAATGGAAGAGGATTGGAGAGACTCCATCCAGCAGTGGATAGTGAACGGCTGAAAATGATGATGGTGATTAAGAGTCAAATTGTTTTACTGCATGGAAAGATGTATGCTTGGTATAACAAGAAGAGGTCGAAGAGGAATACATGGGTTAGAAGCTGGACCAAGGTGGCAGATATAGCGGAACGTGTGAAAAAGTTGAAGTGGAAATGGACTGGACACATAGCGAGAAGAATAGATGGTAGATGAACGCGAGAAATACTGGAATGGTATCCAAGAGGATGTGAAAGAAAGCAAAGTAGACTGAGTGGACTATGTGTGGAGTTAACTGGATGTAGATTGATAGGAATGGAAGAGGATTGGAGAGACTCCATCCAGCAGTGGATGGTGAACGGCTGAAAATGATGATGGCGATTAAGAGTCAAATTGTTTTACTGCGTGGTATAACAAGAAGATATCGTAAGAGGAATACATGGGTTAGAAGTAGGACCAAGGTGGCAGATATAGCGGAACGTGTGAAAAAGTTGAAGTGGAAATGGACTGGATACATAGCGAGAAGAATACATAGATGGTAGATGGACGCGAAAAATACTGGAATGGTATCCGAGAGGATGGGAAAGAAAGCAAGGTAGACCGCGTGGACTATTGGCTGATTTGAGAAGAATGTGTGGAGTCAACTGGATGCAGATTGCTCAAGACAGAGAGGAATGGAAGAATTTAAGTGAACGGCTGAAATTGATGATGAAAAATCCTCACAGTGCATTCAAGGTAGATATATGTATACTAAAAACTAGACTCTCTCTAGTGTTTATATTGAATGTACATTTCGAACGAAAAATCAATTTTGTATTCCCTCAACGTTCGGTGATCTGTACAACAATCCAAAGACTGAAAATGTTTACCAAACAAACGTACGAAATCCGTGGAATGCTTTCTTTAAACTCGAATCTAAACACGAATGAAAATCCTTACGAAATGTTCGAATGCTCGAACTATCGAAACCGTAAACTTCGGCAGTGCATGTCATCGAAACGAGCCTAAAATCTAGATATAATTGCAAAATGCACATTGCGGTAATAATTTGCAATATGTTAGGAATTTTAGAGCAACCCTCGCATCAACAAACGGCGACCAATTAACCATTGGGTGAGTTTAACCCCCCCAACTACCCATTCAAATCACTTTCAATTAGCATACGTTTAACGATAACGATCGTCATTATAATTCCGCAACGCGAAAGCTCCTCGTCATAAATATCAACGTGTGTTTCGTAATATTCGTGTGAAAGTTTTTCACATTTCCCTTCAGTTTTCTAAATTGATTTCGTTATACATATCTTTGCCCTGGAGCTGTCCAAAACTAATTATTACGCTAACGTGACTCGTGTGTGTGTGTGTGTGTCAATTTCGTATTGAACTGTCATCTTGTCATAACCAGTCAAGCTCGACGAAGACATGTCTAATTTAAAATGAGGCATTCATTACACAGTAGACGTATTCTATAATTGAATATCAAATTGTTGTTGCACGTGAGCTTTTTATCTGTTTGGTATGGCTATTGTTTGTGATTCGATACCGGTTATGTTATATATCGCTACTCGCTTTACGTTTGTTAGACACACACTTTCTGATCGATATTGTAAATTAAACTTTCACACCAAAAGCGTAACGTAAGCTGATTTGCATATTAGTTCGTTGCATATATGTACATAGATCAATCGTTATTACTGGAAAGCACTTGAGCCATCTATGTATGTAAGATTCGCTGACGACATTGTCATAGTTGCATGCGACGAACACAATTGAGCAACGAAAGTATGAAAGTAGGATTAAAAATTAATTGGAATAAAACTAAAATTATGTTTAATGAATTTTGCACTTGATCATATTGATCATATCATATATGAATTTTGCACTTGATCAATTGTTTTTGGAATTTTCTGTAAAATATATACGGAAAACACGTTTATATAAAAAAAAATTTCTGCGGTGCATTATACGCATGTTTCTTAATATGACTGAAATTTTTGTCAAAACGAAAAAGCTACCGTTGTTTAATGATCCACCAAAAATTTTTGGTTGCAGTTTTGGTTAGAAAGGGTTACAAAGAATTACAAAAATGCCATCTGAACTTCAATCACCACCTAAGACCTAAGCTAGAATTTGCTGTAAATGTTTGGAACCCTAACTTCAAAAAAGACATTGTATGTTTAGAAAGGGTTCAAAGAAGGACAACAAAAATGGCATCTGAACTTCGATCACTATCCTATAATGAAATTTTGAAGAAAATGCGTCTCACATCTTTGGAGACGAGAAGATTAAGAGGCGATCTAATAGAAAATAATAAATAATAAATATAAATGCCCAATGAAAAACCACCTTATTTTCAATAAAAACGCACATCTCAAAGTTCATACACTGTAACTACTAAAAGACAAATCGAACAAAATTGTCAGAGACTCTTTCTTTTCAAATACTAATAAATAGTAACTTCTGAAAATTCAAATCTCTTTAAAAATCGTCTCAATAAGTATTTGAACATACATAAATGGATTTTTGTAATCCTTCAATTATAAATAATTAAAAATTCCAGGGCTCCATCGGCTATGCCACCTGCCCATGCATTTTAAATAAATAAATAAACCCAATTTTTATACCCAACGCAGAAAAGGGTTGCCCACCCCTGGTATATGTACATAGATATAGCGTTGTTCCAATTGAAATGCGTTCACTGACATTTTTACAATTTTTTGTCTCCGTGTAAATTCCATTCTATGTACATATGTATGAAGAAGGTTCATGTGCACATTTTGACATGCTGACTAAAAATTACCACTATGCAAGATACGCCCTTTTTGCATATATGATATATCGTTACATATAACATATAAGACATGAAAACATAGTTGAAACCCACTCTGGGCACCTTATCTAAAACTTGGTAACTGTAAAATTGAAAAGGCGTAGTGGAGTAAATCGTCGGGCGCGGCGATCGGAAAAAGCCTCCCCCACATAAAACTGAGGGGAGCGAAACGATAAATTACCATCTTTATACCGGAAGTGTCTGCACTTAAATTTTACCAATGATAAAAAACAAGAGGGTTGTGCCGCGGAGTCTTGTCTCTTCGTCCACGGTGAGTGTGTACATCCCCCGATCGGTTTTACGACTTCCGAAAGAACGAAGGCCCAATAATGAGGGGAAATCGTGTGTGTGTTTGTATCGCGATCGTGTAAATCTTTCGGGTGCATCGTACACGTCATTGTATTATGAAGTAGAGTGTGTGCTTCACGCGGTGGCGATTGCGTACAAACACCGCGCCATGAGCTTTGACCAGCCTGGGTACACAATACTTTATAAACTGCTCGATGTTGGCGTTAATTGCAGATTTATTAAGAAATAAGTAATATATACTAGCTTTATTACCCGGCTTTGCCCGGGGTGTAATTAATATAATGTAATATAGTGTTTGTTTAGTAAATTATTTCGGGAGCCCAAAAAAGGGGCCGCCGGGGCAGGAGGGGGGTCTGGGGGGGGGGTGGTAGGGGGGCCGGCATAGATTTTAGGGAGTATAGTAACGCTATGACGTCACTATAGGATATTTTGACTTTTTTTCGGTTTTTTGGATTTTTTCAAACTTTTTTTGAACTTTTTTGAACTTATGAACTTTTTTTGAATTTTTTTTTTTTTTTTGATTTTTTCAACTTTTGATACCCCTTAAAGCCATTCCGGCCCTCAAACCCCCCCCCAGACGTCCCTCAAGCCCCGGCGGCTCCTTTTTTTGACTCCCTAAAAGCTATGCCGGCCCCTTACCACCCCCAAACCCTCCTTCTTACCCCGGCGGTCTCTTTTTTGGACTCCCGAAAAGCAATGCCGGCCCCTTACCAACCCCCAAGCCCTCCTTCTTACCCCGGCTGCCCCCTTTTTGGGCTCCCGAAACACAATCTGCTTAAATGTACTTAAATCTGCCGAAAACATCTACTATCGTGTGTACTTCGTCGTTTCTATTAATCGCGCCCGAGCAACGCCTGGTAATTGACGAATGACCCATACGTACATACATACAAACTTAAGCGTTTTATATATTAGATATATATATATCATCATCATCATCATCATTTTCAGCCGTTCACCATCCACTGCTGGATGAAGGCCTCTCCAATCCTCTTCCATTCTTGTCTGTCTTGAGCAATCTGCATCCACTTGACTCCACACATTCTTCTCAATTCATCAGCCCATTGTCCACTCGGTCTACCTTGTTTTCTTTCACATCCTCTCGGTTACCATTCCAGTATTTCTCACGTCCATCTGCCATCCATTCGTCTCGCTATGTGTCCAGCCCATTGCCACCTTGGTCGTGCTTCTGTGTGTGCACTGGATCTTGTGTAGCACACTTCAATTTAGCATCCACGTTTCACATCCATACGTCATAACTGGCAGTACGCATTGGTCGTATACCGTCATTTTTAAACTTGGCGGAATGTTGGATTTAAAAACAATGTTCATTCATCTAAAAGCACTGCATCCTAGTTTCATTCTTCGCTATACTGTGTACATATATATATATATAATAGCGCAACGGTCTGCCTGGATGGTAGCCGCGCAACGTACACATATACTAACTACCTACTATATTTTTTTGACCCAATGACACTGTCAACGGGCATTGACTAGTAAAACAATAAATAGAAAAAATAATTATTTTTAAAACCTGCATATTTCCGAAACTCAAACCCATCAGTTTACTCACGTAGTACGAAAAAGTCATTTTGAGCGTTGTATGTATAAAATTTCTAGACATTTTATACAATGCGGGATTTCACACTTTGTCTGTAACAGACATAAATCCATGTACGTATAATAGACTACATGTACAAATTGTAACGAATCGGAATTATTATCTATCATAGCAGTGACAATTAACAAGCGTGACCGGGGCCAAAGCTCTGAGCTTTGGCGTTCCCTTTTGCTTATCGGATACGAAGATTTAATGAATGCTCGAACATTGATTGTGTACCAGATTGGCGCTCGGCACGCACCGCTCCCTTCTTCTTCTTCTTCTTCTTCGGCTTTGATAGCCCCTAGATAGCACTGCTAATGGCGTTCTTGTGCTTCGTACCGAAAAGCACCGATAACGCCTATAAAGCTCACCTGGTCTGTCTGTCTGTCCGACCAGGTAGGTATGTATGTAGATCGCTAGAGCTTTCCGGCGAACTTATCCGCAATCGGCGAATGCGTTCCGATTCCTTGATTTGCTAAATTCGTTCTATTTTGAGCAACAAAGTATACCGTGCTTAAAGTGTAATACTGAATAAAAATTATTATTACACGGGGATAGTTTACTCGCTACTATCTCGCTAGTTTACCGGCCGCTAGTAGACTAGATCGTGCAATAGGCGAAGCTAGTAAACTATCTGTCTTTTTCGGCCGAGCGAGTGAATGTTTTAACTTTAATCGCTACTATCTTGCTAGTGTGACGTCACACTTCATTTTGACAGTTTGAGGTTAAGCCGTTCATTTTCAGCTCAAATTGCTCAAATCAGTGCTCGAAATGAAAATTTTCACGAATGGGAGCGCTCGATAATTTTCAAAAAATATCAAACGACCTTTTGTAGATACCTATACATGTGTATATACATATTTATCGAAATGCAAAATCTTACTGAGATTAATACCGTTTAATGTCTGTAAGTCAACTTCAACACGTAGATCTGAAAATGGTCTCTGATTTTTTACATTCATAAATGTCATAAATGTAAAAAAAATTCACCTTCTAACATTTTTTCGGCAATAATTATTGAAAGAGCACAGAAATTTTGGTTTTTTACGAAAGGGAGCGCTAAATTTACAGATTTCACGAAAGGGTACGCTACGTTTTCAAACTTCACGAAAGGGAACGCCCGCTCCCTGCCGCTCCCGCTGAATTCGAGCACTGGCTCAAATCAGTTCAAATTGTATTATTAAAAAACGTATATTTCTATACTGTACTGTAGACTCTGTACAAAGACTTAAAAACAAGACGACAGCGTCTCGCTACTAGTTCAACGTGTCGGCTAGTAAACCAGCGAGATAGTAGCGAGTAAACTATCCCCGTGCAATACCCGCTTTACTGATTTGTTTATTTATTATTTTATATAATACAGTAGCTAAAGCTAATTACATAATCCTTAACTAAGCACCTATACAGAGATATTTCTATTTCTATTTATTCTAAGATTTTTTTTATAATTCCTTAAATTATATTCACATACATCCATTCCTCTCACAATAAATTTACTAAAATATAATGGTAACATATTATTATCTAACTTAAATATAAATAACAACATACAAATCCTCAAAGTATCATTCACATTCAACCAATCTAATTCAATCATCTTTTTTTTATACTAGCATACCTATCCACATTTAAAACACATCCCATACCTTTATTTTGTAATACATATTTGTAATCTATCACTAGTTGACTTATCTAACATATTTAATAATGAACCACAATACATAAGATGTGTACCTACTCATTACTGTGTACGATTATCATATTATTATATTTTTATGTAAATTAAATTCACGAAATTACAAAGCTCAACCCCCCCCAGTCTGTGTCGCCATCAAACGACGAACGACCAATGATGATGATAATAATAAACGTAATGAGAAATCCTCGAGTCCTGTTTATTAAATTCGCAGAAGAGGGAGAACGTGCCGGGACTCGTCCTTGTTTGCGCAAACAAAACGCATTACGTTTTCCAAAAAAAAAAAAAAATAAAAAAAATCCGCTTTGCCAGATTTCGATGTCGAAAATTACGAAGATATTATTTACGAACGAAAAATGTAAACATACTCGAAAATGCGTAAAATTGTCGAGTGTCGGGGGAAAATAGCCGAGAGACCAACACGTGACTTTTTCGATCGATCATAGTCGATTTTGTGCAAAGACAACTTAGAAAATGTCTACCACTCGGTGTTACTCAAACTGTGGCAGCGAATTGTTCACTATAAATAACCTCAATGATAGTATGCATACTATTTTGATTGATTTTAAAATAAATTTATTATAATATTATAAAAAAATTTACTTTTAAGCGAACAATATTGTTTAACGTCAAGGTTGGCAAAACACGATTGAACTTTAATCGTAATATGTATATATAAAAAGGCAAAACATAGTCACAGTAGATAATCATATTGTAGAGATAGTTGATGGTTATTTATACCTAGGGCAATTGGTGAATATGACCGGATGTAAAGAAGAAGAAATAAAACGAAGAATTAAACTAGGCTCTTGGAAGAATGAACATTATTTTTACATCCAACATTCCGCTATGCTTATAAAATAAGGCATACGACCAGTTATAACGTATGGATGCTAAATTCAAGAATGTTACGCAAAATCCAGTGCCCACAGAGAAGCATGGAAAAATGTATGCTCGGTATAACGAGAAGAGATCGTAAGAGGAATACATGTGTAAGAAGCATGACCAAGGTGGCCGATATAACAGAACGTGTGAAAAAGTTGGAAGATCGACGCGATAAATACTGGAATGGTATCCGAGAGGATGTGAAAGAAAGCAAGGTAGACCGAGTGGACGATGGACTGATGAATTGAGAAGAATGTGTGGAAGAAGAAATAAAACGAAGAATGAACATTGTTTTTAAATCCAACATTCCTCTATGCTTAAAAGAGAAGGCATTCGACCAAAAACGTACTGCCAGTTATGACGTACGGACGTGAAACTTTGATGCTAAATTCAAGAATACTACGTAAGATCCAGTACGCACAGAGAAGCATGGAAAGACGTACGCTCGGTATAACGAGAAGAGATCGTAAGAGGAATGCATGGATAAGAAGCACGACCAAAGTGGCAGATATAGCAGAACGTGGACACGATAAATACTGGAATGGTATCCGAGCGGATGTGAAAGAAAGCAAGGTAGACCGAGTGGACGATGGGCTGATGAATTGAGAAGAATGTGTGGAGTCAAGTGGACGCAGATTGCTCAAGACAGACAGGAACGGATGAGGATTAGTGAGTCCTTCATCCAGCACTGAAAATGATGATGATATAAAAAGACGTACTCATCAGCTTCTGTCATCGGTCATCAAACATAGATACATATGTATGTATATTTTAGAACTATTAGGAAAATGTACGCGAAAATATCAATACATGATTCAACTGTATAAAACTTAGTCTTCTGCATTTTTTTGTACTATAGTTGAAATAACAGTTTTGTTCATATTTAATTGCATGAAGCTCTTTTAACAGTACTGGGATTCGAGGAATCGGTTTGGTTTTGGAATCCAAAAGTTAGCCGTACCTAACTTTAACTGAGGCGAGGTTGTTCACCAATACGTTATTAGTATCGGAAAGATGTTTTTTTTTGGAAATGGTTTTTTTAAGTCCATTCTGTAAATCCCGTTTCTTTCGTAACGGGGGTTTCAATTAATCCCACACGAAAAGAAGCACACACAGTCTTGTCCGATCGCAATCGTTCCCCTCTCGTTCGCCAAAATCGAAAACGCCCTGCAGTTTATAATTAAAAATATGTTCGGATAAAAAACAATTACCCCCGAAATTAATTAAACTCGGTTTCGCGCCCAAAAGAACGGCGCAGGGGCGTCGAACCTTTCTCTCATCGCCTCGTTATATTCTCTCTTCCCGTCTCATCCACCATCCAAGAAGCGAAATTATCTTCGAGTGTCGGTGATGGGTTGTCGAAAATATTCTCCTCGTCGAGATTTCTTCCGCGCAACTTAACCTGATTGCTCTCTTTAAAAAAAAAAAAAAAAAAAAAAGAAAAAAAAGAAAGGTAAAGTTCTCCGTCTGTCTCTTTTGGTGTCTTCGACGTGCTTTTTCTCGTCTCTGGAGTTGAATTTCCATTCTTCGCGTTGCCACGTGTCTTCGAGTGCTTGTCACATCCACACAAATCATATATCAAACGTGGAACTTGAAAAGAGAGAAGTGTCTTGGCCCGAACAAAAATGGAAGTGGTTGGGTACCTGCGACACGTTCACCCAAAAAATTGATTAAACACATGTGTATCTGGTTATAAATTCGCTGTCAATTATAATTCAATAAAAAGTACACGACATTTTTTTTAAAGCACATTCCAATCGGCCTGTCAAAACGTTAGCGAGGGGGACCTATCAACTATTCGGTCTAGAGATGACGGTTGATAAAAAGTGATGCTGAAATGTCAATCAATCTTGATAAATGGATGCGAAACTATTATATTAGCTACCGTTACATATTTTTTTTTAGGACCTTAGTATGTCTTTTTAACAGGGGAGTACGCAGTACCAGAATCTATTAGTCGATTGCGTATTGCGATGCTTAAAATATAAGGCATACGACCAATGCGTACTGCCAGTTATGACGTATGGAATGTTACGCAACTGCACACCCGAGTAGAATGGGTAAGAAGGCAGAGTGCTTTTGGAAGAATGAACATTGTTTTTAAATCCAACATTCCGCTATGTTTAAAAAAGAAGGCATTCGAACAATGGGTACTGCCAGTTATGACGTATGGATGTAAAACGTGGATGCTAAATTCAAAAATGTTACGCAAGATTCAGTGCAAGCAGAGAAGCATGGAAAGATGTATCCTTGGTATAGCGAGAATAGATCGTAAGAGGAATACACGGATAAGAAGCATGACAAAGGTGACAGATATAACAGAACGTGTGAAAGATTGGTTATAAAAGAAGAATGAATATTGTTTTTAAATCCAACATTCCGCTATATTTAAAAAAGAAGACATTCGACCAAAACGTACTGCCAGTTATGACGTATGGATGTGAAACTTGAATGCTAAATTCAAAAATGCTACCCAAGATCCAGTGCACGCAGAGAAGCATGGAAAGATGTATGCTCGGTATAACGAGAAGATATCGTAAGAGGAATACATGGATAAGAAGCATGACCAAAGTGGCAGATATAGCAGAACGTGGACGAGAGAAATACTGGAATGGTATCCGAGAAGATGTGAAACAAAGCAAGGTAGACCGAGTGGATGATGGGCTGATGAATTGAGAAGAATGTGTGGAACGTGTGGAACTAGATGCAGATTGCTCACGACAGACAGGAATGGACGAGGATTGGAGAGGCCTGCATCCAACAGTGGATGGTGAACGGCTAAAAATGATGATGACAATACAATTAGTTTATTATATCGAAGGTAGAGTTGACAACCCCTATCCGAACGACGCTCAAGCAGTTCGAACGCGTCCTCCTCCTTTCTTCTTCGTAATTAAATGTCTTGCGGCCGCAATAAAATTTAACGGTGCAATTACAAATGACTTACGGCCAAAATCGGACGAAGACTACGCATAATAATAATTATTAAAATCCAGAGGAATTCAAATTGACGTCACAATTTGAAAATTTTCAAATACAACCAAGGATCCGAGACCTTTTCACGTTCACAAAATTGGAATATGTGAAATATCATCCTGTTTATATGTATTAAATCGACTCGGAATATATGAGTCGCCTAGTTCCAAATCCCGATAAGTCCATAAAACTCACTTGTTCGCAAACGCGGTTTTTCTGCTACAGACTTATTTGCTTGATGGCGTTTAAACTCATTTAAACTTAATTTTGTTGATATTAAACAAAATATTGAGATTAGAAACATGGACTTATCGTTGTTTATTTCTAAATATGGCTTTTATTAGCTTTTATCGTAGTGCAATTGTCAGTTTTTTGGAACTAACACTAATTTTCAAAATTTTTTTACGGCGCACTTGGCGGTATTTGGAATAATTCAAGTATAAGGCATCTGCTGCATCTAAGGAGCTGTCGGGTGCTTAAGGAGACTCCTAAAAACTCGTCGTAAAACAGACCAATTGTCTCCTACTTTCGCACTTCACCTAGAGAAAAATCCTAAGACGATCGCTCGAAAAGCGGGAAAAATCAAATATAAAATATCGAACCGTAAAAACGAAAGGTTTCGAGCAGTTATTATCATCGTAACCGAGTTATGTCAAAATTTTAACGCAGATCGTGTAAGCCCTTTCGCATTTTATTTTATTTTTTAACCGTACGTTGGTTGTTAGTTACCTCCCGGTACGGGGATTTTACCGCAAAGGGTAGGTAGTATATTTTTAGGGTTTTCCCCGGTACAGGAAGGGAGGCCAATGCTCTGCTGATTGCTCTCATCCACTTTACCGCTAATAAATAAAATGCTGCTCGTAGCCGAGGCTACTCGTTAAATGGCCGATGCTTACGGGATTCTAGAAAATTTTACGATCCCGAAAAGAGCTTCGAGCTTTGGCAATTTAGCCGGCCCTGTATTTAGCCATTCAACGCGCTTCATTAGTGAATTTATTTATATATAAATTCGTATAATAATAATAATGCTTTGAATCCATAGGCAGGCAGCTTTCAATAGGCTTGCTTTCTTTCACATCCTCTCGGATACCATTCTGGCGTCCATCTGCCACGTTCTGCTATATCTTCCACTTTGGCCATACTTCTTTCCCATGTATTCCTCTTTGGATCAATTCTTGTTATACCACGCATACATCTTTCCGTGCTTCTCTGTGGATCTTATGTAACATTCGTGAATTTAGCTTCCACGTTTCACATCCATACGTCATAACTGGTAAAATTGGTGGTATTCTTTTTTTTAAGCATAGCGGAATGTTGGATTTAAAAACTGTTCATTCTTCCAAAAGCACTCCATCCTAGTTTAATTATTCGTAACGATCAACTATCGCTACAAAGTACGATATGATCTCAATTCATCAGCCCATCTTCCACTCGGTCAACCTCGTCGGTCTTCTTTCACGCGTACTGCTATATCTGCCACTTTGGTCAAACTTCTTTCCCATGTATTGCTCTTACGATCACTTCTTGTTATACCACGCATACATCTTTCCGTGCTTCTCTGTGGATCTTATGTAACATTCGTGAATGTAGCTTCCACGTTTCACATCCATACGTCATAACTGGCAAAATTGGTCGTATGCCTTTTTTTAAGCATAGCGGAATGTTGGATTTAAATACTGTTCATTCTTCCAAAAGCACTCCATCCTAGTTTAATTATTCGTAACGATCAACTATCGCTACAAAGTACGATATGATCTCAATTATTCATCAGCCCATCTTTCACTCGGTCTACCTTGTCGGTCTTCTTTCACACGTACTGCTACATATATCTGCCACTTTGGTCATAATTCTTACTCGTGTATTCCTCTTACGATCTCTTCTTGTTATAGCGAGCATACATCTTTCCATGCTTCTCTGTGTGCACTGGATCTTACGTAGCATTTATGAATTTAGAGCGTCCAAATTTCACATCCATACGTCATAACTGGCAGTACGCATTCGTCGTATACCTTCTTTTATAAGCGGAATGTTGGATTTTTTTCCTATTCTTTACATCCGGTCATATTCACCAATTGCCCTAGGTATAAATAACTATCGACTATCCCAACAATATGATTGTCTACTGTGCCTACGATCAACTATTATCATTGAAGTAATCTTATAAATTATGAAAGTAAACAAATTACACACTGTAGCGACTTCATTCGTTTACAAGTAATGGTATGTTTTTGCACTACAATCAAATGAGGATATGATGCAGTTTTACCTGTACTGATCGTTGCGACAATCGATGCAATTTTATTATTACTTGAAATCTTTCAATACAGTCCACTTCACTTTACTAGGCAAAAATTAAAAATCCTAGGAATATCCAGGACGAGTTTTGAATCAATAGAATGCCCCTACTGATGATATTGCATAGTTTTGGATGGATAAAACAAGAACCTTGCTTTCCATCTCTTCA
The DNA here is from genome assembly GCA_022651745.1 of Parapsyche elsis. NCBI lineage: Eukaryota > Metazoa > Arthropoda > Insecta > Trichoptera > Hydropsychidae > Parapsyche > Parapsyche elsis. The sequence goes on from JAGVSN010000064.1 coordinate 744,049, forward strand.
TTATGATTGATAACTGCATCATATCCTATTTTTATTGTCGTGTATATTTAGAAGTTTAATTAGGTTAAGTTGCCAGTTCATCAAAATTTGTACAATACAATACACAAACAGTTTTACGTTCAGTGACATGAATATATGTATGTATGTACAGTAGGAAATAATTTCAAAGTTTTCCAATCGAGTGATTGGTTTATCGTACACGCGTATTGTGGAATCGTCGAAAACAATGGGGATAAATTTTAAATTATCATAAATTTATTATTGTCGACTCGAAGAATCATCCGCAGGAAATAAAGGGAAGAAAGCAATTTTCTCGCAGAGAGCGTGTCTCGACTTGCGTTCGCAATTTGAATTTTCAACAATAATATGCTAATGCGAAAGAAATGAAAAGATCTACGAGAATAGAAAATATAATAATAATAATAATAAGAAGAAGAAACAAATAGAAAATCGGATAAAGGCGTCCATAATTTTAAATAAATAATAATAAAAAGACACAAACAGTATTACAAAATGTGCGTGAATGAGAATTGCGGTAATTTAATGCAAATGTACATACATACATGTATAAATTTTTATAGTTTCTCTCGGTATTGAATGAAAATTTTACTGTACTCAAAACACATGTACCAATCACGTACAAAATACAAATTGAACAAACGCTAACAGATCGACGTGTCGAGCATCTCTGTATAGATTAGATACGCACGTTACAATTCGATTTATCACTAGTCACATGTATGTATGTATAATGTGAGAGCTTTTCTTAATTTTCCAACATCGGAAATGATTCTTCACAGAGAGACACAAAGTTCGCCAGCGACAAAGTTTCCGAAAGTCATTACGAACGTTTAACAAAAAGCCATAAAAAAAAAACATGAACCAATCGTAAAACACACAGCAGTATAAACACCGTAAAAACCTTTCAATTACCGAGACAGACTGTATGGCACGAAACTTGGCGAGGACACAAGTTGCAAAACGAATTCGCACACATACCTACACTATTAAAAATTTGTTAAAATCGTCTTTCGGGTACCGCAGTACCTTTTAAGTACCATCACAGTGCAGGGAGAAAGAACGATTATAACTAAACATCGCGAGTTTAATTCAAGGAGAATTACATACAAAACGTGGATGCTAAATTCAAGAATGTTACGCAAGATCCAGTGCATGCAGAGAAGCATGGAAAGATGTATGTATGCTCGGTATAACGAGAACAGATCGTAAAAGGAATACATGGGTAAGAAGCATGACCAAAGTGGTAGATATAGCAGAACGAGTGAAAAAGTTGGAAAATGGACGCGAGAAATACTGGAATGGTATCCGAGAGGATGTGAAAGAAAGCAAGGTAGACCGAGTGCACGATGGACTGATGGAATTGAGAAGAATGTGTGGTGTGGTGTGGAAGAAGAAATAAAACGAAGAATGAACATTGTTTTTAAATCCAACATTCCTCTATGCTTAAAAGAGAAGGCATTCGACCAAAACGTACTGCCAGTTATGACGTATGGACGTGAAACTTTGATGCTAAATTCAAGAATGCTACGTAAGATCCAGTACACACAGAGAAGCATGGAAAGACGTATGCTCGGTATAACGAGAAAATATCGTAAGAGGAATGCATGGATAAGAAGCACGACCAAAGTGGCAGATATAGCAGAACGTGGACGCGAGAAATACTGGAATGGTATCCGAGAGGATGTGAAAGAAAGCAAGGTAGACCGAGTGAACGATGGGCTGATGAATTGAGAAGAATGTGTGTAGTCAACTGGATGCAGATTGCTCGTGACACACAGGAATGGAAGAGGATTGGAGAGTTCTTCATCCAGCACTGAAAATGATGATGATATAAAAAGACGTACTCATCAGCTTCTGTCATCGGTCATCAAACATACATACATACATTTGTATATTTTAGAACTGATGGTAAAATGTCCGCGAAAATATCAATACATGATTGAACGGTATAAAACTTAAGTCTTCTGCATTCCAGGCTCTTTTCGAATGTGTGATTTTACGATTTTTTGTACTATAATTGAAAGAACAATTTTGTTCATGTTTAATTGAATGAAGCTCTTTTAATAGTACTGGGATTCGAGAAATCGATTTGGTTTTGGAATCTAAAAGTGCTAAATTCAAGAATTTTACCCAAGATCCAGTACACACAGAGAACCATGGAAAGATGTATGAATGCTCGGTATAACGAGAAGAGATCGTAAGAGCAATACATGGGTAAGAAGCATGACCAAAGTGGCAGATATAGCAGAGCGTGGCAGATGGACGCGAGAAATACTGGAATGGTATCCGAGAGAATGTGAAAGAAAGCAAGGTAAACCGAATGGACGATGGGCTAATGAATTGAGAACAATGTGTGGAGTTAACTGGATGCAGATTGCTAGAAACAGACAGGCATGGTAGAAGATTGGAGAGGCCTTCATCCAGCAGTGTATGGTGAACGCTTGAAAGGTATAACAAGCAGAGATCGTAAGAGGAATACATGGGTAAGAAGTGGCAATGGGTTGGACGCGAGAAATACTGGAATGGTATGCGAGAGAATGTGAAAGAAAGCAAGGTAAATCGAGTGGGCTGATGAATTGAGAATAATGTGTGTAGTTAACTGGATGCAGATTGCTCAAGACAGACAGGAATGAAAGAGGATTGGAGAGGCCTTCATCCACCTTCATCCAGAACGGCAAAACAGATGATTTTTGAGCATTTGAAATAAATTAATCACGCCTTACATACTACCGCAACAAAATATTACATTGTTGCTTTTGACGATTTATCCTACATGCTGCTGTCTATTTTGACAGGTTTTTGATACAAATTTGTTTTTATACCTTGTCTAAAACAAGAAGGCTCTTTTTTATTGTAAAATTGCGTCTGTTAACGAGGGTAATCATTAATGTACATCTCAACGAAGGCTAATGAAAAATTATCATTGTTTCATTGACCATATCAGTAGAGGCACATCACACTGCGGAGAAATTCTACCTTTGGACAGGATATTGCTGATATAAATTTATATTTAATAGGAATTTAGTATGTGTGTGTGTGTCAACGGGATTGCGAATGTACATACATACATATGTACATGGATTCATTGTTCTTTGGAGCCAATTTTCTGTTTTCGCGATTAATTGTCCGAACACTGGCGAATTTCGCTTTAGCTCACTCACACACGCCCATACAATTTCGTGTGGGCCAACATAATGACAGGCCAACGGCGAAAAAAGGGGCGAAAAACCCTTCGGATGTGAATTAACATTCCGACCGTGTCATTTCTTTTATCCTCTTTAGCGACTCGTAATAAAACATTTAATGCTCGGTAATAACACGCCGCGGCCTCGTTGCGAAAGGGTCAAATCGCAAACTCGCGTAAACTTTCAACACTCGTCAAATGCTTTGACGTGCGACAAGCGAAGTCATGTTTGCGTCTCGTTAATGGGTTCATTTGTGACTGAAAAATAAAAAAAAAATTAAAATAAAATAACAAGGACCAACGGAGACCCCAGACTCCAGAGATAAGGAAGCTGAAACGACTTTTGAAAAAAAATTAACAGGCTTCGATCGAATTGACATATCCGATATGTCATCGTCGTGAAAGATTCGAGACGTAAAACGACTGACGCACAGTGGTGCAAAACGTATAGTCTAATCGACAAAATTGACAATACAAAATTACAAAAAAAAAATGAACGTTAATGTGCATACGTTTGTCTCTAGTTGTTCTCAAAGTAGATACTACTCTTCACATAAAATTATCCCTCTGAAAATTTTGACCGTATACTTAAATAGAAAACAATAATAAAATACAAAATAAGCACGTCATTGTTTTTATATTTTCAAATAGAAAAACTTTCATATACTTTGACCGATCAAATAGACACAAACTAGACCAAAATTTTAAAATGTTGCGAAATTTCCAATGACTAATGCAATTGGATATATCAACTTGTCACCATCCACTACTGGATGAATCTGCATCCACTTGACTCCACACATTCTTCTCAATTCATCAGCTCGTCTTCCACTCGGTCTACCTTGCTTTCTTTCACATCCTCTCGGATAACATTCTCTATTCGATGAATTCAATGACGCACTATACAAACATGCATACATCTGTGACCCGAGAGCTACCATATACAGCACAAATTTGGTCTCAGTAGTACGCGATTTAAGCTCAGCACACTTCCAATTAACCCTTTTAAACGAAAACAAAAACTAGTGTGGCCAGAACACTATCCCAATACACATGTTGCAATTGAAAATACTCAAAATAAAATTGTATTAACAGTGGGAAAAAATCCCAAGTGAAAATACATACTTTTGACTTTTGATTTGAACTGAACGACTACTTAGAAATATCTGAAAGCTGAAAAGTACTACAAATGAAAGATAAAATACCCAACTATAGATTCCAATATTCATTTTGAACAAGCAATTGACAGATTTTGAGACATCGAACGAACAACACCAAGAAATAGAAAAATCGCGTGATTTAAAAAACACATATATCTCCGAATCTCGAGCCAATCAACATTTTTTATTACCAGATTCGTGTTCACTGGGATCTATAAGAAAAGTCATATCTAGTCTCGGAAGCAAAGAAAAAGTCGTCATTTGTCGAACAGTGTTATCAGTTAACAACAGTTTGAGACAAAAAAAATTCAAATAGGCATCATTAGCTACGTTTTCTATTTTACAAAATCTCCAAATTAGCTACATATAAATAACTATTTACATACGAAGTTCAACCTCCGAGTCGGGCGATATTATTAGTTTTAAATACCCAAAGCAATACAGCAAAATAATTTTATTCTATAGCCCAATGTCCTCCACTGTGCATCGTAATGTATAAGATAAAAGCGATCGGTGGTAAAGAGTTAAAAATAATACCGAAACAATTTGAATACTCGTCAGGTGGTTGGTTTTTGGTTAACGGTGTCGGCGAGCACGAAACCAAATTACCTGTTGATGATGAAGGAAGGTTCAGGTCTTCAAAGTACCACGTAGGTCCCGAAGAAGACGATGGGTTATTAATATAGTTAAACCTTTTAAAAGACGTTAAATTACGGGGTACGCGGCGGTTGTAGGGCCATATTATAGGGTACTCCGATGCCAAATCATTTCCTATAACGAATTACTCATCTCATTATGTACAAAGAAAAAAAAATATAACTAACATATTATGTATCTCGAGGTACGGCGCGACGACCGAGTAGATTTGTACCAAATATGGTGAAAAAATTCCCACACGTTACTAATCTAAAGCGGCAAAAAGTGGGTCACACGAAAAAAAGGGGATAATTGACGAAAAACCCCACAGGCTTTAGATGTCTGCGAAATCTTGGAAGAGATTGCTCGTTCTAGTTTTTATACAAATGTCATTTGTATTGAGAGCTAGAGCCGTTTGAATATACATATGTATGTATATAGGTACTGGTTATGTACATATTTTTGAATAATGAAACTAGGATGCTTTTGGAAGAATGAACATTCTTTTTTAAATCCAACAATCCGCCATGCTTAAAAAAGAAGGCATACGACCAATGCGTACTGCCAGTTATGACGTATGGATGTGAAACGTGGATGCTAAATTCAATAATGTTACGCAAGATCCAGTGCACACAGATGTATGCTCGGTATTACGAAAAGAGATCGTAAGATCATATAGCAAAACGTGTGAAAAAGTAGTAGACACACGTGGATGGCAGATGGACGCGAGAAATGTACTGGAATGTTATCCGAGAGGATGTGAAAGGTAGGTCGAGTGGAGGATGAGCTGATGAATTGAGAAGAATGTGTAGAGTCAAGTGGACGCATGGATGTCAAACGTGGATGCTAAATTCAAGAATGCTACGTAAGGTTTAGTGCACACAGAGAAGCATGAAAAGATGTATGTTTGGTATATCAAGAAAAAATTGTAAGAGGAATACATGGATAAGAAGTATCACCAAAGTGGCAGATATAGCAGAACGTGTGCAAAAGTTGAAGTGGACACATAGCGAGAAGAATGTATGGCAGATGGACGCGAGAAATACTGGAATGGTATACGAGAGGATGTGAAAGAAAGCAAGGTAGACCGAGTGGACAATGGGCTAATGAATTTAGAAGAATGTGTGGAGTCAAGTGGACGCAGATTGCTCAAGACAGATCAGAATTGGAAAGGGATTGGAGATCAGCCTTCATCCAGCAGTGTATGGTGGATTGACATGGACAAGATGGACAAGAAATACTGTAGAGGATGTGAAAGAATGCAAGGTAGACCGAGTGGACGATGGGCCGATGAATTGAGAAGAATGTCGAGTTAACTGGATGCAGATTGCTTAAGACAGACAGGAATGGAAGAGGATTGTGCCAGTTATGATGTATGGATGTGAAAAAATGGATGCTACGTACGATCCAGTGCACACAGAGAAGCATGGAACGATTAATGCTCGGTATAACAAGACGAGATCGTAATAGGAATACATGGGTAAAAGTTGAAGTGGAGTAGATGGACGCGAGAAATACTGGAATTGTATCCGAGAGGATGTGAAAGAAAGCAAGGTAAGTCGAGTGGACGATGGGCTGATGAATTGAGAAGAATGTGTGGAGTCAAGTGGATGCAGATTGCTCAAGACAGACAAGAATGGAAGAGGATTGGAGAGGCCTTCGTCCAGCAGTGGATGGTCAAACCGCTGAAAATGATGATATATAGGTCCTGATGAATCAAATGGTAGGTTAGGTTAGGAAAGCTTAAGTTAGATTGGGATTTCCAAGGCAATTAATTTATCAGTTTGAATAAAATATCATTTAAAGTGCATCTTTGTGTCAGAATGTGCATAAAAAATGATAGAACCAATACAAATATCTACAAAATTATACGTCAATTTAAAAGGTCAAGGCTTATAGAACTAAAATCTGCAAGATTCTGAAATGTCAGATTTAGAGTAAAACGTATCGAATTCATTAAAAAGTTTTCAGAATGTTTGTAAAGTCATATATAAAGTTATAATTGATGGTAAATACTGTCTTAATAAACTTTAAATATAACGTAGCACAAAAAATGCATAACTTTTGTTGAATCTTCTAACGTTTCAACGGAAAATAGCTGTTTTGAAAGATTTATAAAATTGTAAGAGCTATTTAAAAAAAAAAACACAAACTTAGCACTCACAGTAAGGAATTTGAAACCGATATTAAAAGTTTGAATTCCAATTCGATAATAGTTTATTTAACGATCATTTTCATTAACCGTTTAACCGCCTGCTCGCTAATGCAGCCAATAAAAACTTTTCATTAAAAAATTAACAGAAGGAACGCGTTAAGTAAAAAAAAAACCGCCATAAAGAACGAATCCGCATCAAATCCAATTAAAATTAAAAGCCCAAAATTCGTTTCGCAAAACCGCTCAATTTTTAGCAGACTCCTCGAAAATACTTTACTTTTACACATAAAATTTAACAGTTTTCATTTCTTCCCCCATCATATTGTTCAACTTTGAAGAGAATCGAAACAATTTCATATGATATACGCAACACAACAACACGCGAAAGCATTTAAATATACAGTCATTAAATTTTACCGGTCTCCATCTTCAACGCAGATGGTTAGCGTGCATATTTAAAAAGATGACCGTTTTAACTCGCCATGGTTCCGAAATACACATAATATAATAACAACGATGAATATACAATTTCATACCGAAACTTACACGCACAAGTGTGTATAAAATTTATTCTTAGAAGTGCTACGAAGCGACCTTTGCTTGCATGGAGGAATCGAGAGAAACGAAGGGACTTTATTGCGGTACTAAATTGCAGCATCATGTACATGTGAGAATTCTCATTGTGTTGTCCGTCAGTTTGTCCATTTAAGGACGAGCGGACAACAGGAGGTCGCAATTATAGATATTTTAATAACACACAATATAATAACAATTTGTCCGTGGTGCAGAAACAGTGGAGACAAAAAGCGCGATGCCCTTATGGTGTGTGTGTGTGTGTATCTAATCATGGTTGACCCCACAGATAAGGAGTGAAAAGGTCAACAGTCAACAATTCTATCTAAGCGCAGATAGATTTAAATTTATGTTGTTGAACAATATTGCACTAATGAATGTTTCAAAAATCGAACCAGACACTATTTTTCCGTAAGACTTTTCAACAACAAAAAAAAAATGGTTCTCCAACGAAATTTAACATTATGGTGCGTACACACTGCCGAATCGAACGCGAACCGAATTCGGAGCAAATTTGGTGCGAACGATAGGATTCGCTTCGTTGGTTGTAGGTATACACTAAATCTTCGGACCGAATATCAAGCGAATGCTCGCCCTCGAACGGAAATACAATAGGCAGAATTAACAAAAGAAAACCTTAAGCAATAGGCCAACTAACAAAAAAAAATACACTATTTGCGTTCGGTTCATTTTCGCTACAAGAGCGGTCCCATCAAACGATTTTTTTATAAACCCTTATTTTTTTGTGCATATCGTCTTTGTTCGTGGCATCTTGGCGAGCAGTTGTACTTATCAACAATAGTAACAATAAAACAATTAATTCACTTTCGAAAATTTCGTACATACAATGAAATTCAGAAAAAATGATGAGGGGTTCAATTTTATATATTTTTACGTATATATAATCTGCCGGGTAAATATTGTAAACATTACAAAACTTACCTCGGGGAATCGTACATATGTAGGTACATATTATATAGTATGGGTTCACTCGTATGTACATATGTATGTATATGCGCCCGCGAATACTTTCAAGGCTTGATATCATAAAAATGACACTTAGAAGCACAATTTTATTTCAAATTCAGTCAAGTACCTGCATACATATTCACAAATCATGTTGATCTTGATTGTACGTCACACTAAAAACGTTTATGTAAGGGCCATATGAGTGTTTAAAATTCAAATAAATAAATACATACACAAAAAAATTGTTTTTGTGGAGCTGCAAAGCGACAAAAAACCATTCGCTGTGAACGATCGCTCCGATCGCTCCGAGACCTAGCGAAGCGATCGTTCGGTTCGCATTCGCTGCGACGTCCACATAGCGTCCAAATAGCCCGAATTCGCTTTCGCTTCGCCTTCGGTTCGCCTTCGATTCGTCAGTGTGTAACCACCATTATAGATTTACGCCCGTTGAATACGAATCTGATAATAAAAATGCTGACTAGTTTGAGTTTTCTAGATAACGCAGTTTGCGTGTCTCAAAACCATGTACATATGTATGTAATTCTATGTATATTAAAAATGAACATTGGATTCTTAAGGCGGGTCCACATTGGCGAACCGAACAGCGAACGACTAAGGGCGAAGGCGGTTCGATGATTTATGAAAGTCCACACAATAACAACCCTGTTCGGTTTGCCAATGTGGACTCACCTTAAAGTCAAGTACTTTATCTTTCAATTGTAGTACTTTATGCCTTTCAAATCTTTCTATGTAAATGATCGTATAGCTCAAATCAAAAGTCAAAAATGTGTGATTTCAATTGAATTTTTTTCAAATGTTATTATTATTTTATATTGAAATACGTTCATTAAGATTATGACCTTGACATATTATTTTTTTTCGTATACCAGTACCGAAAAAAATGATAGTCGTTGAAAATAATACGAATAAATAAACATGCATATGTATCATTGAAAATTTTATTTGTCATACTTCAAAGAGATACCATACATATGTATATTAAACGGATGCCTCATAGTCTGAGTCAGACTGATAATGGTCTGATGATATTCATTAGTCATTACATTATTATTATATCATATAGTACAAAACATGTTTTTTTTTTTGTATTAATTAACACGATTAAGTAACGCAAGTATGAAAGTAGGCTTAATAATTAATTTCAATAAAACTAAAATTATGATTAGTGAATTTTGCACTCAAATCGTAGTCACAGTAGATAATCATATTGTAGTGATAGTTGATAATTATTTATACCTTGGACAATTGGTGAACATGACTGGATGTAAAGAAGAAGAGATGGAGCACTTTTGCAAGAAAGGGCATAGTTTTTTAATCCAACATCCCGCTATGCTTAAAAAATAAGGCATACGACCAATGCGTACTGCCAGTTATGACGTATGGATGTGAAACGTGGATGATAAATTCAAGAATGTTATGTAAGATCCAGTGCACACAGAGAAGCATGGAAAGATGTATGCTCGGTATAACAAGAGGAATACATGGATAAGTACATGGATAAACAGTCAATTAAAGATTTTAAAAATGTAATTTAGTTAGGGTGGGGGAAAATTTTTCATTTCATTAAAATCACGGATTTTATCTCGTATATTTTCAAAAGCCATTTCGAACGAGTTTCAATCAAAATTTTATTTTGAATAAAATGCACTTTTGGATGCAATCAAGCGTCGACGAAACGTTCATGAAATATTTTCGAATTCGACAAAAAAGCAAACAACCATTTCCGCTAGTGCACTTTTTCGTTCGATATTGTCAATTTTCGTACATGCACATTTAACTACAACATACATAGACGAGTAAATAATTTTGAAACCATTGGTTTATATGTAGGACACGAAGCGTGTCATGAGTTTTCAACGAGTACGTGAGTTCACATCGGTAACTTGAGATCAAATATATAATATAATGAATAAATCGTGAGAATGTTTCCAACATGTAATGTAAAAAAAAAAAAATGTGTACAACAGTCTCTAAATCCGAATTCCACATGTTCGTTTATGAACAAAATAGATTCAATATGTAAACTATCAAAATTTATTTGGAAAAATTTACTACTGAATATCGACGAAAATATGTCAAACTTACGAAAAAAAATTATCTCGTGTTATTTAATGCTTACCGAATAACGATTCTAGGAAAAGAGGCAGTCCCAATTCCACATGTTTTTTTTTACTTTCCTATCCCGGAATATTTCCATCGTTATCAAAGGACCGAATCTTCATTAGCTTTCAACACAAAAAAGAACATAAATTAGTCGAACGAGCTGTAGAATTAGATAGCACACACACATTCGTAAGAGTGTGTCGATAAATTAAACGTCGAAATAAAAATGGTTTTATATACCATACTTATCTATTCTAGTATTTATGTATATACCTGTCTGAGCGAGTTAGGCAAGCTGGACACACTTCAAACGACAAATTCAGAACATTTTATAAGTTTAATTAAAATACTCCGCTTTGCTTAAAAAAGAAGGCATGCGTACCAATGCGTACTGCCGGTTATGACGTGTGGATGTTGAAACGTGGATGCTAAATTCAAGAATGTTGCGTAAGATCCAGTCATCGGTATAACGATAAGAGATCGTAAGAGGAATAGTGGAATGTGAGAAATACTGGAATGGTAACCGAAAGGATGTGTAAGAAAGCAAAGTACACCGAGTGGACGATGAGCTGATGCATTGAGAAGAATGTGTGAAGTTAACGGGATGCAGATTGCTCAAGATAGACAGGAATGGAAGAGGATTGAAGTGGCCTTCATGGTGAACGGCTGAAAATGATGATGATTTCAATTTCAATTTATTAAGAATGGTACACATTATATATATAATAGCCGAAATCCGTATGTCTGTCTGTCTGCCTGTCTGCTGATAACGCTCGCTGAGGAAAAATTATTAAAAAATCACCAGAATGAGTGGGGGATCGAACCCACGACCGCAAGCTCAAGAGACATCACGCTAACGCTTACTCTATCACCCTCGGTCGATTTAGTCCTTTTTTTTTTAAACATTACCTATACAAGGGATCTTTACTCTGCTTTACCTACTTACCTACCTACATTACCTACATATAGATGGTGCTATAAAAACTATAGTTTTTTTTTGGTTTTATTTACAAAATTATAATTATTATATATATATATGTACATATAATAATTAATAATTATAATATAAATATTTAAGTAAAAAAAAATTTTTTTCGAGTTGGGATTCGATTAGATATACATACATATATTGGGATTCGTTGTATTATAACGCGCCATAGATGGCGCATTGTTGCATAGATGCAACAACTATAAAAACTATTAAATTTAATATATAATTTTCCAGTACGGGTGATGAGAGCGCTCCGTTGATATTCAACGGGCTTACACTAACTAGTATGTATATAGTTTGCACGTTAAAATGCTTAGAAATTTTACACTTTGGCTATGTGTACCAATTTGTTCTGCTAGAACTAAACCCTAGATTTATCATCATCATCATCGTTTTCAACCGTTCATCATCCACTGCTGGATGAAGGCCTCTCCAATCCTCTTCCATTCCTGTCTGTCTTGAGCAATCTGCATCCGCTTGACTCCAGACATTATTCTCAATTCATCAGCCCATCTTCCACTCGGTCTACCTTGCTTTCTTTCACATCCTCTCGGATACCATTCTAGTACTTCTCGCGTCCATCTGCCATTCATTCCATTGCCACTTCAACTTTTTCACCCGTGCTGCTATATCTGCCACTTTGGTCATACTTCTTACCCATGTACCTACATAGATTTATATATTATCAAAATGGTAGATACGTATGTATATCTAGCGTTTACAGGCATGCAAGCATCGAGCAAAATGAAGTTTCGACTAGAGATAAACAAAAGTAGAAGTCGAAGAGGCAGAGAGGGAAAACATGTGGCAGGGTGAGCGGCGTTAGTTAGGATCCCAAGCCAATTTTTAACAAAACAGCAAAAGTGCATTAAGGAAAGTTAGATAATGTCCTGTCTGGAAGGAAGCTGCTGCATTCAGGTAGACTGGAGATAAGATGCATCGCAGCACAGGGTCGTCCCGATCGAGTTGCACTTTAGTGCTCTCGTCGAGATTTATGACCACTTGCGCAAACTGACCCACTATCCATATAGTAGGTATACTACCACCGTTCGGTAGTCTCAACACATGAGGTGATGGATGCTCAAATTTTAACCGTTTGACGTGTAAACATGGGCATGCGTACCCCCAGAGGATGCTAGCGATGCAAATTCGATAAAAGAACAAAAAAAGAAGTAAATAATGAAAAAAAAAGAAGCAGGGGATTTTCGTATAAGGACAAACCACTTAGTGCGTATCAATTAGCAAAACGGTGGGCGACGTGTATGGAGTAGCCGAAGTAAAAATTTCAGATGGTTATTGGAGCAAAAAAAATAAATTTAAGGTACGTTCATATTGGCATAATGGAATTAAAAGCATTCAGTTAAAATAAGAATAACATTCGGATAAGACAAATTGATACACTCTCGTGGATTTAAAATATGCAACGCGATATCGACAAGTTTTGTAGTGCAATTAAGCTAATTTATGCATAGAAATGTGGGTCCATTATAAACATCAAGTTATTCTATCGCTTGAATACATTGATTTTTAAAATGCATTTGAAGATAAAAACGAAGAATGAAACTATGTACAATAGAAACTAGGATGGAGTGCTTTTGAAATGCTTAAATAAGAAGGCATACGACCAATGCGTACTGCCAGTTATGACGTATGGATGTGAAACGTGGATGCTACGTAAGATTCAGTGCACACAGACAAGCGTGGAAAGATGTATGTTTGGTATAACGAGAAGAGATCGTAATAGGTATACATGGGTAAGAAGTATGACCAAAGTGGCAGACCAATACCTACTGCCAGTTATGACGTATGGATGTGAAACGTGGATGCTACGTAAGATTCAGTGCACACAGACAAGCGTGGTAAGATGTATGTTTGGTATAACGAGAGGAGATCGTAATAGGTATACATGGGTAAGAAGTACGACCAAAGTGGCAGATATAGCAGAACGTGGCAGATGGACGCGAGAAATACTGGAATGGTATCCGAGAGGATGTGAAAGAAAGCAAGGTAGAATGAGTGGACGATGGCCTGATGAATTGAGAAGAATGTGTGGAATCGAGTGGATGCAGATTGCTCAAGACAGACAGGAAAATGATGATATAGAAATGCTGTCTAGTACCTTTTACTTAGTAACTTACCTTTTTTTGATGATGGAAACACAATTCTGTTACTTTTTACTTAATTTTTATGTATTATGTATTTCATAAAGCAATGAGTACTGATCGTATTAGATTTCTTTGCTCATTTGACTTTTCTATTTTATATATATATAACACTGTATTAGCTATGGTAAAATTTGGATAAAGAAAAGGTCAATACTGGTGTGACGATTTGTGGAGGTTTAACGATCCGTTTCGAGTTCGCCAAATATGTTAATTTAATGTACGAAAATTCGATAATAGTAGCAATAATGTGCCGAAACGATAAGCAAAAATAAAACCTAGGTAAAAAAAAGAAACAAAAGCAAAATTTGACCCACCTGTGAAATGATTAAGAATCCCGACAAAGGATCGTCCAGGTATAAAAGGAGACCTCCCGAAACGGGCATGTAAGTCTATCTCGGAGATAACAAACAAAACAAAGAAACAGAAACACAAAAATCTCCGAAACAACGAGCTGGACCGCAGGTAAAATTTATGGTATTTGACCCGGTGACTTTTTGCACTAAATTCAGCGACGTTCGTTGTGCATATTTATCAAGAGGAGCACTTGGTTTTTTTTGGCGGAATTAAAAAAATAAATAAATAAACATCACCCCATTAAAAGAACTTTGGTTTGGGGAAAAGTGGGTGCTAGAAGGAAGAGGAGGGTAAAACAAGACTTGTCACTTAAAGAAATCGAGAAACTCACACTTCTATACCGTGTTTTTCGCGCACTTCTAAAAATCAATAGAAGCTATGTCCATAGTTGACCTTTGACGAAAGGGCAAATCAGTAGAGCAACGTTCGTTAAGTGTAAACACGAAATAACACAAATACGAAACGATAACAATTCTTCAAATACTGAGTTTCACTTTCAACTGAGACAAGTTACGATCAATATTCTTTAAAAAAAAAACTACATACATACATATAATGCTTTTAAGATTAACGGATCAGACAATTAACAAATTGGCATGATCGTCAAATTGACATGATTCTTGACGAATCTTAAAATATCCGTCAATTGTGTCGTTTAAAATTGACGGATAAAAACCCGCATTGTATAAAATGCTAAAAATTGACAGGTAATCTACAAAATTTACTACGCTTCATAAATATTGATAAATTATAAAGTTTAAGAATGACCACACGAAGAAAATTGATTGCTACCGAGGATCATCTGGTCAGATTGTTAGTCAATGCCTTGACAGTGTTATCGCTTGGTTATAATTTATGTATAAAAATTTAGTAGATAGTTGAAAAATGCGAGCGCTTCGCGCAATCCGTGCCCTGAGTGAGTGATTGTATGCGAGCGTTCCGCGGCTACCCGGCCAGGCAGACCCCTATGCTATCATCATATAAAATAACTAAGAATTCTGTACAATGCGGAGATTTTACACTTTTCCTGTAGCATACATACATATACATACAAATAATGTCATCATTCAAGAGAATTTTCAATGAAAAATTTCACCTGTGGCGCATTTTGGACATTTCAATGAATTTCAACGGCTATCTTGCAAAGTACCTGATATTAAACGTATCATCATCATCATCATTTTCAGAAGTTCACCCTCCAATCCTCTTCCATTCCTGTCTGTCTTGAGTCATCGCTTCGTTATACATATTGTATATTTATAATATTTTCTTTTATATGTATGTATGTATGTAAATAATAAATATCTATTATTAACATCTATCTATAGGTATCTATGTATATATATAAAAATCAATGTCTGTCTGTTTGTTTGTCTCTTATAGGCTCCTAAACCACTCAACCGATCGCGATGAAACTTTCAGGACTTATTGTGATCATGCCGGGGAAAAACGAGAACGGGAACGGGCCTGCTCACGCGTCAGATAACGTACTAGGAACGGGAACGGGAACGGGATCTGGAACGGGAACGCGATCGGGAATGGGCCTGCTTACGCGTCACATAACGTATTAGGAACGGGATCGGGACCGAGATCTGGAACGGAAACGGGATGGGGCATTGCAACGCATGCCGGGTAAGCTAGTATATAATAAATATCTGTTTTGTCATGTTCTCTTTTGTCATGGAACCGTCATAACTGGCAGTACGCATTGGTCGTATGCCTTCTTTTCAAAACAATGTTCATTCTTCCAAAAGCACTCCATCCTAGTTTCATTCTTCGTATAAAACGTACATACATATGTATATCTATGTATATATATAAAAATCAATGTCTGTCTGTTTGTTTGTCTGTTTGTCTCTTATAGGCTCCTAAACCACTCAACCGATCGCGATGAAACTTTCAGGACTTATTGTGATCATGCCGGGGATGGTTCCTGTGAAAAAAAATCGGGGAAAAACGGGAACGGGAACGGGCCTGCTCACGCGTCAGATAACGTACTAGGAACGGGAACGGGAATTGGATCGGGAACGGGATCTGGAACGGGAACGGGAACGGGATCGGGCATTGCAACGCATGCCGGGTCAGCTAGTACTCAAATAAAATACTAAAAACCACCTGCGGTACATTATTAAAAGGTTTTGTTTCAATTTTAAGTTAATACGAAAAAGCATATAAATCATATCCGATTGCGGCTCCTACATACTTTCGCAAAGGTTTGCAACCCCTGATACAGTATCAGCGTAATATTACATAGAAGCCACAACATTACGCGCTGAAGTTATGCTAATTTATTGAAATGGGGAAGATTGCACATGTACACACAGGTACATTGTAAGCATTGAAAATCAATTCCTATGACTTTCAGCAACACACACATATATGTTCATACATAGAACTATCGCTGAAATGGCTCAGTGCAGTTGGGTCATGAAATCGAGTAATTAATCAGTGCACGCTGGTGCATTGCATCACCTCGACGAAGACAATGCGTGCACAATGCACACACAGGTAGATGCACCCTTTTGTCAATGTGCACCGTCGTTGCTGCTGCTGCTGCTGCTGCTGCTGCATTACCATAACAAAGTATTGCATTACCATTTTAATGGAGGGGTCCCCCGAGGGCCACAGTTCATTTACTGTTCGCTTAATCCACGCTCAGGAGTCTGAATTTATTTATGTGGAACACTCCTGAGCAAGTCGGTTCGTTGCACACGCGGCATTATTGCCTAATTGCCACCGATTACGTAAGCGTGTATACTCCACTAATTTTTACGACATTTTTGTGCACGTTTGAAGGTTCAAATTCGCTGCATGTAATGGCGATGTGTCTTTGACGTTGCCACCAGTTTGTGTGTGTGTGTGTGTGCTTTTCCTAAATGGCAATATGTACTATTATTATTGGTACTAGTGTAAGCCCGTTGAATATCAACGCCCGCTGAATTTTAAATATCGTAAAGCGCTTTTTTAATAGAGATCCCTACTAATTGATCGAAAAAACAAAAACAATAAAAAAATTGTTTTATAGCACCATCTATGTATTATAGCTATCCCCACCAATTGAACGCTTTCGATACCCACTCAAAAAAAATATTTTTACTATTTATATTATAATTATTATAAAATTCGAAGAATGAAACTAGGGTGGAGTGCTTTTGGAAGAATGAACATAGTTTTTAAATCCAACATTCCGCTATGCTTAAAAAAGAAGGCGTACGACCAATGCGTACTGCCAGTTATGACGTATGGATGTGAAACTTGGACGCTAAATTCAAGAATGCTACGAAAGATCCAGTGCACACAGAGAAGCATGGAAAGATGTATGCTTGGCATAACAAGAAGAGATCGCAAACGAAATACATGGGTAAGAAGTATGACCAAAGTGACAGATATAGCAGTGCGGGTGAAAAAGTTGAAGTGGCAATGGGCTGGACACATAGCGAGAAGAATGGATGGCAGATGGACGCGAGAAGTACTGGAATGGTATCCGAGAGGATGTGAAAGAAAGCAAGGTAGACCAAGTGGAAGATGGGTTGACGAATTGAGAAGAATGTGTGGAGTCAAGTGGATGCAGATTGCTCAAGACAGACAAGAATGGAAGAGGATTGGAGAGGCCTTCATCCAGCAGTGGATGGTGAACGGCTGAAAATGATGATGATATAAAATTTTGTAAAAATCAAAAAACAAAAAAAAATTCTATAGTGCCATCTATGTATTATTAGCAGAATCACGATCCCTTTTGTAAATAAAGCCGAGTCACGATATGTTAAAAAAAAAAGGACTAAACCGACCAAGGGCGATAGAGTACAGCGTTAGCGTGATGACTCTCGAGCCTAAGGTCGTGGGTTCGATCCCCCACTCGTTCTAGTGGTTTTTTAATAATTTTTCCTCAGCGAGCGTTATCAGCAGACAGGCAGATAGACAGACAGATGGATTTCGGCTATTATATATATAATGTCAGCGGTCAGAAAGCTGCGGCTCTCATTGTCATCCAAAATTTTGCTTGAAGTGAAATAAAACATTCGGTAATCGGACAAAAGAGAACAGTGACAAAATAAAATATTTATTTTTGTCGTATCTATTTATTAATTACATACATACATACATACATATAAAAGAAAATATTATAAATATTATAAAAAAATATAAATATACAATATGTTTAACAAAACGATGACAAAACAGAGCAGTGGAAGAATAATTTTTTTTTTTCGATACGTCGTATCTATTTATTAATTAAATATGTACATACATATAAAACAATATATAAATATGTGGTGGTAGACGTGAAAAATTTATCAGGGCATTTAAATTAACTGCGATGATTTTTTTTATGGTGTGACATTACATAAGCATTTAATATTTAACATTTTTTTATGTGGTTAAAGAAACCTTTCTTTTATTTATGTGTATATAATAAAATATTATGTTTTTCATTAAAATGTATTTTTTAAGTACATATGGTGATCCAGGTAACAAATAATGTTTAATAGCTGCTAAAGAAGCAACTTTGGCATTTCATAATATCAGTTTCAAGTCTGACAATATCAATTGATGCCTTCCAATTCATTCATAGAACCGAGCGTTTAAAAAAATCGACATTTTTTTTTACTTTTGCGGTTTTGTAACTCAAAATTTAGTGCTCTTGTGTTCAAAATGAGTATTGGACTTTTGAAATTTGCTAGACAATTACTTATAACTTATAAGTATTTTAAAGCTTTCAAATATCACAATTAATAGCAAAAACATCTGAATACTTTCAATACTAAATTTTGAGTGATAGATGTAAAAATTGTCCATTTTTTTAAACGCTCATATCTCATAAACGAAAGCCAACCAACAAATTTCATTATCACATTCGAATTCAGTAGGTCAAACTTAGTAAAGATTGACTTATCTCCACTCCGGTAGTTTTTTTTGTTGCACAGTTAATTAATGCCAAAAGCGGCGCATTAAAAAATGAATTTTATATTGGAATTTTTTAATAACAATCAACTTGATAGTTTATATAGAGCAAAATCACAAAAAAAATTTTGACTAATTTCGTATCAATATTTCATTTTTGAATTTCCGCGATTTCCGGATTATTCTGAAACTTTTCGGAATATTTATATATAAACATAAACAGGGGAACGTTCCAAAATATCCCCCGGTGCTATTTTTTCTTCCTCCTCTCGCAGACGGTGGATGTAATTGACGTTTAAGCAGTGACACTCCTGCGAGTTGGAGCAGAGTTAAAAATTTTAATTTCCCCTCGGCAAACTCGGGGAAAGGGTTCTAATTTTCGACTTGCCGCCTTGTTTGAGCATTGAACATCGAAGGGAGGAGGGGAAATGTCAGGAAACGAGGACCTTTTAATCCTGGAGACTCACCCCGGGGTGTCACTCATTAGTCGGCAAACTTTCGCAAAGGGAACGAGCCAACACCTGGACTAAGGCCAGGCTCATTATCGAGAGTGGCGCAAGTTTTACTGAAAAAATAATTGCATTCAAATGAAATTGGGGTGTGCGAATCAGCTGGTGTTCCCGACACCCGGATATTGATCTATCTGATGTTCGTCGACCGGATGTAAACGGATCCTTTGTATTGAAATAAATGTCGGCTGGCAAAATCGAGACTTCCCGTTAAGTTTTAAACTCTCTCGCTTTAAATCCGTTACAAGTCTATGGCCGGAGTGCGTTTGGCTCGAGGCCAAAACGGTCGCTTTTAAAACCGATACACTTTTCCCGCGTGTGAGTGTACATATATGTCGTCGCTGATATGATTAAAACGTTGAACTTTGCTGGTACAAATCGTCGTCGACGTCTAAATCAACTGCGTAACAAGATTGGAATAGTTTGAAAATTCGTCAAAAATCTCTGAGATAATTTTGTCGAATTTACCAAAAAGCAGAATATTATGTACATATTATCAAAATAATAGTAATTAATAAAAAAAAAATCAAGTCCATATGTACATACATATGTAGCTAGTGGTTCATCATCATCATTTTCAGCCGTTCGCCATCCACTGCTGGGATGAAGGCCTCTGTCTGTCTTGCGCAATCTGCATCCAGTTGACTCCACACATTCTACCTTGCTTTCTTTCACATCCTCTCGGATACCATTCCAGTATTTCTCGCGTCCGTCTTCCAACTTTTTCACACGTTCTGCTATGTACATATATCTACCACTTTGGTCACACTTCTTACTCATGTATTCCTCTTACGATCTCTTCTCGTTATACCGAGCATACATCTTTCCATGCTTCAGCTAGTGGTTAGTTAGTTCAAGCACTGCACGTCGAAAGGTTTTCTCGACTGTTTTCGTCCTTAAAAATCGGCATTGTCAAAATCTGGATATACATCCATATCAGCAGTCTAACTAAGTTGTGGAACGATTCCAAAAAATTGGCACCATATAAAAAATTCCTTCCTACCAAATCATAATGCATTCCTTCTCTTGAGATGGCAGTGGGAAACTACTAGATATTATCTTTCCCTAGTTACTTTGACAGATAGTAAAATGCTTGTCGAATAGTGAATAGTTATCTACTCGTAGCACTGTACCTTCAGAAGCATATTTTACTGCCAAATTTTTCCTTTTATGAACCATCAATGAAATACCAAAACAGTTTATATAATACCCAAAAACGTATGAAAAACTAAAGTCAATTAAAGATAGAATGCAAATATTGCAAAATAGAGCTATGCGAAGTATTTTGAATGTGAATAGATAGTGTAAGAAATATGTTGAAATAATTGAATTGGATGAATGTAAGTGAAACGTTAAAAGTGTGCATGTTAGTATATATTTTTAAGTTAGATAAGAGTCTGTTACCGAAGTATTTTGATAACTATTTAATATACACAGTTATAATACTAGGGGTAAGAATAAGTTAATAGTTAAGAATTTAAAATTAAGTAGATCTAGGAGAAGTATCTTGTACAGGGGTGCGGTTGAATATAATGGACTGCCAGATAGTCTGATAGACAAATAAATCAAGTTGACAAATTCCTGGCAGCCTTAAAACGGCACCTGTGTACAAGTACTAATAGATAGATAAGTTTATTTTGTAATTTTAGCTTTAAGATACTTTTTGTTTGTAATTAACTTTTTAAGTTACTTTAAATAAATAAATAAATAAAAAAGCTGGTTCAAATTATTTTTCAGAATCGTAAAAATGATTCGTACAGTGCAAAATTTGATACACTACGAATTTATTTTAATTAATCAGTAAGATTCTACATACATGTAGTACTGAAATTTGAACTTTAACAAAGCAGTCAAATTTGAACAATTTTTGTACGATAAAATTCGCTGTTGCTTTCCGGTCGAGCTGTGCTAACACGATTGTACGAAAATTCGACACGTAAAAAGTGTACGATAGCTCATTACCATACAAATTGTAATGGAAATACGTGACTCTGTAACAATGCAAATGTTCGTACGTTTACGTTTTGTAACCATAAAAACAATACGCGGAGCGTCACAACACAACATTTCATCATCGAACTATCCTTTATTGTACAATAATGTGTAGTACATGTATTTTTACCGAAATCGAAACGAGAGACGAGAGGAGAGAAACGGGAAAGTAAGACGAGACGACGCGGATGTCTCAATCGCTTCAGATGTTGGAAACGTACATATATAAAAATAAGAAGAAGTCACCGAGAAAGTTTTTTTCAACACTCGAGAGGAGAAGAGTTAGCTGATCAAGATACAAACCAGTGGTTATTAATTTGAAAGTGTCGTGGCAGTCTCCTCGGGGTTTTTCTATCGTAAAATCTTAATCGCTTGACCACAACGACAAGCTCAAAATAACCACAAACAAATCCCCCATAGATATCTTTGCCTGGAGAAGTTTAGTGTTGAACGCAAATAATGCAACAATCCCATTGCTTATTGACAAATGCGCAACGAACGTTCCAAAACAGCGTTTCTTGTCTATCGTACGATTTAAAAATCCGTTTGCAGCTTTGAAACTAAGAAAATTAACATTTTCACCGTCATATTCGTGTTCAGTGGGCCAAATTTGATACAAAAATTAGCTTGCAGGAACATTTTTAGCATACGCGTATATGTAAAGTCTGATTTAGTACAACCATATAGCCAGATGAAGGCTTCTCCAATCATTTTCCATTCCTGTCTGTCTTAAGCAATCTGCATCCAGTTAACTCCACACATTTTTCTCAATTCACATCCTCTCGAATACCATTTCAGTATTTCTCGCGTCCACGTCAACACACGTTCTGCTATATCTGCCACCTTGGTCATGCTTCTTACCCATGTATTCCTCTTACGATCTCTTCTCGTTATATCGAACATACATCTGTGTCCTCCTCCTCCTCCTTTCTTCTTTAATTACGAAGAAGAAAGGAGGAGGACGCGTTCGAACTGCTTGAGCGTCGTTCGGATAGGGGTTGTCAACTCTACCTTCGATAAAATAAACCAATTGTATTGTCATCATCATTTTTAGTCGTTCTCCATCAACTGCTGGATGCAGGCCTCTCCAATCCACGTCCATTCCTGTCTGTCGTGAGCAATCTGCATCAAGTTCCACCCATTCTTCTCAATTCATCAGCCCATCGTCCACTTGGTCTACCTCGCTTTCTTTCACATCCTCTCGGATACCATTCCAGTATTTCTCGCGTCCATCTGCCACTTTGGTCATGCTTCTTACCCATGTATTCCTCTGACGATCTCTTCTCGTTAAACCGGGCATACATCTTTCCATGCTTCTCTGTGTGCACTGGATCTTGCATAAGCTTTTTGAATTTATCATCCACGTTTCACATGTATACGTCATAACTGGCAGTACGCATCGGTCGTATGCCTTCTTTTTTAAGCATAGCGGAATGTTGGATTTTAAAAATATGTTCATTCTTCCAAAAGCACTCCATCCTAGTTTCATTCTTCGTTTTATTTATTCTTCTTTTCAATCAGTCATATTAACCAAGTTTTCACACGTTCTGTTATATCTGTCACCTTGGTCATGCTTCTTATCCATGTATTCCTCTAACGATATCTTCTCGTTAAACCGAGCATACATCTTTCCATGCTTCTCTGTGTGCACTGGATCTTGCATAACATTTTTGAATTTAGCATCATGTTTATTCTTGCAAAAGCACTCTATCCTAGTTTCATTCTTCTTCTTTACATCCAGTCATATTCACCAATTGTCTTAGGTATAAATAACTATCAGCTCCAATCCTCTTCCATTCCTGTCTGTCTTGAGCAATCTGCATCCAGTTGACTCCACACATTCTTCTCAATGTATCAGCCCATCGTCCACTCAGTCTACCTTGCTTTCTTCCTCATTCTTTCAAAAGCACTCCATCCTAGTTTCATTCTTCTTCTTTACATCCAGTCATATTCACCAATTGTCCTAGGTATAAATAACTATCCACTATCCCTAGAATATGCTTATTTTTTTAATTTTGCATTAGATAAATTTCGATTGAAACTGCGATTGATTGAAAGCATTCAAAAGAAATTCGACAATATTTCTCTTTATACTCTCTAGTTATGTGTACATTGCACAATTTTCTCTCACAATAAGCAGTGGCGTTGCATTCCGTTGCACAACTGTCATCCAGCTTTTTTTTTTTTTTTTTTTTTTGCCGAAGCGGTCTTGCGTCGAGAATTTCTCTTTAGCATACCATTTTTTTTCTCATATTAAAAGTTTTGTCATTAATGCCGGTGCAGTGCGGTTTCCGGAAAACTTTTACGTGTAAATATTTGCGCGGAACGAACGGAAACCAGGACCGGCTTCGGGAAATCGCGAACCCCCTTCTACCATTCTCGGATATCATCACGCGTTATCGCCGAGGAAAAAAAGGCGTAATTAAAAGCGAACGCCGACGCGACGTGCTTTTTTTTCATTCTCACTTTCGCTCGAATGGAATTTCATTACCATAAAGTTTTTATGATAATGAAATTGATACGTTTATGGCATGAACGCATCAATTCCGAACACACTTACATAATTATATTGCGTAATTAGTATAAGGGTTCGTTACAAACTACATTATATATATATATATATAATAGCCGAAATCCGTCTGTCTGTCTGTCTGCTGATAACGCTCGCTGAGGAAAAATAATTTAAAAAACCAGAAAAGTGGGGGATCGAACGCGGGACCCCAAGCTCGAGAGGACTCGCACTTATGCTATCTGCTGTCGCCAGTTGTCAATTTAGTCCTTTTTTTTTAAACATTACCTATACAAGGGATCGTGACTCTGCTAATAATACATAGATGGCACTGTGTATAATGTGTGTGTGTGTGTGTGTGTCTGTCTGTCTGTTTGTTGACTATTTATATAATAAAAAAATAGACTCGCAACTTTGCTAAATTGTTACGTTGTTATTATAAGGCGCCATCTATGCAACAACTATAAAAACTATTAAATTTAATATTATTTTTCGGTACGGGCGATGAGAAAGCGCTCCGTTGATATTCAACGGGCTTACACTAGTAGTTTATAGCAATATTAAAAACTAGTGTAAGCCCGTTGAATTTTAAATTACGTAAAGCGCTTTTTTAATAGAGATCCCCAACAATTGATCGCACGGTTGTAAGTGACAAAAAAAAATAATAGTTTTTATAGCGTCATCTATATATTATTAGCAGAGTCGTGATCCCTTGTATAGGTAACGTTTAAAAAAAAAAAAGGACTAAATTGACCAAGGGCGATAGCGTATAGCGTAAGCGTGATTACTCTCGAGCTTGCGGTCCTGGGTTCGATCCCCCACTCTTTCTGGTTTTTTAATTATTTTTCCTCAGCGAACATTATCAGCAGACAGACATACGGATTTCGGCTATTATATATATGTATAATAATAACTCTCCGCATAAATGGAAAACTATAGAGAAGCAAATCGATACGATAGCTTGAAATATCTACCATCTCTAACTGAATACAGGAACAAAAAGATCGTAAAGGTTAGCCAGACGCTCAAAAGCAAAGTATGATTGTTGATATAGTTGATAGTTATTTACACCTAGGACAAGTAATAAAACGAAGAATGAAACTACATAGGTTGGAGTGTTTTTGGGAGAATGAATATAGTTTTTAAATTAAACATTCCGCTATGCTTAAATAAGAAGGCATACGACCAATGCGTACTGCCAGTTATGACGTATGGATGTGAAACGTGGATGCTAAATTCAATAATGTTACGCAAGATCCAGTGCACACAGAGAAGCATGGAAAGATGTATGCTCGGTATAACGAGAAGAGATCGTAAAAAGAATACATGGGTAAGAAGTATGATCAAAGTGGCAGATATAGTAGAACCGTGTGAAAAAGTTGAAGTGGCAGTTGAGCTGAGAGTCAAATTAGAGCCAAGTTAAGCCGTAACTTATTATTTTCAAATTATATATTCAAAATTAAATTAAATGTCACTCATTAATCATTGATGAAATGTAAAAAAATAACATTTCCTTGTGATATTTGTTAACGTTCGACAGTTTATTACTATTACAAACTTAAATCTGAAAAACGATCTTAAAGCTTTTTATAGCCATTAACTTATGTAAATAGGATTAATTTTGATTTTTTGTAAATTGTGCTTCACGCAAAAAGTTGGATGACAGCGAGGCCGCAGGTTTTCATATCTAAAGAGCCGCATGCGGCTCCGGAGCCGCCAGTTCCCGACCGCTGGGCTGGACAAATAGCGAGAAGAATGGATGGCAGATGGATGCGAGAAATACTGGAATGGTATCCGAGAGGATGTGAAAGAAAGCAAGGTAGACCGAGTGGACGCTCGCGCGTGGCGCAGCTTAAATTACAATTTTAAACTCATGAGTCCCTTCGGCAGAGCGTAGTCCCTTAGGCGTCGCTATATACGAAGGTGGGAGACGCAAAACTCCAATGGGTCAAAGACTGTTGTCCGTCATGTCAGACCGAGTGGACGATGGGCTGATGAACTGAGAAGAATGTGTGGAGTCAAGTGGATGCAGATTGCTCAAGACAAACGGGAATGGAGAGGCCTTCATCCAGCAGTGGGTAGTGAACGGCTGAAAATGATAATTTCCCAGATACCAAAACTAGCAGTATCTAATCAAAAATTTTTATTGTAATTTGTGATGAATTAATTGCTTTTCGAAAAAATTCACAACTACTATGTACTTAAATGATAAATGTATTTTGACTTAATTACAATATTTTCACATTGGCAAAACTACATATTCTCACAACACTTAAATATGTAATAAAAGTCAATGAAAAAAGCGGCAAAAACACCGCTTAATATCGATAGTATCTCGCTATGATTCGTTTGCGTACATTATACATAATATCGTATTTAATTTCAATCTGTGACTTTTATTCGTTTAATTTGTCATAACGATCTTTTTTTTTAACCAAAAAAAAATAATTCACGATAATTTAACCGTGACGTAATTGATTATTATTAAATTAACCGTGGAAAAAAAATCCGACACTTCAACGAGAGTGGTCAGAAGATTGACTACACTCAAAGAGACATATTTCACGTTCATTGACACTTGACTCGCCACCGAATTTGGCGAATGTTTTAAATTCGGATTGATCTGTAGATAAATTCAGACATTGAATACAAAAGTCGGGATCAAATCTTCAAAGTCGGATATATTATAATATAATGTATAAAGATGGGGTCGACGAGTATAAATAAGAAACTGGTTATTTTTTTTTTTTTTAAATCTGCTGAATAAGCCGTTCTTTCGTTCGGTAGCAAGTTTGTGCTCAGGGTGTGCGATAACTCTTTTTATGATAACATCTAGTTTTATTTGTCGCCATGGCCGACATCTTTCTTCCCTGCCTTTAAACGTCTTCCTCTCTTTCTTTCCTTTCTTCGGCCACACAATTAATTCTTCACCGAGAATAATAGCATCAGATTAAATGATTCGGGGTAGACCTATTATACTGTCCTCGCGTATTTATTATACATATATGTTCAAATGTATAAAAAAATACCTAGGCATTTTATACAATGCCCAAAATGCACAGGAAAAATGAAAAATGTGCTACTATTTATCATCATTTTCAGCCGTTCACCATCCACTGCTGGATGAAGGCCCCTTCATTCCTGTCTGTCTTGAGCAATCTGCATCCACTTGACACATTCTTCTCAATTCATCAGTCCATCGTCCACTCGGTCTACCTTGCTTTCTTTCACATCCTCTCGGATACCATTCCAGTATTTCTCGCGTCCATCTGCCACGTTCTGCTATATCCTCCACTTTGGTCATACTTCTTACCCATGTATTCCTCTTACGATCTCTTCTTGTTATACCAAGCATACATCTTTCCATGCTTCTTTATGTGAATTGGATCTTACGTAGCATTTTTGAATTTAACATCCAAGTTTCACATACATACGTCATAACTGGCAATACGCACTGGTCGTATGCCTTCTTTTTTCATCATAGCGGAATGTTGGATTAAAAAACCATGTTCATTCTTCTTCTTTACATCCGGTCATATTCACCAATTGTCCTGGGTATAAATAACTATCAACTCCAATCCTCTTCCATTCCTGTCTGTCTTGAGCAATCTGCATCCACTTGACTACACACATTCTTCTCAATGCATCAGCCCATCTTCCACTCGGTCTACCTTGCTTTCTTTCACATCCTCTCGGATACCATTCCAGTATGTCTCGCATCCATCTGCAATCCATTCTTCTCGCTATGCGTCTTCGTGTCTATTATATCTGACACTTTGATCATACTTCTTACACATGTATTCCTCTTACGATCTCTTGTCGTTATACCGAACATATGTACATCTGTGTGCACTGGATCTTGCGTAACATTATTGAATTTAGCATCCACGTTTCACATCCATACGTCATAACTGGCAGTACGCATTGGTCGTATGCCTTCTTTTTTACGCATAGCGGAATGTTGGATTTAAAAACAATGTTCATTCTTCCAAAGCACTCATTCCTCGTTTTTGTAATAATTTTAGTTTTAATAAAATTAATTCTTAAGCCTACTACTTTCGTTGGCTAATTGTGTTAATCGCTACTATTTATAAATACGAAAAAGTTTGAGAATGACCCGTTCAAATAAACTTATTGTTCAGTATCAGATGGACAGATTCGTGAGACGGCAAAATTCATTTATTTCATACTTTTATTACAATTCGTTGGATCAATTTGTTTTCAACACACTTTACTCCACTTGGCCTAATCCAAATGCATCACCGATTGGTGACATTGTTTCCCCGGATACATAATTCGAATTCCAACTCGTTTGCCGCCCAATTAATTCCACAGAAAATTGTCTTTCATAATAAAAAAGCGCGTCGAATAAAATCAGCAGCTTCAACGCGTCGCTTATCTGAAGAAATTTCGATTAAAATTCTAATGAAGTGTGTAAATTATGCTTGTTTCAAATTTGGCTACTGGCAATTTAATCGAATTTTTTTTCCTACAACGTACATACATAGGTACTTGACTGGTACAAATTCTTGGATGATTGCTTCACACTCGGCATTTGACTAGAAATTGATTAAAATACATTTCGTATGCGTTATCCAAAATCCAAAATTGATAACGGGTACGTACAAAATGCATAAAGATTAAGCTAACTGGTATAAAATGCGGTACAATCCACTGACAAATCGCTTAACAATCTTAATGTAATCGAATAAATTTAGGCTCATTTTACATAAGCGAACCTTAATACTGAGAATCAATTATGGCTGATT
This sequence comes from Parapsyche elsis, assembly GCA_022651745.1. NCBI lineage: Eukaryota > Metazoa > Arthropoda > Insecta > Trichoptera > Hydropsychidae > Parapsyche > Parapsyche elsis. The sequence continues at coordinate 773,062 of JAGVSN010000064.1, forward strand.
TGTGACTCCACCACTTATAAATAAGGAAAAAAAGCTAATTTTCATAGACATAAAGCAAAAGCTCAATTATCCGAACGTTCGAGTATTCATAAAATAAAAAAAACTGCTAGTTAAGAACACATTACAATATTAAATGATAGGATACAACTTTGATGTACAAGAATTCAATTGCCTATAAACCTTGTACACAGCATGCAACATTCTATTGAACTTTTCATCATTTTTCAATCACTTGTAGATTTGAACATTTTAAATGGATAGTATAATACAAAAACGAGGAATGAATGCTTTTGGAAGAATGAACAATGTTTTTAAATTCAACATTCCGTTATGCTTAAAAAATAAGGCATACGACCAATGCGTACTGCCAGTTATGACGTATGGATGTGAAACGTGGATGCTAAATTCAATAATGTTACGCAAGATCCAGTGCACACAGATGTATGTTCGGTATAACGAGAAGAGATCGTAAGAGGAATGCATGGGTAAGAAGTATGACCAAAGTGTCAGATATAATAGACACGAAGACACATAGCGAGAAGAATGGATTGCAGATGGACGCGAGAAATACTGGAATGGTATCCGAGAGGATGTGAAAGAAAGCAAGGTAGACCGATTGTACGATGGGCTGATGAATTACGAACAATGTATGGAGTCAACTGAATGCAGATTGCTAAAGACAGACAGGAATGTAAGAAGATTGGAGAGGCCTTCATCCAGCAGTGGATGGTGAACGGCTGAAAATGATGACGATGATGAATATAATAATACAAGATCTATTTTGTGATATTTTGTAAGATACACTCACTAGTAGTGTAAGTGTTTATTCATGTAAATTCCCATTACGGTAAATTTGTACTGTGATTTTTGTTTGATACGTACACAACATTGTATGATTTTTTCATCGCAAAATTTATATTGATCCAATTTTATACCAGAATATAAAATGGCGATTATGTACGTAGCTTTTGTATTGAATTTGATCGAAAAATTGTAAATTTGATTTAGGAAGCTTGTCGTTTTTAACTCGTCACTTTACTGCGCCGCATCATTGCACACATTGTATAATATGCAAAAATGGAGTTGGGTTATGCGAATCAAACGTCTGCTTAATTAGCCAATTCTAGGCGAATTACGTCACGACAAAAAAATGCAAATGTATCAAATTAGTCAAAGCTATTGGCCTGGGAAGATCATTCATTAATCGACGACAACAGGGCATAATCGAACCGACCGGTTAAAGACCTGAGAAAATTAAACCAGAACGCAATAGAAGACCCCCACAAACCCCACAATTATACAATTGATCAATCTTAATTAGACCGAATTAACTTATCAAACGATTGCGAGAGAGCACATACACGCACACAATCGAATTTCAGAGTAAATTCCCGGTTAAATGGATTAATTTGATCAATCATCTTTACAGCGAGCGTGGAGCGGTACGTAATAGTTATGGTTAATACACGAAATTGCGTATCGCAAATTAAGAGCTAATTTCGAGCAACGAGAATCAATACAACCTACATACTACATATAATATGATCTCACATCATTTATAAACAAAGTATTAAATGATCAATCGTTCAATTTTGATTGATGATACTAGTCTGCATAGTTTTCAAAACAAGTGCAATCATTTTTATATATCAATCAAAAAAGCAATTTTCATTTTCTTAGACAATTTATTTATAGTTAGTAATATGAATATGAATAGCAAATTTTTCTTTTATACGGGTTGCGTTAATTTACGCACACCCATCGTTTAGTTAACAATACACCAATTACTATCCAAAGTACATTGATTAAAAACATACTATTTGACTAATTGATACCAAATTTAACATACTACACATCCAACGTTACTTGTTGAGCGAGAATTTAATTATCTAATTTTAAAAAAAAGTATAAAAATTTGCACCCAGGAATTGCCCGGTACTTAGATATAACTAATAATGATATTTTAAAAAATAACTCACCGAATTCAAAGACGACAACGAATCCAACCAGTCAGCATTAGGAATTCGAACACACAAACATAACCTTTCCACGTAACAACAAATACAATTCGATCGATATTACCGTACAAAATAGTATATTCTCAAAAATACGTTTGAGAAAAATGTCGTTGGTGAATTTTCGGCAAAATTCGTATACGTTTTCGCGAAATCGTAAGCGAATCTTTGAACAAAAGCTGACACAAGCGTCGCATACAAAGTTCTTTGACTGACTGAACGTGTAGCTTTTGAAGCACAGCTCACACATGCGCTTTGGAAACGATACGCGAGAGTGAGATAGTTGTATCGGTAATGTTGTCATGTGCAAAAGAGACATCTATACAAGCGACGTGCGCTTTTTAAATTTTGACGTTTTACTTGAAAAGTGCATTTCAAAAAAAGTGCAATTTGTAGATGCAAAACGTGCGAAATAATTGTTTGCGGTAAGATACATCGAAAGTGAATGAATAGATGTGAAATTTTCGAATAATCGACATTGATTTTACTGTTAACCATATTTTTATGCATTCTGTACATTTGCATAAAAACTTCAATAGTTTATAAATAAGTTGATAGGAATTCAACTTACGAAGTCTATAAGTTATAAATAGGAATACATGAAATATCGATAAATTTCCATTCTATTTCGATTTGTTTATTATTTAATATTTTCTCATACAGAATTAGAACGAATGTTTGTCTTGCAAATTAATTGTTATGATTCTCTTAGCATAAAATGAACACTGATGACTCTTATGAGTCATAAGAATCATCAGTCATCAAAATGATGAGGTTATGACTCATAACCTCATCATTTTTAGCCGTTCGCCATCCAATGCTGGATGAAGGCCTCTCCAATCCTCTTCCATTCCTCTTGAGCTGTCTTGAGCAATCTGCATCCACTTGACTCCGCACATTCTTCTCAATTCATCAGCCCCTCTTCCACACGGTCTACCTTGCTTTCTTTCACATCCTCTCGGATACCATTCCAGTATTTCTCGCGTCCATCTGCCACGTTTTTTGGTCATACTTCTTACCCATGTATTCCTCTTACGATCTCTTCTTGTTATACCGAGCATACATCCTTCCATGCTTCTCTGTGTGCACTGGATCTTACGTAGCATCCAAGTTTCACATCCATACGTCATAACTGGCAGTACGCATTGGTCGTATGCCTTATTATTTAAGCATAGCGAAATTTATTTATTTATTTATTTATTTATTTAATAATTACATGGAGAGGCGGCATAGCCGATAGGCCCATAGGGTTTGGTTTTAGTTAAAAAAAAATTAAAAATTAAAAAAAAAAAAAAAAAAAACAGCATTATAAATGAAAAGAAAGAATGAGAGAACAGTATTGCCAAATTTGAACAAAAAAAAAAAAATAAAAAATAAAAAAAAAAAAAAAAAAAACAAAGATAAAAAAAAATAGTAACAAAAATAAAAATAGAGATTAAAAAAAAAAAAAAAGAATAAGAAAAAACAAAAAAAAAAATAAAAATAAAAATAAAGATAAAAAACAAAAATAAAATTAACATAAAATAAAATGAATAATGGTCCATTTATTAAAGAATTACAAATATCCATTGTTTTTTTAAGAATAAATCTAGCTGATTTTTTATATAAATTAACATTTTTTTGAAGTGACTATTGAATCTGGAAGACTATTCCAAACTTGAACCACTCTATTTGAAAAGAATGAATCTCTAACAATCTTATTTGATTTTTCTTTTCGGAGTCTAAGAGTATGACCTCTTAGATGAGGGTTCTCATTGAACATAATGAGGTTGGTCATATCACATGAATAATGATTATTTATTATTTTGAATACTTCAATTAAATCACCTCTTAATCTCCTCGTCTCCAATGTGGAGAGATTCAGTCTTTTCAATCTTTCATGATAAGGTAGTGATCGAAGTTCGGATGGCATTTTTGTAATTCTTCTTTGGACCCTCTCGAGACATAGAATATCTTTTTTAAAATGGGGATTCCAAACATTATATGCATACTCCAATTTCGGTCTGATATATGACTTATGTATTTTTAACAACAAATTTTCATCCAATGATTTGAAGACACGTCTAATGATATATATAAAGGAATTTACTTTTTTGACTAACTGGTTGATGTGCACATGTGGATTTAAAAACTATGTTCATTCTTCCAAAAGCACTCCGACTTTCATTTGTTGTTTGCTCAACTCAAATGAAATCGAGCTTGGAATGGTGTAATTTATATACATATCTATTTGAATATAAAATATTTTGCATGCATTTTACGCTTGAAATGACACTTAAATAAGGTTTTGAAGTGTTTAGTATTTATGTAATGCCAGTCAAGAATGTTATAGAATAGCGAAATTATTATTTAACGTCTAGTTACATATAATTACATATTTGAATACTATAAATGGAATGGAATAAATCCACTCGTTGAAAACAGGTGCGACGGCAACCTGTTCTATTTATATGTACATCGAAGATTATTTTATTGACATTAATACCTCAATAAACACGAGCATCAAAAAACAAAAACAACAACAACATTCCTTGCGAAAAAGCTCTCCGAAAAAAAGCCTTTTCATACACTTGTTCATTATAATATAATCGACACTTTGAAAAATACTTCAATCAAAACTTACGACCGCACATGGTTGTTTATTTACTCATACCATATACTATATTGTAATAACCCGTTTCCGAGACATCTAAATTCGCCACTATGATCGTCTTTTATTTTTAAACGCGTCTAAAAACCAGTCTATCCCATACAAAGTCCATTTTCGCGGGCATTTCAAATGGTCGAAGCTCGCATTCCAAACCGTTGACATTTTAATACCGTTGACGAAACATACGGAATATTTTCAATGAAACGTTTATGGACCGTCGTGACAAAAAAAATACATTATACATTTAACCCTTTCGCCTATTATCTCCTATCCTCGAGACTATAAAACGCCAACCGGTTAATTGATACGTTTGCTAGTATATAAATCGGTGCTCGAATTCAGCGGGAGCGGCAAGGAGCAGGCGTTCCCTTTCGTGAAATTTGAAAACGTTTCGTAAAAAACCAAAATTTCCATGCTCTTTCAATAATTATTGCCGAAAAAATGTTAGACGGTGAATTTTTTTTACATTTATGACTCCTAAATCACAATCTTTCACTGGAAGTTAAATTCTTTACATTTCAATTCCGACAAAGGCATCTATCTGTAGCCAAAAGCCATTTAAAATATTATTACGTTTTGAAAAGGCTGAGTGCACGCGTTACTTGAAGATAACATTTAGAATTCTATTCAATTCCGAGGGTTTTTAGATTCTATGTCGGCTTTGCGCAAAAAGTTTTTATGGCCGTCAATCGGCATTTCGAACTGCAACGGGCCTTTTCGAGCCATTGGTCATTTTGATGATTCTTTGAATTATCGTGTTGTACCACGACCATTATACTAAAGGAATCAAAATTTCAAAATAGTCTTGCCTGTCCTTCTGATGAGAGAACTTGAATTTAGCGAACGTATTTGCAATTTCAATCTATGATCGGGAATCGCTTGATTATTTTTTTTTATTTATATTTTATTACTGCACTTAATCACTAACAAACACTTTTCTAGCAACATTTTTTAAGTTGTGTGAATTATAATTACTGCACGTGACTAACTACATAAATAGTGATATTAACAATTATTCAAATTTAAAAAAAAAATAACCGTGTAAATTGTGCATTTATGTAATACAATTTCTATTATAATAATACTGATAACCTAATATATCATCATCATCATCATCATTTTCAGCCGTTCACCATCCACTGCTGGATGAAAGCCTCTCCAATCCTCTTCCATTCTTGTCTGTCTTGAGCAATCTGCATCCACTTGACTCCACACATTCTTCTCAATTCGTCAGCCCATCTTCCACTCGATCTACCTCGCTTTCTTTCACATCCTCTCGGATACCATTCCAGTACTTCTTGCTATGTGTCCAGCCCATTGCCACTTCAACTTTTTCACCCGTACTGCTATATCTGCCACTTTGGTCATACTTCTTACCCATGTATTTATTTTGCGATCTCTTCTTGTTATGCCAAGCATACATCTTTCCATGCTTGTCTGTGTGCACTGGATCTTTCGTAGCATTCTTGAATTTAGCGTCCAAGTTTCACATCCATACGTCACAACTGGCAGTACGCATTGGTCGTACGCCTTCTTTTTTAAGCATAGCGGAATGTTGGATTTAAAAACTATGTTCATTCTTCCAAAAGCACTCCACCCTAGTTTCATTCTTCGAACCTAATATATACACGCATAAATTTATATATATTGGTGTACATATGTTACGTAATTAATAAGTGTTTTGGTGTTATAATATACATATGTAGGTATAGGTATCTACATACATATAATTCAAAAAAAAAAAAGGTCGTTTGATATTTTTTGAAAATTATCGAGCGCTCCCATTCGTGAAAATTTCCATTTCGAGCACTGAACATAAATTCTATTATGTATGTACATATACCTGAGTTGCGGACTAGCAAGCAGCCGACGCACACATTCTGACATGATGTCGGTTCTAAGACCATGATTGGACGTGATGATATGTTGCTGTCAGAACATTCGAACGAATGAAAAATAAATACGTTTAACCGATTCGACCGAACTACATACATAGTTGTAGCGATTCAAAAAATGTTTATATTATGACGCATACCCGAGCCGAGTGGATTTTGATGTATCCGAGTCGAGTACATAAACTTTGAGCTTGAGTGTGAAAAATCATTCTGTATGCATAATTAGTTGCATACTTTGTAACAATTATACGGAATATCTATCGATGACGCTATTGGAACTGCTACAATGTATAATTGTTTCAAAATTTTAGTCAATTTTTAATTTTACCACTTATGTACTTGCGATGAGTATTGCAAAAAAATTACGATCACATTAATGAATGATACAAATACAAAATTTCAATCAAACTGTGTTTGCTTGCCAACTATGCTTCCTGTAGAGACAGCATAGGTATTACAGCATTGCTTCATAACTTTTAAGAACTAAGATATTAACACAAAATTGAAAACCCATAGGAAAATGTCACTTGTATCGTGGAAAATTGAATCACTACTATGTACCTACTCAATCTACATATGTGTTATAAGAAATGAATAATACATTATAAATGTCTTCTACCTAGGACAATTATTGGTGAATATGACTGGTTGTAAGGAAGAAGAATGAACAGTACCTATTACCCATGTATTCCTCTTACGATCTCTTCTTGTTATACCGAGCATACACCTTTCTATGTTTCTCTGTGTGCACTGGATCTTACGTAGCATTCAAATTTCACATACATACGTCATAACTGGCAGTACGCATTGGTCGTATGCCTTTTTTTTTAAGCATAGTGGAATGTTGGATTCAAAAACTATGTTCATTCTTCCAAAAGCACTCCGACTTTCATTCGTTGAATGGATCGGTTAATTTTTGGTAGAAATGTAATATATAGTGGTCCTTTGCTCAATTTAAATATCGAATTTGCAATTCGACAAATTAAATCAAGTTTTGAATGATCTAATTTATGTGTTTGTATATAAAACTTATTGTAGAGATAGTTGATAAGTTATTTATACCTAGGACAATTGGTGAATATGACTGGATGTAAAGAAGAAGAAATAAAACGAAGAATGAAACTAGGGTGGAGTGCTTTTGGAAGAATGAACATAGTTTTTAAATCTAACATTCCGCTATGCTAAAAAAAGAAGGCATACGACCGATGCGTACTGCCAGTTAAGACGTATGGATGTGAAACGCGGATGCTAAATTCAATAATGTTAGGCTAGATCCAGTGCACACAGATGTATGCTCGGTATAACGAGAAGAGATCGTAAGAGGAATACATGGGTAAGAAGCATGATCAAGGTGGCATATATAGCGGAACAGGTGAATAAGGATGTGAAAGTAAGCAAGGCTGATGAATTGAGAAGAATGTGTGGAGTCAAGTGGGTGCAGATCGCTCAAGACGGACAGGAATGGAAGAGGATTGGAGAGGCCTTCATCCAGCAGTGGATGGTGAACGGTTGAACATGATGATGATGATGAAATGTCCTCTACATATAATGTTCGTATTTAATTCAAATATGTTCTGTGATTAGTTTTTCAACTCACAGTGTGTAAAAGCCCTATAAAACTTTTGGTGCAATTTGCAAATGAATCTAGTGACCGATACAAAATAATCGACAAGTTTTTATATAATGAAAATTTAAAGATTTATTTACGTGTGATGGTTTAATATAGATTTTAGTTGAATCTAAAAGAACAAATAGTGGTTAATAAAAAAATGTAGTAATGATTCATTTCATTAATTCATACAATCCATTATGCATTTCCCTCGTGTCCGGTACTTGAGTCGAGACTTGCGACTACAAAGTAACAAAAAATATATATAAAGACATACCTAAAAAAACACAAATGAACCTAATAATTATAATGTGAGCCACGTGTGCTGAATCCTGCTGGAACTGGTTAAGAACATCTGAGAAGGCGAATGCGCTTAATGCGGCCATTATGGCGCGAGAGACATTTAAACACTTTTAAAATAAATATTTACACACATTGACCGCGCTTTTTTGTTTATAAATCAAAATATTGTATAAACAACGCATCAACGCTTCCATCGCACGTCAACTTGCTTAAATAAACTGTATGAAATGACCAATAACTGTGAACGAAACTTGAATGCTACATATGAGCCTAAAGCGGATATTACACAGGGATAGTTTACTCGCTACTATCTCGCTAGTTTACTAGCCGACACGTAGAGCTAGTAGCGAGTAGCTAGTAATCCTATTACACGTGTCGCTGGTGGCGCCGTCGTCAACTTGTTTTACAGTCTATGTACAATACTTGTTTTACTTCCTTTTTTAAAATAAATAGTATGGTTAATAAATATGCATTTTTTAATAGTACAATTTTGACGTAACCTTCATATATTTATTTATTTAATTATTTAAGATAGCTTAAAAAGCTAATTACAAACAAACATTACTTAAATGTAAAATTATAAAATAAACTTATTATCTACCTATACTAGCACTTGTACAGAGGTGCCAGGAATCTATCAATTTTATTTTATAATTAATCTTTATCTTATAGGTAATTTAATACATTAATCACATTTAATCTAGTTGTAGAGATGTGTCGTTTCAAGGCGGCCAGTAACTTTTCCAATGATTTGATGTTAGTCAAATTATCTGGCAGCCATTGTATTCTTGGACACCTCTATACCAATACTCTTTTTTTGTTTACTTGTTTTTATAACTAACTTGTTTTATGTTTTTTGTTAATATGTGTGTGTTGGGAGCTGAAAATGTGTTTCGTAATGTTCAAACATTCGAACTTCACTCGATAGTTTACTAGCTTCGCCTATTACACGAGCTAGTAGCGAATAAACTATCCCTGTATAATACCCGCATAAGCTAAAATAGTTTAAATTACACTTGTCTTGAATATTATTATCTACAATATAAACTAAGAGCATATGAGAGCTTAAAGAGCAATTATGATAATAGATATCCACTAAACTGTGTAGTTAAATTTTTATTCACAACAAAATTTTCTTCAAATGCCACGCGTGTGACGTGGAACTTCCCAGATTCGAAATGATCTCTTTTACTGAAAGTTTTTGTCAAATATAATATGCACGTGGATACGTGCTCGTTATCTGAGCACTTAACTGTCGGAAATAATTGTTGAATTTCACAGTAGGATGGCTTACAATATATTTAGTGGAAATTCTTCGACATCCCCCAATAGAACGCGTCGATAAACTAACCGAAATTATTATTGTTAGGTACGCTCGGTCTCGCTTATATCTCTTTTTTCCTATCTAAATGAAGACACTGATTTGTGTGTTCTTTTTAAAAAGATGGCGTTCATTAGCCACTTCCTGGCCCGCTTTTTAAATTATATGCGCCATGTCTAATAATTGGGACCGGGATGAGAGTCCCTCGTCTTTCACACACAATACCGTTGTGCCGTTTCTTCTTTTCAATATACAACTATACCTATCTCTTCCCCCTATATATATATTCCGTATTATTTATGGAAAGAATGATTCTTTTAATAGGAACGTCGTAATTGTTTCAACGGACGCCATTTTTATTGCATCACTAACTCTGACGTTAAAGTTCTATGTGAAATACGATTTTTTTCGATTTTTCTTTGAATTGTCACAGATGGGGAAAATAATACTATTTCAAAAACTAACTTGAATATTTATGATATTAAACTTTTATCTCAAAGAAATTTATATACGTTCGCATAATTAACTCTTCCACTACAACTAATATATTGATTTTTTAAAATAAATATTTAAACCTCTGAACTTTACGTATGAAAAAGTCAATCGTAATGGATATGGCACTGCATTTAGATTGTGTGTATGTTAGGGTAAATGTAAAATGTACCAAGGAAAGCTATACCTATGTAAATATATATAGTTTATTTATTCATTTATTTAAGATTAAAAATCTAATTACAAAAAAAAAACATTACTTAAAGCTAAAATTACAAAAATAAACTTATTATCTACTAGCACTTGTACATAGGTGCTGTTTTAAAGGTGCCAGGAATCTATCAATTTTATTTATATTTCTGAGAACTTCTAGCAGGTCATTATATTCAACAACACCCCTGTACAAGATACTTGAAATTCTTAACTATTAACTTATTCTTTAACACCTTGTATTAATTAATGACTATGTATATTATACCCTCTTATTAGATATTTATCAAAATATTTTGGTAATAAATTCTTATTTAATTTAAAAATATATACTAACATGCACACTTTTAAGGTTTCATTTACATTCAATTCATTCAATATACATATATCTTATACTAGTTAATCTATCGACATTTAAAATATTCCGCATAGCTCTATTTTGTAGTTTTTGCAACGTATCATTAATTACCCTATTTACTAAATTTTAAAATGAACCACAATATAGGTATATAAAACGAAGACGAACAATTGCATTATGAACTAATACTTTTGTATTTCTAGATAGTATATTTCTTAATCAATACAATAATCCAAATTTCTTCGCTACTTTGTTAATAATAATCATCTCACCATGTAATTTAAAATCTAATCAAGTATTACACCCAAATACTTAAAACTATTACTAATCTTCTATCATGTATATTTATATTTAAATTAGCATTATTAAAGTTTTTATAGTTAATTATCATAGCTTTTGTTTCATTTATCATTTATATATAAAATAATAGTGCAAAATACATGTATCAACATCCATAAGTATGATTTTTTCAAACAAATTCTTTATTAAATTTAATGATTTATTTTACTTCAAGCATCTACATACATATGTAAATTTGTTGCATAAAATTTGTTAGTATTTAACAAAACAAATGTACACAGTACTTGTTTTATTTTATGGAACTGACTGATTTGCCTGAATACATTATTTTTTAAGTTTGACACAATCATTATTAGTCTTTTAGTATTATTTAAATAAAAAAACTTATCCGTCACTAATCATAATCATAATAATAACAATCACGATAGTCATCGATTATAAGCATCATACTGCAAAGTTGAAGACATTGCCATTTATGTATACATAATTAGCACCTTTAAATAAATGTATGTGAAAATTGAACCAAGAAAAACGTACCGATCTTAAATAATGAAAATAAATCAATTTATATGTAGTGTGTACATTTTTTTAATTTAGCTATTTAAAATGATAATTTAAACGAAAAATTTAGGGGTCGTGCATTTTTTTTCGCGATCACGTGGGAACACTTTCGTAAACAATATCCATAATTTATGCAACGCGCGGCATAATTAGGTTATTAATGGTGTTGGGCTGCTCACAGCTCACGGGCATGGAATGCGAACGGGAAGAAGAGTGGCAGCCGAGGTCTAGAATAGACTTCAAAAGCATAAAACATATTCCACAGTACCAAAAATTACTCAACACTACTGTATATACTAGCATTCCCACATTGGGACACAAATCCCTCGACATTTTTTTTTCCCCGTGTCGAATTTTTGTCTCGTCAAACGTCCACCTGTTTCGTGTGCATTATTGATGGCGACCGCTACGTGAATAAATGGAGATTTATTGTTCTAAATCCACACAAATATTCGTATATATCAGAAAATTTGTTTCGGGTAAAGCGTACGTGTGTGCACTCGGACGACAAGCACGTGAACGACATCAATCACATTGATTGCGCTACTTTTATATCTATCTGATTTTTTGTTCAGCGTTTCAACGTTAAAAATTTTCCTGTTATAGGTATTAATATTCCGCATGCTTTAATGCTGCTATTAAAAAAATTAAACGGTTAAAAATCCGTATATGACAGTTTTGCTGTACTATTTTGAAGTTAAAATCATCGTTTCGACGATTAAAATCTCGATAAGAGTGAAATTTGTACATTTGTATGGCAAGTTTCAACCATTATACATTTACATATATAATAGCCGAAATCCGTCTGTCTGTTGATAACGCACACCGAGGTAAATAATTAAAATACACAAACATTACGCACGCGAGTGGGATTTGAACCCGAGATCACCGGTTCGGGACAGCGAGCGCTTAAGCTATGATCCAAACGAGCCTGCTGCAATTGTTACGTTGTTGTATTATAACGCGCCATCTATGCAACAACTATAAAAACTATTACATACACATATACTCACCGCACAAACATCCGTTGATATTCAACGGGGTTACACTAATTACACTGTTCGACACGAAAAATGCATTCGGGTGCATAATGTGTACTGATACCTATTTTTACACAATAAATATTCGTATTTAATAAATCTATAATTAAATTCAATTTGAAGAAAGTTTCAAACCACTGCACTGCTCTATTTGTTGTATTCAATGACACACACACACGCATTTGATGCTTAAGGCTTGCATACACATACGAACTTTTATCTTACTTGGACGAGTTTTAAGCTCGCTATTTTACCGATTTAAAATTCAGCACACTTCCAATTAACCCTTTAAACGAAAAAAAAAAATAGTGTGGCCAGAACACTATTCCAATAAACATTTTTCAATAGAAAACACTCAATATAAAATAGTATTAACAGTGGGAAAAAATCCCAAGTGAAAATACGTACTTTTGACTTTTGATTTGAACTGGACGACTATTTAGAAAGATCTGAAAGCTGAAAAGTACTACAAATGAAAGATAAAATACCCGACTATAGATTCCAATATTCATTTTGAACAAGAAATTGACAGATTTTGAGACAGCGAACGAACAACACCAAGAAATAGAAAAATCGCGTGATTTAAAAAACACATACGTATATCTCCGAGTCTCGAGCCAATCAACATTTTTTATTACCAGATTCGTGTTCACTGGGCATAGATCTATAAGAAAAGTCATATCTCGTCTCTGAAGCAAAAAAAGTCGTAATTTGTCGAACAGTGTTATTGATAAAAGTATTGTTTGAATATTATTAAATTGTCGGTTGTAAGCATTGGCATTTTAGTATATGAAAGAACACATTTATAGAAAATAAACACTTGAAATGATCATCATTGACTCCACACATTCTTCTCAATTCATCAGCCCATCTTCCACTCGGTCTACCTTGCTTTCTTTCACATCCTCTAGGATACCATTCCAGTATTTCTCGCGTTCATCTGCCATCCATTTTTTTCGCTGTATGTCTGCATGTCTATATATCTGCCACTTGGGTCATACATAATTCTTACCCATGTATTCCTCTTACGATCTCTTCTCGTTATATCAAGCATACATCTTTCCATGCTTCTCTGTGTGCACTGTAAAAAGAGCATTTACGAAATCACTCCATCCTAGTTTAACACTTGAAATATATATCAAAAAGTCACACATATAAATAGTACAAAATAAAATATCAACTCAACTGTTGTACATTGTCATAATCGATAATAAAAAGCATTGGATGAAAAAATAGTATATTTTTATTGTTAACTCCATTTTAATTGGTCGTTATCGGTCATTTGCCGCTCTTTATAAAAAAAAATGTACGTGTGCAATAAATATTATAATAAGTTTTTTCGTCTTATCGCTTCATATTAAATATTAAATACGTACAAATAGCAAATCGATATTCAATTAATAAATCAATAAGCAGTCGAAATGACATTTGCCACTGTTTTTTTTTTTTAATAATTTACTGGTCGCTGTCATCTCAAGTTATCATTGACGAGTCTCATTGAACAGAAATTATTTACATATTATTAATTGACATTGGAATGTCGTCACTTATTCGATTTCGTCATATTTATATTAAAAATAAAGTAAAAACATCTAATATTTACAACATACGACTTTATCTAGTATTTTCTCGATTAAACCATAAGAATTTAAATAATATTCATTTCACATTTAATTTGTTATGTGTTAATTTCAGAAAGTATACTATCCACTCAATTCTTATGCAAATGTAATACATAGGAAATATACAATATCTATTACATTATACGGAAGTTCCACGATACACGTACAACATTTGAAGAAAACTTTGACACTTTTATTGTGAATAAAAATTTAACTACTCAGTTATGTACATATATGTATAACTTTTATTCAAATTATAAACACAAAGAGTAGCTCTTTATTGATTGAAGAAAAACTGTCATGAAAGGTTGTTTTGATGGCAATAAATTTAGGAAAATAAAAGCGTAACTGACGCAACTCAAAAAGTCGTACATTTCGATACCAATATTTCAATTGTAAATATCTTTCAAATTACAAAACTTAAGACATTGTAATAAAAACAATTAATTTCAGAATCTTCTTGGAATAATTAAAATAAATCAAAAGATATATTTTTCTTCGTGTTCAAGGTCGTCAAAGCAGAATGTCGTCGTCACACAAGTAACTTTCACAAAAATTCACTCAAAATCAACTTTTAAATAAGACAGTCATTGTTAATTATATCTAAAATAAAAATTAGTAATCAAATGAAAATAGAACACTATAGCAATATTTTTATAAAACAAAACTCCGTGATAATACATTAAAACTGCAATTTTAATGATGCAAAAAAAATGTCTGTATTATGTAAAATCGCCTCATTCGCATGGAACTTACCTACAAATGTTCATATACGGCAAAAATAATTTTATAAAGTAATAGGTAGATTTTCACGTGGGACGAAATGGAATGAAGCGACAAACGTAATAATTAAAACCCCAATGGTTTAAGTTAAGTGAAATTACAAAACACCAAAGCATGTCGTCTTTCAGTCATGAGTGGGCAGAAATATATTTTCTCTCCAATTAAACTGAGCCAACGTGGCCATTACACTCTGAAAGATATTCTCCGTGGTTAAAACATTGCCGTATTTTATTTTGTCTCGTTAGTATTTAATTTAATATGCGAATCGCATTGTAAGAAAACGAACGACGAAGCAAGCGCACTAAACGTTAACATTCCGCATATACGCTGAGAATTTCGAAGTAATAATTTATTTTAAACAATAATATATTATATGAGCGTCTATAAAAATTTTACGTCAAAAATGTGTGAATTTATTCACACATTGTAATCGTAATGTTTTAATATAAATATGCAAATTTAACCGTTCATTTTATAACTTTTAACATCGACGTTAAACTTGCGGATGTGAGACAATTTACTATTTTCTTATACCTTTTCATATTACAACTAGTGTGAGCCCGTTGAATATCAACGGAGCGCTCTCATCACCCGTACTGAAAAATAATATTAAATTTAATAGTTTTTATGTGTAGTCGTTGCATCTATGCAATAATGCGCCATCTATGGCGCGTTATATTAACAACAACGTTACAATTTAGCAAAGTCGCGAACCCTTTAAGAATAAATATTGGCCAATTATAGCACGTCCGTCATCACCTCCGTTTGCGAAGATAGTGTAAGCACGATTCCTCTCAATCTGATGATACTGGGTTCAAATCCCACTCGTGCGACGTTCTGGTTTTTTTTTAATTATTTACCGAGGCGAGCGTTATCGGCAGACAGACACACAGACAGACGGATTTCGGCTATTATATATTACAATGAATTCGATGAACATACATACATACATACATAAGTAAAATTATTGCAAGCATTGTTTTTATGATAATGTACGTTGAAATTTGTTTTCTATAGACTTATGTGTGTATATATGTATGTATACATTGTGTATATATGTACATACATACATACATATCATGATCATCATTTTAAGCCGTTCACCATCCAATGCTGGATGAAGGCCTCTCCAATCCTCTTCCATTCCTGTCTGTCTTGAGCAATCTGCATCCATTTGACTCCACACATTATTTTCAATTAATTAGCCCATCTTCCACTCTGTCTGCTCCACCTCGCTTTCTTTCACATCCTCTCGGATACCATTCCAGTATTTCTCGCGTCCATCTGCCATCCATTCTTCTCGCTATGTGTCTGCATGTCTACATATATTTATATCTGCCAATTTGGTCATACTTCTTACCCATGCATTCCTCTTACGATCTCTTCTTGTTATACCAAGCATACATCTTTCCATGCTTCTCAATGTGCACCGGTTCTTACGTAGCATCCTTGAATTTAGCGTCCAAGTTTCACATCCATACGTCATAACTGGCAGTGCGCATTGGTCGTATGCCTTTTTTTTTAAGCAAAGCGGAATGTTGGATTTAAAAACAATGTTCACTCTTCCAAAAGCACTCCATCCTAGTTTCATATGATAGAATTACCAATAACCACACTAACAAATTAGTGAAAATTAGCAAGATGTCTTTACCCTTTAGGTATAAACAAAAATTACCTTAACATAATTTTCTTTAGATCGCTGACTCTAAAAAGTATTTAATTACATACGTAAAATATATTATAAACATTTGATAAGAATTGTAAATAGTTTTTTTGAGCTCTTTCTCCTATTATGCTTTAAACACTAACATTAAAATAAAAGAATCCTTATAAATACTAACAAAATGATGAATGTGTAAAATAGATAATGGTCACTGGACCAGTAACTATTAAAATAGATTTAAGATGTAATGTGAACATAGTATAAGAACAATAAAAGCTTTTTTTAAAATAAAAATCCTAGTTTCATTCTTCGTTTTACTTCTTCTTCTTTATATCCGGTCATATTCACCAATTGTCCTAGGTATAAATAACTATCAACTATCTCTACAATATGATTATCTACTGTGACTGCGATATATAATAATAATTATGTAATCTTGACCGTTCTTTTTCAACTTACCATCTCTTATCTACATATAGTCTATTTTTTTTTTAGCAAGAGAGAGTTTGTGTGCCATTCTTCTAACCACGCGCATTAAAAAGGGACATAAACGTGCTTTTAAAGATAAATAAATCAGATCAGACTTACGCTTAAAGAAATTCAAACTGAAACAAGTGGCGGATTTTTTACCTACAAACTAGTTGTTGTTTTTTTTCGTTTTTCGATCCACTTTCAACTGTCTATTTTACTAGACGACAATTTCCTGTCTGTTCATAATCGCCAAAAGGGTACCTACTTTTAAAAGCATCATCCCTTCGATCGTATTACATCGTAAAGGTTAATGCATATCGGATGGCAGAAGCGGTAAAGTGAAGCTGCAGTAATTTTTCTAATGTCGCAAGCTCAATTTGAACCCGTCAAGTATCATCATTTTTTTTTCCCTTCACTTTATCTTTCATCCGAGACGACAGCAATCATCCATCATCGGAAAAAAAATTGTTTCAAGATCGTATGCACACCCCATTTTGAACACAATACGACTATGTAAGATTCTAATATTGTCGTGCATCTCAATTTAAATTAATTATTATAACTATTTTCCTAATTGATAATACTGTCAACGACTTTACGAAACGTTCTCCCGGAGTGAACAACGATTATTTGACCATTTACACACTTTCATAATAGGGTATATCAGATCAGATTCAATTATCGTGGGTGTTATCGGTCCCGGGTCTCGTAAATATACGATACAGCGAGTTTTACCTCGTTTTACGAGCTATTGTCGACCTTCGCACAATGTATGTATGTACGTTCAACATTCGCGTACAACGAACATGTACATCTTCCGTAATCTAAACGAGCCAAAGCTACACTTTAATAAAATTTAGTCACATTTCACTTTTTGTTTCCCCCCACAACTTGCTAATTACTGCAGCTAGGCAATGCTTCTCCGTCTATCTGGTATTAAATAAATGGGCACAAGCTGTTTTTAAAGTTGCAATACCTATACTGCCGTCCTAAGCCCACTTAGCGTAACTGACAAAAATTACGAAAATGAGTTAGATGTGTTTTAGACCGGGTTATGGGGGTGTATTCTTGCAAAATTAATGTATCTTCATTCAAAAGTGACTTTTTTAAGCTATTAAATCTAACGTGTCTGCATGCGCAGAGAAATAGTATCACCAATACTTAGCGAAAATAACGTATCCAACATTTACATAGCAAATTCAACGTATCTGCGTGCAGATACGTTTTTTCGTCTAAGGATAATGCATTTACGTTAGTTTAGCTAGTTGATACCGAAGCATTTTGCTTAGCTAAAATAACGAAACTATTAAAATACATATGATTTCCTAAGCAAATTTAACGTACACAAGTGTAAAAAAGTGACGTAACTACTAAAGTATTCATGTTTTTTAAATTTTTATTTAGAATTATCAAAATACAATAGAAAATAACCTCATGCAAAAAAAAAGTTTAAATAAATCAGTAATATATGAAGAAAAACACAAATTTAGAATAAAACTTTTAAGTCCATTTATCTCGATATTGTTGTTTTGTCAGTTACGTTAAGTGGGCTTAGGACGTTTTACTCAGCGCAATGTTTGTAGTTTTACGCGAGAGCCATCTAAAAGTTTATTTATTCGTGTACAATCTTGGAGCTCACATTTGTATGTTTATAGTAGTTTTATAAATCGAAAATTCCGCTATGCTTAAAAAATAAGGCATACGACCAATGCGTACTGCCAGTTATGACGTTTGGATGTGAAACGTTGATGCTAAATTCAATAATGTTACGCAAGATCCAGTGCACACAGATGTATGCTCGGTATAACAAAAAGAGATCGTAAGTGGAATACATTGCAGATATAGCAGAACGTGTGAAAAAATTGAAGTGGACACATAGCGAGAAGATTGGATGGCAGATGGACGCGAGAAATACTGGAAGGGTATCCGAGAGGATGTGAAAGAAAGCAAGGTAGACCGAGTGGACGTTGGGCTGATGAATTGAGAAGAATGTGTGGAATCAACTGTATTGGAAAGGCCTTCATCTAGCAGTAAATGGTGAACGACTGAAAATGATGAATAGTTTTTATTAGTCGATGGTTGTTGTTTTTTTAAGCGAAAGTCCGAGATTTGATCCTCGTATGTCGATAGGCTTTATCGACCGTTTTAGACCTTAAATATAGTCATAGGCAAGATTTGGATATTTCTACATCTAAATCAGCCGATTCCAGTTTAAATTTGCCAATTTGTCTAACTCAGTTGTGAAAGTGTTTCACAAAATTGGCAGAAGCACAAAAAATTCCTTCCTACCTATCAAATCATAGTCCGTTCCTTTCTCTCCTACAGAAGGAAATGGTTTCACAATTGAAGAGTATCTTTCCCTAGTTACTACACTGTGACAAACAGTTAAATGTTCATCAGATAGTTAAGAGGCTACACTTGATGCCACGCAATTTACCTTCAGAATATGGAGACTAATTTAATTTCATTAAAAATAATGTAATAACTTGGAAATCCATTGGTAGATAAGTAAAAAAATGATTTGGAAGTATTAAGTAAGTCAGGCCAATTCTAGAAGTGTAACAAATGCAACACGTCTTTTTTTTTTTTTGGCAACTTCTCCAACAGTTTTGCAAAATCGGAAATCAACAAATGACAAGATACATATATACATACATATATCTCTATTGTATTGGGGGTACGATATCGTGTTCGTGTTTCGTTTGATTTTTTTATTGCAGAACTTATTCTCGTTGCAAATTTCACCATGGTTACTACTACGGATGGATGTGTAATGTACCTACATATCCGTTAAATTTTTTTTTCCTTTTCAATATGTGCGTGTCTTGCGAATGAAGATGAGCCCACACCGATCGTCGGATCCCATTTGTAGTCTTGTAAACAGAAAGGTAATACTTTCTGCATACTAATGTGGGGTCATTATACAAAGCCAGAGAGAGATGTGACTTTGATGCGCAAATAATCAGAAAAAAATGCCGTGAAAGTGAATGAAAATGGTTATATATTATTTTTTCTAGTATGTATATTGCGTTTTCTGAATTGGCTAATGTAGCAATACTCCATGTCAATTGAAATTTACCTGAATCATTCAAGGACTTTGTATGGTCTCATGAAGAAAAATGTCCTATTGTTCTGGATCATAATAGTACCTAATCCACTGTTGGATGAAAGCCTCTAAAATCCTCTTCCATTCCTGTCTGTCTTGAGCAATCTGCATCCACTTGACTCAACACATTCTTCTCAATTCATCAGCCCATCGTCCACTCGGTCTACCTTGCTTTCTTTCACATCCTCTCGGATACTATTCCAGTATTTATTGCGTCCATCTGCCACGCTCTGCTATATCTGCACTTTGGTCATGCTTCTTACCCATGTATTCCTCTTACGATCTATTCTTGTTATACCAAACATACATCTTTCCATGCTTCTCAATGTGCACTGGATCTCACGTAGCATTCTTGAATTTAGTGGCCAAGTTTCACATCCATACGTAATAACTAAAAGTGCGCATTGGTCGTATGTCTTCTTTTTTAAGCAAAGCGGAATGTTGGATTTAAAAACTATGTTCACTCTTCCAAAAGCACTCCATCCTAGTTTCATTCTTCGTTTTATTTCTTCTTTATATCCGTTTCGGTATTTTTCGCATCCATTCTTCTCACACGTTCCGCCATATCTGCCACCTTGATCATACTTCTTATCCATGTATTATCATCTTGTTATACCGAGCATAGGTATACATTTCCATGCCTCTCTGTGTGCACTGGATCTTACGTAGCATTCTTCAATTTAGCATCCACGTTTCACATCCACACGTCATAACTGGCAGTGCGCATTGGTCGTGTGCCTTCTTTTTTAAACATAGCGGAATCTTCATTCTTCCAAAAGCACTCCATCCTAGTTTCATTCTTCTTCTTTACAACCAGTCATATTCACCAATTGTCCTAGGTATAAATAACTATCAACTTTCACTTCGATATGATATTTAATAAGGGGATTTAATATACATAGTTACAAAACTAGGGGTAAGAATAAGTTAATAGTTAAGAATTTAAAATTAAGTAGATCTAGGAGAAGTATCTTGTACAGGGGTGTGATTGAATATAATGGACGGCCAGATAGTCTGAGACAAATAAAACAAGTTGACAAATTCCTGGCAGCCTTAAAACGGCATCTCTGTACAGGTACTAATAGATAGATAAGTTTATTTTGTAATTTTAGCTTTAAGATACTTTTTGTTTGTAATTAGCTTTTTAAGCTACTTTATTCAAATAAATAAATAAATAATGCTTATCTTCAGTGACTAATTTTTAAGCCTACTTTCATGCTTTCGTTGCTTAATTGTGTTAATCTATTTTGTAAATCTACTGAGTCACATGAAACCAGTGCTCGAATTCAGCGGGAGCGGCAAGGAACGGGCGTTCCCTTTCGTGAAATTTGAAAACGTAGCGTACCCTTTCGTGAAATCTGTAAATTTAGCGCTCCCTTTCGTAAAAAACCAAAATTTCCGTGCTCTTTCAATAATTATTGCCGAAAAAATGTTAGACGGTGAATTTTTTTTACATTTATGACTCCTAAATCATAATCTTTCACTGGAAGTTAAATTCTTTACATTTCAATTCCGAGAAAGGCATCTAACTGTAGCCAAAAGCCATTTAAAATATTATTACGTTTTGAAAAAGCTGAGTGCACGCGTTACTTGAAGATAATATTTAGAATTCTATTCAATTCCGAGGATTTTTAGATTCTATGTCGGCTTTGCGCAAAAAGTTTTTATGGCCGTCAATCGGCATTTCGAACTGCAACGGGCTTTTTCGAGCCATCGGTCATTTTGATGATTTACGATATCTCTCTTTGAATTGTCGTGTTGTACCGCGACCATTATACTAAAGGAATCAAAATTTCAAAATAGTTCAGTCTTGCCTCTCCTTCTGATGAGAGAACTTGAATTTAGCGAACGTATTTGCAATTTCAATCTATGATCGGGAATCGCTTGATTATTTTTTTTATTAATATATTTTATAACTGCACTTAATCACTAACAAACACTTTTCTAGCAACATTTTTTAAGTTGTGTGAATTATAATTACTGCACGTGACTAACTAAATAGTGATATTAACAATTATTCAAATTTAAAAAAATTAACCGTGTAAATTGTGCATTTATGTAATACAATTTCTATAATAATAATACTAATAACCTAATATATACACCCATAAATTTATATATATTGGTGTACATACATATGTTACGTAATTAATAAGTGTTTTGGTGTTATAATATATGCACATATGTAGGTATAGGTATCTACATATATATAATTTAAAAAAAAAGGTCGTTTGATATTTTTTGAAAATTATCGAGCGCTCCCATTCGTGAAAATTTCCATTTCGAGCACTGCATGAAACTATGAATAGTACCAATGTGCAATAAAACTATACATACGTACAGATTCGTCACTTTTTCTATTCGATTTCAATTTCTGACAACATATCAGCACGTATACAAATGAATAACAACTGTCATAATACAAATGTAATAAGCATACGGTCCTGGATAATGTATAGCCAGTATGAAATACGACGATAGTAAATAATTAAATGCCACAACTGCACTACTGAGTCATTCCAAACTGTCGTATTGCGGCATTCATTCGACACACAAGCAAGACTCATCGCGTGCGATTCGACAAATTGGCAGCGATTTGCGAATTTTCAAGACGCATTCGCGTTTATACTAAATAATGGTAGACTTTGACGTTTCGGCGTCGTTTTGACGCTAAATCGGTATTTATTTTCGTTCTCTGAATGCAATCTTTCGAGGTTCTCCGCGGGGCCCCCTATACTACACTATATACGAGTGGATGCATAGTCATAAAATATAAGTCCCCGCCGGCCCGAGACTGTCACTCTTGCAAATTTATGATGAGCTAAAATAAATTTATGAACCGAACCGAAAGCGCACCCTTCTCACTAATGGACGTTGTGTGAAAGTGCAGTGCGTGTGTGCAAATATTTGACAAACGTTGGAAAATTTCGCAAACTCGTCCGGTGGGTCAAAATAATCACCTCATTTGTCTCGTATGTACTCTTTTAATAACGCCATACATGTGCATGATTTGATAGTTATTTATAACTAGGATAATTGGTGAATATTATCGGATGTAAAGAAGATGAAATAAAACTAGGATGTAGTGCTTTTGGTAGAATGAACGTAGTTTTTAAATCCAACATTCCGCTATGCTTAAAAAATAATGCGTAAGTTATGACGTATGGATGTGAAACTTAGATGTTGAATTCGAGAATTTTATCCAAGATCCAGCGCACACAGATGTATGCTCGGTATAACAAGTACAGATCGTAAACGGAATAAATGGGTAAGAAGTATGACCAAAGTGGCAAATACAGCAGAACGTGTGAAAATGTTAAATTAGACACATAGTGAAAAGATTGGATGGGATATGAACGCGAGAAATACTGGAATGGTATCCGAGAGAATGTGAAAGAAAGCAAGGTAGACCGAGTGGACGATGGGCTGATGAATTGAGAAGAATGTGTGTAGTCAAGTGGATGCAGATTGCTCAAGACAGACAGGAATGGAAGAGGATTGGAGTTGATAGTTATTTATACCCAGGACAATTGGTGAGTATGACCGGATGTAAAGAAGAAGAATGTACATTGTTTTTTAATCCAACATTCCGCTATGATGAAAAAAGAAGGCATACGACCAGTGCGTATTGCCAGTTATGACGTATGGATGTGAAACTTGGATGTTAAATTCAAGAATGCTACGTAAGATCCAATTCACATAAAGAAGCATGGAAAGATGTATGCTTGGTATAACAAGAAGAGATCGTAAGAGGAATACATGGGTGGGAAGCATGACCAAAGTGGCAGATATAGCAGAACGTGGCAGATGGACGCCAGAAATACTGGAATGGTATCCGAGTGGATGATAGCCTGATGAATTGAGAAGAATGTGTTGAGTCAAGTGGATGCAGATTGCTCAAGACAGACAGGAATGGAAGAGGATTGGAGACAATTGGTGAATATGACTGGATGTAAAGAAGAAGAATCAAACTAGGATAGAGTGCTTTTGCAAGAATGGACATAGTTTTTAAATCCAATATTCCACTATGCTTTAAAAAGAAGGCATACAACCAATGCGTACTGCTAGTTATGACGTGTAGATCTAAAACGTGGATGCTAAATTCAAGAATGTTACGTAAGATCCAGTGCACACAGAGAAGCATGGCATGAAACTGGGACACATAGCGAGAGGAATGGAATGGTATCCGAGAGTATGTTAAACAAAACAAGGTAGACCGAGTGGACGATGAGCTAATGAATTGAGAAGAGTCAAGTGGATGCAGAAGAGGATTGATTCATACAGCAATAATGATGACATATGAATGGTGTAAAGCTTTTAATTTGGGTGGTTAATATTTTTGATTAAGCATTCCACGCGATAGCTCAGTGGTTAGCGATCATGCGTCAACTGTACGATGTTTCATTGTGGTTCAGTTGATTTCAAATCGACTACGGAATGACTTGTGTTCCAAAATGGCTAACATTTGATATCTCGACTTTTCCGTGTTTTTCTTCGCCGTATACATTCCAATCTGAGATTGGATTCTACCAGCTTAAACACACTGTTTAGGCGTTTATTTATCGACGTTTGATAAATGTGTCACTAATACGGCAACGAAAATAGACAGACAGATTCGGTCTAGCTGAAGAAAAACCCGTCGCACGTGACCGATAAATCTTGACATCCTCAGCTGCACTGTTTTAAGCCTTTTAATAACCATTCGTCTTCCTCGAATATGCTTAAAAGTCGCTGGTCTCTCCACACTTGAGTGCTTTTAGACATTTGGTTTTGACACAAGTCGACGCGAGTGAGTGCCGCGTGGGATCACCAACAATGAACACTATTTTAAAAACACTTCTATACGATAGTTTCACACTACAAACTATTGAATTCCAACCTATAAGCATTTACTCTTTAGGAAAAGCATTGTATCAATACTGAAATATGAACGTGCATATGAGATATGAAAGCTTAAACATTAAGATACGTATGTTACACCGAATTTCACTACTTGGTTAAGTAACTGCGTTAAAATGCTGCAACACCAACACCAAAAACTATTTTTCTGTTTCAACACATTCTTCTCAATTCATCAGCCCATCGACCGCTCGGTCTACCTTGCTTTCTTTCACATCCTCTCGGATACCATTCCAGTATTTCTCGCGACCACGTTCTGCTATATCTGCCACTTTGGTCATGCTTCTCACCCATGTATCCCTCTTACGATCTCTTCTTGTTATACCAAGGATACATCTTTCTATGCTTCTCTGTGTGCACTGGATCTTGGAATGTTCATTCTTCTTCTTTACATCCGGTCATATTCACCAATTGTCCTAGGTATAAATAACTATCAACTCCAATCCTCTTTCATTCCTGTCTGTCTTGAGCAATCTGCATCCACTTAACTCAACACATTTTTCTCAATTCATCAGGCCATCATCCACTCATTCTACCTTGCTTTCTTTCACATCCTCTCGGATACCATTCCAGTATTTCTCGCGACCATCTGCCACGTTCTGCTATATCTGCCACTTTGTTCATGTTTCTCGCCCATGTATTCCTCTTACGATCTCTTCTTTTTATACCTAGGATACATCTTTCTATGCTTCTCTGTGTGCACTGGATCTTGGAATGTTCATTCTTCTTCTTTACATCCGGTCATATTCACCAATTGTCCTGG
The DNA here is from genome assembly GCA_022651745.1 of Parapsyche elsis. Lineage (NCBI taxonomy): Eukaryota > Metazoa > Arthropoda > Insecta > Trichoptera > Hydropsychidae > Parapsyche > Parapsyche elsis. Next base: position 799,123 of record JAGVSN010000064.1, read on the forward strand.
GTATAAATAACTATCAACTCCAAACCTCTTCCATTCCTGTCTGTCTTGAGCAATCTGCATCCACTTGACTCAACACATTCTTCTCAATTCATCAGGTCATCATCCACTCGGTCTACCTTGCTTTCTTTCACATCCTCTCGGATACTATTCCAGTATTTCTTGCGTCCATCTGCCATCCATTATTTTCGCTATGTGTCAACTTTAACCTTTTCACACGTTCCGCTATATCTGCCACTTTGATCATACTTCTTACCCATGTATTCCTCTTACGATATCTTCTTGTTATACCGAGCATGCATCTTTCAATGCTTCTCTTTGTGCACTGCATCTTACGAACTATGTATGTTCATTCTTCCAAAAGTTAGTTTTATTTCTTCTTCTTTACATCCGGTCATATTCACCTATTAACTATCTACTATCTCTACTGAAGTTCGGTAAGTTTTTCTTTGAACTAAATACTAACATTTAATAAGTTTGATATGAAACTTAGTATTATTAGTTTTCCATTCTATTTTACAAAATCTCAAATTTCACTTTATATACCAAAAATATGACTCATTGCATTGGGTGCAGTGCGCATGGCGCCGATCATCACGAAAAAAATTCAACTCAACGCCAAATATTGATTAATTTATTGACCATAATGTCATCATTTGTCACTTAAATCTCCCGATCCGGCCCATGTGCTATCCAAACGTCTTCATTGCTTAAGTGGTGTACTGCTGAGTGAATAAATGCATTTACTATCCGAGAGGAAACAGCAAGTCAACTGCAGCCGACCGGCACTTGCCAACACCGTTAAGTGTTTCCTGTCTAAAGGATCACCGTTTTTTCGACCTCAGTAACAAAAGCGGTTAATTTTTCAACCCTTAAAACAATCCTAATTACAAAAGACCAAAAACAAAAGGTTAACGTGCGTATAAAAAATGGAGATGCGTAACATTTCTGGAATGATTCGCATGCAAATTGTGCGTCTCGGTCGCATTATATGTACATATTATATGATACTATTTCACACAGCTGAAGATTAATGTCATTGTTTGACTTTTATTGTTATTTATTTCATCTTGCTTTTATGCTCGGCGACATGCTTGTATACACGGGCATAAAAATCGCCGTAAAATTTTAATCGTTTCATATTTAACATACACTGCAAGTTATAAAAATTCCGATTATGCACATTTGTACGACCGTTAATAAATAAGCGGTGCTTTGTCAACACGATAACTCACGTTAGAGTTTAAATAACATTTCTGGAACAATTTAATTTAAATAAAAACTGAACGTATCAACACGGGAAGGACAGACTTTGAAACTATACTTCTTTTGAATAAAAATTCCTTGTAAAGTATGAAATATTTAATTAAACTAAAATTATGTTTAATGAATTTTGCACGCAGAGTGTAGTCACAGTAGATAATCATATTGTAGGGATAATTGATAGTTATTTATACCTAGGACAATTGGTGAATATAACTGGATGTAAAGGAGAAGAATCAAACTAGGTTGAAGTGCTTTTGGAAGAATGAACATAGTTTTTAAATCCAACATTCCGCTATGTTTAAAAAATAAGGTATACGACCAATGCGTACTGCCAGTTATGACGTATATAAATTCAAGAATACTACGTAAGTTCCAGTGCACACAGAGAAGCGTGGAAAGATGTATGTTTGGTATAACGAGAAGAGATCGTAAGAGAAATACATGGGTGAGAAGTATGACCAAAGTGGCAGATATAGCAGAACGTGTCAGATGAACGCGAAAAATACTGGAATGGTATCCGATAGGATGTGAAAGAAAGCAAGGTAGACCGAGTGGTCGATAGACTGATGAATTGAGAAGAATGTGTTAAGTCAACTGGATGCAGATTGCTCAAGACAGACAGGAATGGAAGAGGATAGGAGAGGCCTTCATCCAGCAGTGGATGGTGAACGGCTGAAAATGATGATGATGACATATTTAAAAGTGAAAAATATGCTCAACCGACACACTTATTGCTATCTTGATTTACAGCACACCATACACGCTACAACACATTATCATACAAACATTAATTTTCAATTGACACATTTGTACGAAATAAATAATTTTGTTGTAAGGATGCAATCATAATGCACGTGTTTAGATCACATAAAATTGACAACAAATAATAACAGTGAAAATAAAAATCCAAGCGAAAATACATATTTTTTACTATTAATTTAAGCTGAACAATTACATAGACCGATTTTAAATCTTTCAAATACATTGATTGAAAGATAATGCTATATAATAAAGATAAAAATATTCATTTTGAATATAATTCGGCAAAATTTGTGACAGAAGTTGACGAACGTTCGAAATTGAAAAAATCGAGCATTTCCTTATTGCTAAATTTGAATTTGATACACTCAAGCCTGTAATCCTCACAAGTGCATGCATATTAAACAGAAATGTATAACCTTCAGAATAGAAAGTATCGATTTTCGATTGATAATAATCACTTGCAACGTTTCTGTTTTACTTTGACATTCGAACATTGTACCACAAAGATAAAATAAGACAAAAGAGATACGCATTTCAAATAGGGAACAGTCGGATTTCTATTAAGGGGATGAAATTCGAACGGCCACGTGTCGATATGCTGATGCAAAGAAAGAAAGAGTAATAAACGAAAAAAAAAACACAAAGAAATCTGATCGACACAACATTGCTATTTGCCGAATTAATCTTAGTTAACCCTGCACAGTAAGTAAGATTGACAGAAGGACAGCTGCCTAAGTGATGGAGATTTACGGTACCTAGAAAGAGAGAGAGAGAAATCCAAACTGAATATATACTATATATAGATACATGTACTTATAGTATGCAATTTATGGTTTAACTATTGCATGCGCGAATTAATAAACGGCTAACTTTTCAGAAGTTAAGTTTAGCTCGATTGCGTTAAATGAGTGTACTCTAGGTTAACCCTAGGTTATATGAGAGGAAATTTGAGAGGGTGCAAAATTAAATTCTCAACGGCCACAAACTCAACGTCGATAATGTAATGTAACGTACATATAGATAGCTATATTAAACTTATTTGCATTTTATTAAGAAATATAATAATTTTATGCAGAAAACCATATCTAACCAAAATCTATCGCCAATCTAACTTTTCTAGTAGATTTTTACTCATTAAATATGAATAAGACAACATAAAGGATATCTAACTGTATTGGGCACCTTACACGGTCAATATTATTGACAAGATCCTTATCCTTATAGTATTGAACGTGTAAGGTGGAAATATTCATGGTTGGACGTATTTATGGATTGAATTGACGCGGATTCGAATTTCCAAACATCAACAATATTATTGACGTCAATAATATTGACCGCGTAAGGTGCCTTTATAGTTTTAAAGTTATACATACATACATACATAGGCATGTAAAAAAGCTCGATTTTTTCAATTTTGAACGTTTGTCAACTTCTGTCACAAATTTTGACGATATAAATATTTTTATCTATTATATATTTACAAAATAGGTTAACAGAATTAAGTAACGAAAGTAGGAAAGTAGGCTTAAAAATTAATTAAAATTATGTTTAATGAATTTTGCACGCAAAGCGTAGTCACAGTAGATAATCATATTGTAGAGATAGTTGATAGTTATTTATACCTAGGGCAGTTGGTGAATATGACTGGATGTAAAGAAGAAGAAATAAAACGAAGAATGAAACTAGGCTGGAATGCTTTTGGAAGAATGAACAGAGTTTTTACATCCAACATTCCGCCATGCTTAAAAAAGAAGGCATACGACCAATGCGTACTGCCAGTTATGACGTATGGATGTGAAACTTGGACGCTAAATTCAAGAATGCTACGAAAGATCCAGTGCACACAGAGAAGCATGGAAAGATGTATGCTTGGGATAACGAGAAGAGATCGCAAGAGTAAGAAGTATGACCAAAGTGGCAGATATAGCAGTACGGGTGAAAAAGTTGAAGTGGCAATGGGCTGGACACATTAGCAAGAAGAATGGATGGCAGATGGACGCGAGAAGTACTGGAATGGTATCCGAGAGGATGTGAAAGAAAGCAAGGTAGACCGAGTGGAAGATGGGCTGATGAATTGAGAAGAATGTGTGGTGTCAAGTGGATGCAGATTGCTCAAGACAGACAAGAATGGAAGAGGATTGGAGAGGCTTTCATCCAGCAGTGGATGGTGAACGGCTGAAAATGATGATAATGATGATATATATATATATATATATTATTATATAGCTTTATCTTTCAATCAATGTATTTGAAAGATTTAAAATCGGTCAATGTAATTGTTCAGCTTAAATTAATAGTAAAAAATATGTATTTTCGCTTGGATTTTTATTTTATTCTAAACACGTGCATTATGATATGAAAAGTGTCAATTGAAAATATATGTATGTATGATAACGAAGTGCAGTACAATAAAGTGTGTGCAGAGCCAGTTTTACAGTACAGTAATGCCTGTGCACAGTAATTAACAAGTAACTTGAGATATGATAATGTGTTGTAGCGTGTATGGTGTGCTGTAAATCAAGATAGCAATAAGTGTGTCGGTTGAGCATATTTTTCACTTTTAAATATGTCATCATTTTCAGCCGTTCACCATCCACTGCTGGATGAAGGCCTCTCCTATCCTCTTCTATTCCTGTCTGTCTTGAGCAATCTGCATCCAGTTGCATCCACACATTCTTCTCAATTCATCAACCCATCGTCCACTTGGTCTACCTTGCTTGACATTATTGAATTTAGCATCCATACGTCATAACTGGCAGTACGCATTGGTCGTATACCTTCTTTTTTAAACATAGCGGCATGTTGGATTTAAAAACTATGTTCATTCTACGTTTTATATCTTCTTCTTTACATCCGGTCATATTCACCAATTGTCCTAGGTATAAATACAATATGCTTATCTATGATGACACAAATTATACAACGGGTACTTAATCCACACATGGCAAAATTATCATCCTTTATTTATTATCATTATAATACGAAAATTCACCATTTAATGTGTTCTCTCGCTAAATTAGTAATTGGACACGTGCTCGAACGTAGCAAGCGACTATTTCATCCGGTGGCTGTATGTACATGGCAAGTTTTACGCGCGTACACCAATTTGAGGGTAGTTAACTTGCGGTTTCATACTATATAGTATATACCACCCCCACAGAACCAACATGAGGGTAGTCAAAGAGACGAGACTCACCTACCGAACTTTACTTATGCATGAGTCTCGTCTCCACGTCGAAATGTAATTTAAGACACTCAAATTGTACTTTGAGGCACCGCGAAATGGGTGTGTGTATGTATAAAAAGAATATTTTCTTTATAAACTTTTCCTATGAATTATGACGTTTAGATACTAAAATAATAATTTATAATGTAATTATTGTCATACCTCATTTTATGTATTGTGGTTCATTATTAAATATGTTAGATAAGTCAACCAGAGATAGATTGCAAATATTACAAAATAGAGGTATGAGGTGTATTTTAAATGCGGATAGGTATGCTTGTACAAAAAAGATGATGATTGATTTGAGGATTTGTATGTTGGTATTTATATTTAAGTTAGATAATAATATGTTGCCATCATATTTTAGTAAATTTATTGTGAGAGGAATGGATGTATGTGAATATAATTTAATTATAAAAAATGTTAAAATAAATAGAAATAGGAGAAGCATCTTGTACAGAGGTGTTTTATAGTATAATAGACTGCCGATGGAATTAGAAGTTCCAAAACTATTGAAAAATTCATGGCAGTCTTAAAAAAACATCTCTGTACAGGTGCTTGGTTAAGGATTATAATTAATTAGCTTAAGCTACTATATTATATAAATAAATAAATAAATAAAGGTTGGTTTTCATCGATCGAATGTTTTATTGAAGTTTTAATAACATTTAAATGCATATGTAAATGTTCATACATACATACATACCTAAGTTTTTGGCAAATTATTTATATAATTATATAGTATCTACATCAATGGCCGGGAACCGGCGGGTCCGGAGCCTCGTGCGGCTCTTTATATGAAAACCTGCGGCTCTCGCTGTCATCCAACGTTTTGCGCGAAACACAAAACGTTGACACAATTTACACAAAATCAAAATGAATCCTACATATAACTTCGTGGCTTTAAAAAGCATTAAATCGTTTTTCAATGATACTGTTCAGTAATAAACTGTCAAACATTAAGAAATATCACATTATTTCTTACTGCTATCCATTTCATAAATGAGTAACATTTAATTACATACATTATTAAAGATAGTTTTCCCTAATTTAGCTCTTAGCTCGAGAAAGGTTCTCGACCACTGATCTACAATACATATCCATGTATAGAATTGTCTAGTTTGAGAGCTAGGCAATTATACGGATTATACTCATTAATATTTATAATCAATATTCAGTATGAAGTTCATTGAAATATGACCCTTTTATCAATATAATGTATGCATTTTGCATTCATTTCAACAAAAGCTCATTTTTATTCGCCTACCTATTCTATAAATATTTATATGTGTACATACATATGTATATATGAATGTCCAATGCGTACTGTCAGTTATGACGTATGGATGTGAAACGTGGATGCTTAATTCGAGAATGTTACGCAAGATCCAGTATGTTCGGTATATCGAGAAGAGATCGTATGAGGAATACATGGTTAAAAAGTATGACCAAAGTGGCAGATATAGCAGAACATGTGAAAAATATGGCAGATGGACGCGAGAAATACTGCAATGGTATTCGAGAGGATGTGAAAGAAAGCAAGGTAAGACCGAATGGAGGATGGGCTGATGAATTGAGAAGAATGTGTGGAGTCAAGTGGATGCAGATTGCCCAAGACAGACGGGAATGGAAGAGGATTGGAGAGGCCTTCATCCAGCAGTGGATGGTGAAGGTAGCGCAAAAGAATATTGCATTTTTATATATGTATGTACATACATACATACATAATGAAAATTTTATCAGCTAAAGATTTTTAAGTAATTGCCTTATACCTACTAAGCTAATAATTTTGGTGTACATACATTATTCCGACCGTTCATTGTGAATATTATTTTTGTGACTCACTAAAATATACAATTTACTTTTTCTAAAATAAATATAACACAGGTGAGGATGCATTTGAGATAAATAAAAATAATTTTAATGAAAAAACTATAGGTATGGAGAGTGGATAAATAAAATTAGGCCTATGTCGATATGCGATCGCGTGAGAACTCTATGCGACATTGACTGAGACGTGTCCCCGAATTTTCCATCAGGGCTATTAAAACGAATGGACACTCGGCTCTATACATAATAGGCTTTCGAGATGAGACGATAATTTATATTTGTCGTTGTGGAGCTTTTCGTGTGCAGACAGACAGACAGACGGACCAAAAAACACGAATAGGTTCGTGTGCTCGCGATATCCCAAAGTGAGAGACCGCTCTTATTTATTCCCCATTATCAAGCGTTTGTTTCTTAATGCACCTTTGATAAGTGCATTCTCCCTAAATAGATTTTTATTCTTCCCGGGCACTTAGACGAGATCGTATTCTGGTCTAAGAATTTGTCTAATGACGCTCGCATCTGCGGTTATAAAAGTACCTAAGACAGAAGGGGTTTTTTTTACCCGGCTTGAAACCTCGTTTAAAATTCGAATTACTCTAAAAAAAGGGGATGCGACGATAATAAGAAAACTTTAAATTCAATTTCTTTTCCATCTACATATGTATATATGTATGTATGTATGCATGGGGAAGTCCACGTGACACACGCAATATTTGAAGAAAGTTTTAACTGTATAGTTTGTATTGTAATTATAGTTCTACATACATATATTGATTATTATTGTAGAAAGACTGTCACGAGAGGTTATTTCGAAATTAGAAAATTGTCACTGACCCAACCGAAGAAGTCACGTATTTTGGTACTGAAATTGGTACTGACCAAATCTTTCAAATCAAACTCAGGACGTTGTAATAAAAAAACGGTTAAATACAGAATCTTCTTGGGTTAATTTATATAAACTAAAATATATGTATTTTTCCGTATGTTCAAAGTAAGTGCAGAATATCTTGGTTACGCGTGCAATTTTCACAAACGTTCACTAAAAAAATATAACATTTCAGAGATTGGCAGTACTCATCTAACTCACTGGTACAAATCTAAAAAAAATAGCAACTATCTAAAAGTAGATCACATAGTTTTCTCAAGTTAATTTGAATAAATCAATACTTTGATGTTCAAAGTAAATGCAGCATAAATAAACTTCCACAAAAACAACTTGTTAAAATACTGTAAGTACTCTCAGTGTACTACTAATCCAAAAAAATAAATAATAATAGTCACCGTATACAAATGGAACACTGTAACAATATTTTATAAAGCAATACTCCATGATACTGAAAAACAATAATGTCCGTTAAATGAACAATGTTTTTAAATCCAACATTCCGCTATGCTTAAAAAATAAGGCACACGACCAATGCGTACTGCCAGTTATGACGTATTGATGCTAAATTCAATAATGCTACGTAAGATCCAGTGCACACAGATGTATGCTCAATATAACAAGAGGTGATCATAAGAGGAATACATGGGTAAGAAGTATGACCAAAGTGGCAGATATAGCGGAACGTGTGAAAAAGCGAGAAGAATGGATGGCGTGAAATACTGGAATGGTATCCGAGAGGATGTGACAGAAAGCAAGGTAGACCGAGTGGTCGATGGGCTTATGAATTGAGAAGAATGTGTGGAGTCAAGTGGATGCAGATTGCTCAAGACAGACAGGAATGGAAGAGGATTGAGGAAGCTTTCATCCAGCAGTGGATGGTGAGTGGCTGAAAATGGTGATGATGATAAGATCCAGTGCACACAGAGAAGCATGGAAGCATATGCTCAGTATGACGAGAAGAGATCGTAAGAGGAATACATGGGTAAGAAGCATGACCAAGGTGGCAGATGGACGCGAGAAATACTGGAATAGTATCCGAGAGGATGTGAAAGAAAGCAAGGTAGACCGAGTGGATGATGGCCTGATGAATTGAGAAGAATGTGTTGAGTCAAGTGGATGCAGATTGATCAAGACAGATAGGAATGGAAGAGGTTTGGAGTTGATAGTTATTTATACCTAGGACAATTGGTGAATATGACCGGATCTAAAGAAGAAGATATAAAACGAAGAATGAACATAGTTTTTAAATCCAACATTCCAAGATCCAATGCACACAGAGAAGCATAGATAGATGTATCCTTGGTATAACAAGAAGAGATCGTAAGAGGGATACATGGGTGAGAAGCATGACCAAAGTGGCTTCTCACCCATGGAACGCGAGAAATACTGGAATGGTATCCGAGTGGACGATGGGCTGATGAATTGAGAAGAATATGTGGAGTCAGACAGGAATGGAAGAGGATCGGGGAGGCCTTCATCCAGCAGTGGATGGTGAACGGCTGAAAATGATGATTATGATGACATAAAATCGTTTTCTTCGCGTGGAACTACCCGCATATATAAAATGGTATTTCTCACGCATTAGCATAGTACGTAGTGCTCGTCAAAAGTAACGCAATGAATTCACTTGAAAAATTGTTAGACGAGCTACATATATGTATGTATACTACATACATATTTAGTAGGCTTTGTGCCTATTCCTAAATATTATATTTATACATGGATGCGTTGGTAAAAATAGTATAAAAAGCGTCGTTTAATTTTGTCGCATTTTCTTCATGGAGATAGGGAAAAACTTTGCAGGGAGAACAAAAACAATGCCACCCCTTATTAATCTGCACTCTTTCTCTCGTGTCCTGGGGGTGTCTTATCTTATCAGGGGTGAGGGCTTCAAACAGCTGTATTTTAATTCATCGCACAGACCAAGTAGACAGCTGCCTCGTAGGACCAGGACGAGCCCTTGCTTTGTGTCAACGTTTTGTTTGTTCCGAGTCACGTTTAATTGAAGAGCTGGTCTGTCACTATTTTGCCGCACAAATTTTCACAGCATACCCTTTAGAATCATTGATTCGGAAAATATACACCCACATACCCACACTTGATTGACTACGTATTCAAGTCGCTGAAATACATAAAAAAAAAAGCTTAAAATTTTTGCAAGAACAATAACTCTTTCCTTATTGGTTATTGGTTTCCATTTAAATAGTTAATCAATTGCAATGTGGGCTATTGTAATTATTTGGACACGTTTCGCAACACCAATTCACAATTTACAAACCCTCGAACATTATATACATATGTAATAACCCAAATCCGTGTCTGTCTGTCTGCTGATAACGCTCAAATAATTAATAAACCAGAACGTCGCGCGATTGGTATTTGAACCCGGTATCACTGTTTCGGAACATTGAGCGCTCACGCATTCATCCAAACTAGGTAATGACGGGCCTGCCGCAATATGACAATATAAATTATAACGCGTCATCTATGCAACAACTATAAAAACTATTAAATTTAATATTATGTTTCAGTACGGGTTATGAGAAAGCGCTCCGTTGATATTCAACGGGCTTACACTAGTCATATAAATAATAGCCCTATTCCGTCTGTCTGTCTGTCTGCCGATAACGCTCGCATCGGTAAATGATTAAAAGACATGAACCGTCGCACGCGAGTGGGATTTGAACCCGAGATCACCAGTTTGGACGAGGGTGCGCTTACGCATTCATCCAAACTAGATAATGACGGGCCTGCTACAATTTAACAATATTAATCTTCAAAAGGTTCGCGACTTTGCTAAATTGTTACGTTGTTGTATTATAACGCGCCATCTATGCAACAACTATAAAAACTATTAAATTTAATATTATGTTTCAGTACGGGTGATGAGATCGGTCCGTTGATATTCAACGGGCTTACACTAGTTATATATATAATAACCCAAATCCGTGTCTGTCTGTCTGCTGATAACGCTCGTCTCGGTAATTGATTAAAAGACACGAACCATCGCACGCGAGTGGGATTTGAACCCGAGATCACCAGTTTGGAAGAGGGTGCGCTTACGCATTCATCCAAACTATGTAGGTAATGACGGGTCTGCTACAATTTGACAATATTAATCCTCAGTAGGTTTGCAACTTTGCTAAATTGTTACATTGTTGTATTATAACGCGCCATCTATGAAAAAACTATAAAAAAAATTATTATTCGAAATAAATACTAAACTCAGTACTTTATTTATTTGTCAAGTTTGAAGTATGCATAACTACATACATATATATCTGCCTGGTTGGATAGTTGCGGATCGCTCGCATATGTATGTACATACTGCACGTACACATAATAAATAACATAATTTAAAATCATTTTCCGCTCAAATTAGTACGTTTAGATAAAATAAAAAAATGTTAAGATAGAAAACCACCTTTCAACACCTTATAAATGTGATGAAATAATAAATTCTCTAAACAAACGCCAAATAACACGGGAAAAAAATATATGTTTTTGACTTTAAAAATTCGTTAGATAATTAATCAAAGCAAAAAAAAATCACAATCAATAGGAAAAATATCTGACTATTGATTTCAATACTCACTTTGAGCACAGCAATACTATATTTTGAGTTATACCCCGCAAAAGCCAAAAAAATGGATATTTTTTACATTTTTTAAATCGCGAATACATATCTCATAAACGAGAGCATTTCAACAAAAATCATTATTGGATTCAAATTCAGTGGGTCAAACTTAGTAAAGATTGACTAATCTCCGCTCTGGGTATTTTTTTTGTTGCTCAGTGATATTCAACGGGCTTACACTAGTGCGTATTAATAATAATACAGAATACAATACATTTGCAATGGGGGTGTGCACAATTTTTAACAACCCTCGAAGTAATTATTAACAAATGATGCACAGCTCGACATGCTTCTAAAGGGGGTATAATTTGAACTAATTACCTAAAAATGACATTGTTCAGACATTCTGTCGCGGATCACAAGAGTGACAGGTCACGTGACTGACACGCGCACACATAGGGTATTCTCGTCCTTCGTACATATACCAATCAACATCTCCATTTATAATATATAAAGAGTGCAGATATCGTCTGTTAATATTTTCCAAAAGTCGTAGTGTTGGTAGCGTCGATTTTTTTTAATGATTTCGTCGATGATGCGATAAGTTCGCCGGAGCGACAAAAGGTTCAAAATAGGAATCGTGGGTAAATATGCGTGTAATAATAGCTTTCGAGATCCAATCTCTGTAATCCATCCCTTGTGCGGGGTGGAAATTACTAAGCTAAGCGATCAACCACCCCCAAGAAGAACACAGGGTAGGAGAATAAGATTTAGAAGGCCTCCGGCGAGGAGAGGAAATCTGATTACGTTCGGTGGTTTGTGCTTAAATTGTTAATAAATCGACTTGTCGTTGTTCGGCCACACACAAGTCGAGTCGAGCTCGAATCGCAGCAAAATAAAATCAAAACGTTAAACGAATCGTTTTCAATGGATTTTAATTGCATCTAAAAAGAAACTAACAAAAGAAGAGGGAATAGAGGAAAATGTTAAAGATTTCTCTTACGCTCCACTTGCTGGAAATGGTGCACTTCAAAGTGTTTTTTCTCGAAGGATGAAAATTCCATTGTACTCCTTGTTCGTTCTAATTAAAACTCGTAGCTTCGTTATTTTTGTATATGCTTTATCTATAGGTAAATAAGTGCAATGCTACATAGTTAAGACGTAGACAAATTTCATCATTATCGTATAAAATAAAAATAAACTTGATTTAACGTAAGTGTATTTTATTTAATGAAATTGAAATATTTTTCATTTGATACTCTGATAATCTGCTTCTACTTGACTCCCACTCGGTCTACCTCGCTTTCTTTCACATCCTCTCGGATACCATTCCAGTATTTCCCGCGTCCAACTGCCACGTTCTGCTATATCTGCCACTTTGGTCATACCTATTACCAATGTATTCCTCTTACGATCTCTTCTCGTTATACTGAGCATACATCTTTCCATGCTTCAGTGTGTGCACTGGATTTTAAGTCATCATCATCATCATTTTCAGCCACTCACCATCCACTGCTGGATGAAAGCTTCCTCAATCCTCTTCCATTCCTGTCTGTCTTGAGCAATCTGCATACACTTGACTCCACACATTCTTCTCAATTCATTAGCCCATCGTCCATTCGGTCTACTTTGCTTTCTGTCACATCCTCTCTGATACCATTCCAGTATTTCACGCCATCCATTATTCTAGCTATGTATTTACTTCAAATTTTTCGCACGTTTTGCTGTATCTACCGCCTTGGTCATGCTTCTTACCCATGTATTCCTCTTACGATCTCTTCTAGTTATACTGAGCATACATCTTTCCATACTTCTCTGTGTTCACTGGATCTTATCATTATCATTATTTTCAGCCAATCACCATCCACTGCTGGATGCAAGCTTCCTCAATCCTCTTCCATTCCTGTCTGTCTTGAGCAATCTGCATACACTTGACTCCACACATTCTTCTCAATTCATTAGCCCATCGTCCATTCGGTCTACTTTGCTTTCTGTCACATCCTCTCTGATACCATTCCAGTATTTCACGCCATCCATTATTCTAGCTATGTATTTACTTCAAATTTTTCGCACGTTTTGCTGTATCTACCGCCTTGGTCATGCTTCTTACCCATGTATTCCTCTTACGATCTCTTCTAGTTATACTGAGCATACATCTTTCCATACTTCTCTGTGTTCACTGGATCTTATCATTATCATTATTTTCAGCCACTCACCATCCACTGCTGGATGAAAGCTTCCTCAATCCTCTTCCATTCCTGTCTGTCTTGAGCAATCTGCATACACTTGACTCCACACATTCTTCTCAATTCATTAGCCCATCGTCCATTCGGTCTACTTTGCTTTCTGTCACATCCTCTCTGATACCATTCCAGTATTTCACGCCATCCATTATTCTAGCTATGTATTTACTTTAAATTTTTCGCACGTTTTGCTATATCTACCACCTTGGTCATGCTTCTTACCCATGTATTCCTCTTACGATCTCTTCTAGTTATACTGAGCATACATCTTTCCATGCTTCTCTGTGTGCACTGGATCTTATCATCATCATTATTTTCAGCCACTCACCATCCACTGCTGGATGAAAGCTTCCTCAATCCTCTTCCGTTCCTGTCTGTCTTGAGCAATCTGCATCCACTTGATTCCACACATTCTTCTCAATTCATTAGCCCATCGTCCATTCGGTCTACTTTGCTTTCTGTCACATCCTCTCTGATACCATTCCAGTATTTCACGCCATCCATTCTTCTCGCTTTTTCACACGTTCCGCTATATCTTCCGCTACATCTTCCACTCGGTCTACCTTGCTTTCTTTCACATTCTCTCGGATACCATTCCTGTATTTATCGCGTCCATCTGCCATTCATTCTTCTCGCTATGTGATGGCTCAAGTGCTTTCCGTTGATACTCAATATTGAAATTAAATACTACAAAAACTGTTGAAACATTCTACTTATTTCTAATTACATGATTATTTAGCGTCACCTTTGTCCAACGAACTTTGTATTGTGATACACTAAATTTGACATTCCACAGTAAGCAAACAGCGTTTAAGATCCAATACAATTTCGTCGTTAAATGTTACGGTTCAGTCAAAACAATTATTTCATTAATTGAATTAATTATTGCGGCCGAACTTTCAACGCCAGAATGTTGAAGTTGCGTCCCCGCGTATTAATAGTCAGTTAAATGCTCTAACTCCGATTGTTATACCGATAAAGTTATCCGCGAAAGGTACAAATAAGCAACTAGTTAAAGCGGGGTATGCAGACACCGACAAACACACAAGCAGAGCTTCTCAACCTTTCACGAGTGAATTAACAAAAAATCACAGTGTGTAGCCGCTAATCACTATAGAAGTAAAACTTATGCGAGCATAAAGCATAAAAGCCCGGTGACGCATGCACAAATGACTTCAAAACATTGCACACATTTTGCTCAAACAATGGAGTGATAAAAGCGATTAAATTTTGAGGCCGCGGGTAGCTATCTCTGTCTCGCATGAACGCGGAAGAACAAGAGAGACGGCAATATCGTTTCACCCGTCCGGTCGGTCAGTTTGTATAGAAACGCCACGAAACGATTTTCACTACCGTGCCAATAGAAGTTTTACTTCAAAAAAAAAAAAAAAAAAAAACGTAATACCATGTGATTTTATCTGGAGTAGACCAATTATTTCTTTAGAAAGGCCAGAACAATACTATAACTTGTATCGTGATCCAATTTAGTATCGAACCTTTTGGATACTATGAAGCGACCGGTCGAGCTAAAATGTTAAATATCTCTGTTGCGCTTTATACAGGGTATAACAATGTTACAGCATCGGCTGTGGAGCGTGCCACCGGGGGATTGAACTAATTTGTACCCTCCTCGGTGTATATATGTACGTACATACTATGTTCTCCTTTAAAGCCTTCGTCTAAAAAGTACTCAAGTTCTAAGCGTACGTATAGTATGTATACGTGTATGTGTGTTTGCGCTTATCGATTATTCGGCATTTCGATATGATGGAATCTAATATAGTCGCACAAGTTTGACGTTTCGCTTCGAGCCGACAACTTCCAAATGTGTATCTCTGTATATTTATTGTGTACATATGTATGTATGTATATCTAACTGGCAAACTGTCCGACTTGTGTGTGCAGGTGGACATCCATAATTCATAAAGTTCGCGAACAAAACGAGCGTGTTCGTTGTTGGATAACTTTGACGGGGACTCGTTTCGACCGAAAAGTATCGACGAAAGTACCCTTTAATAAAAAGAGGGTCGTTCATCCCGTAAAGGGGATTCCGTCTGCCACTTTTTCTAGTTGAGGATTTTGCGTTTTAACCGTGCGCCAAAAATTCCGCAAACGAGTCGAGTGGTTCCAAGCGAACGGTGCCATTTTGTGTATTTGGGTTTTTCGTTGGAATTAGTGTTTTATGTACATAATCGCCACAGTGTTCTACAATTTTTTATTACATAGATTAGTTTTTAAATCCAACATTTCGCTATGCTTAAAAAAGAAGGCATACGACCAATGCGTACTGCCAGTTATGACGTATGGATGCTAAATTCAAGATTGCTACGTAAGATCCGGGGCACACAGATGTGTGCTCAATATAACAAGAGGAGATCATAAAAGGAATACACGGGTAAGAAGTATGACCAAAGTGGCAGATATAGCGGAACGTGTGAAAAAGCGAGAAGAATGGATGGCGTCAAATACTGGAATGGTATCAGAGAGGATGTGACAGAAAGCAAAGTAGACCGAATGGACGATGGGCTAATGAATTGAGAAGAATGTGAATTTGTACACAGTGTTATTGTTTCCGCTTGGATGTTTTCATTAATACTGATAACATTTTGGGAAGCGCTGTTCTAATGTATCAATTCAAACAAACGAGACAGGAGGGTCTCTAATTTATATTCTCTTTTCGAACGAAAACAAAAAAATAAAAATAAAAGTGGAATCAAGTGGATGCAGATTGCTCAAGCCAGACAGGAACGGAAGAGGATTGAGGAAGCTTTCATCCAGCAGTGGATGGTGATTGGCTAAAAATGATGATGATGATAAGATCCAGTGCACACAGAGAAGCATGGAAAGATGTATGCTCAGTATAACGAAAAGAGATCGTAAGAATACATGGGTAAGAAGCATGACCAAGGTGGTAGATATAACAAAACGTGTGAAAAAGTTGAAGTAAACACAGCTAGAAGAATGGATGGCGTGAAATACTGGAATGGTATCAGAGAGGATGTGAAAGAAAGCAAGGTAGACCGAGTGGAAGATGGGCTGATGAATTGAGAAAAATGTATGGAGTCAAGTGGATGCAGATTGCTCAAGACAGACAGTAATTGCAGAGGCTTTCATCCAGCAGTGGATGGTGAATGGCCGAAAATGATGATGACCAGTCTCTTTGAAAAGTTATTGTTGAAAAACTGCATGTGTGATCAAAATATTCTGCACTTACTTTGAACATACGGAAAAATGCATATATTTTGTTTTATATACATACATAAATGAACCCAAGAACATTCTGTATTTAACTGTTTTTATAACAATGTTCTAAGTTTGGTGATTGAAATAAATTGGTACTGAAATGCATAACTTTGTAAAACAATGATTCAAAAAAGTTTAAATTGCATAAACTACTTAAAAAGTATGAATGTGGTTTGGTAAAATTAGTATATATAATAAAATGTATAGTTTGAGAAACAAAAATTTTTCCCTAAAGAAAAAGCAAAGTATTGAGTAAAAAATGAAAAGCTCGCTGAAAAAACTTTGACGTGAATGAATGTGAAATATTCCTATTAAAAAAAAATGAAAGTACACGTTTACGTGGAAAAGTTTACTTTGCCGAAAAACTCTGATTTACGGTCGATCGAAACGTAATTTGCGCAAAACTCCAGTACGAAACGTGACAATCGAATCGTTACGACTTTGACGTTACATAATAAATTATCGTACAAATGTACATATTTCGGTACAGCTAGGCATGTGTGTGTGTGTGTTTATTCAAAAATATTTCAAATGCTCATTATGTATACATACGACGAGTCAAATTATTTTGATTGATGTGCGTACATATTTCGAATTCGAGTCACGTAGAAACTCGATAGTGAGTTGTAATAAATGGTACAATTCCAATGCATATACGAGTATGTATGTATGTATGTAGCTCTGAAATGCACGTCACTTTTGTTAGATCTATGGTTTTTTCAAAATAGTTAACTTTAACAAAATTAATATCAAAATATACAGTCAGATATTTTATCGTTCAATTTGTGCCTTTTTAAAATTTTTAATATTTAATCGTTCGTTCCAGATCAAAAGTCAAAAATACATGTTTTCATTTAGAATCATTTCCAATATTTAACCGCAAATTGTGTTTATTTATTTATTACTTATTTCACGCCTAAAAAGGCTTTTATACAAATAGAGAAGATATCAATACAGGAGTAAAATATACATACAATTTAAATTAAACTAAGAAGAGGAACTTCGTAAAGAAAGCAACAGTTTAGACTTTACTAAATTAAGGTTATTACAGAAATAGTCCAATAAATTCCCATACTTATTGCCAGTCCCAATCAACCTAGGAATAGGAGACTGCCGATAATAATTGGTACACGAATTACCTTCATCCACAACCAAAAATTGAGATCGTGTAAAACGTGTAGGAACTTTTAGTCGCAAAATCGACTCAAAGAATAGGACATTGTTCTTTGCATACAATGTTTAAATTGTGCGACAAAGCATTCTGCATCACATACATATGTACTTTTGACTTAAAATGCTGCATTCTAGAGATTTATTTATTTATCAAGTAACATACAGCTCATAAAGTACAATATAAAATGAAAAAAAATTCTACATAATACAATACAGCCAAAATAGTTACAAAGAAGAACAACTTTAAGAGTTATATACATACATAGGTCTGGAAAGGAACTTGAGTACAGAAAATCTGATGGCGGGCAATGAATACCGAAAAAGATCAATATGTGCAGGAATTTCATTGAATGACGAGCAGGATCCATGAATGAAGGAGTTTTGCTAATAATTAGTAGAACAAAGACTCAAATAAAACAATGCAGGATTTCTAACAGATCTAGGGGAACAATGGAGAAGAATCCTACTTAGCAAGTATCTGATAAATTATTTAATAGCTTAAATACAAAGCCGAGACTGTCCTTCTAGACCGCAGGAGGACACAATAATGGGAATTGGATGAAGAAAAGAAAAGACGAAACCTGGAAATGGAGTACGCATGGAACTTCTTATTAATTGTTTCCAGTTTAGTAATGAAATTTTGCTAAAACGGGTTCCATATAATACTAGCGAATTCCAGGTGACTTCTCACAAGTGCATTGTATAATTGAGACACAGTATCAAAGGACTTAAAGAGTTTAGATACTCTCATTATTAATCCTAAGCTCCTGTAAGCTTTATTGACAACCGCATCAATAAAACACCCAAGTCTTTTACACAATCAACTCTCAATACTCGTGTCTGCCCAATAACGAGAAAATGAAATACATCGACAAAAAAGTTTTTATATCAAAGGCATAACTTTCTATTTATGTATGTTGCATTGACGAATATTCCATTTAATGCTTAATGAGAGGGAATCGATTGAATTATCAAAATGATACGAAACAAAATGCGAGAACGAAGAATTGAAAAGGGAAAAGAAGCGAAGAAGATGAACGAATAAACAAAAACAGTTTGGTGCGTTCTCAGATTTATTCCCATTCCGTTCCATTAGGCCCTTAGATAGGCCTCTTTGGGCAATCCGTTTTGCTTCATTTCAATTTCAACGCGAATCGAAATCTCCTGTGCAGAAATTCAACTTCCATATTCAGGAGCGCGATGGACTGGACCTCATTCAATATTTATATGGGTGATTCCTTTAGCGAATTCACTTTTTTTTTTGTTGTTATTTTGTTCTGATTGCCTTCAGCGTCATCAAGCGAGACGAGGAGTGTCCTATCAGTTTAAATGTGTGAGGGTCGGCCTTATAGTTTCATGTGTGCAAAGTTTTAAAGTACAGCTATTTATATTTCGAGCGACTCACAGTTTTGAAACTATATTTCACATATGTATTTGTAAGGCGCTCGCACACCTCTGCGGATTAGTATTCGCCTAGCGAATAAAACGCGCGAATATCGCACGTTGGATGTGGTGGGGAGTTGTATCGCATACCCGCAAGTTGTGCTGCCTACACCACTAGCGGAATCCGTCGCGGAATCGCCACGTAATTCGTCACGATTCGCTCAATTTCGATATGTGGAAAAGCTGATGGAAACGGTGAAGAATTATCCCATCCTGTACGATCTGACTTGATAGGTTATGTCAGAGTGACAGAAACCAGACGATTTTGTCAACAGTCAGCCCCGATCCTTGATGACACACCGTTATAAATCACATTCAACAATAAAAGTATGTATTTAACAAACCATTCATATAAATATGCGGCCAACATAAGAGCTTCGTCTTCATATGAGGAGTACGTGTCAGAATCGTGAGTGAAATACAAACGTTCCGAAAGCGAGGTGACGGATGGTATTTCGCGTTTCGACCAAGTGTGCGCACCACAGTATTTCGCTATTCGCCCATTGAGTGTTGAGTGAAGTTTACTGTGTCGAATGGCACTGCAGTCGTGCCAAGTGTGCGCAGTACAAATCTCAGCACTGGCGAAATCCGCAGAGGTATGATAGCGCCTTTACTTATAATAATACTTGAGTATTATTTTTCCCCTCGATTGCTTTCAGAGACATTTTCTTTTTCCCGATTTTCCACACTATTATCGTTTTCCTCAGACCAGACCACAATAGTATTGTCAATATATCGAATCGTTCAAACGACGTGACTGATGGTTATTCGATGTTAATGTGTGGTAAATTATTCGAAACATGTGCCCGTCTTGAGATTCGTCCGCCATAATCACGCCATAAGGTCCCGAACCGAAATTAATGCAATATTGAAATGTGAGCCCGTAGCATTGACGTCGCTCTATCTAGATTTATAATTTATAAGCAAAAAATTTCACAAATTACGACAACATAACGGCGTACATCCATATATCTATGTAGGTTTTAAATTGTACTTTTGAAATTATGCGAACGTTGATATACCAGATATTATTACCGTTCGAAATGATCGTGGTACTAGTCCATTTTTTTATTACTTTTAATTTAATTGTTTTCTAGGTACTTTTGGTCGGATCAAAATAAATTATTGTGTCCAATATTAAAAACACGATCACAATACTTACCGATTAGGATAAAGTAAAAAAGTACTAATTACCTTAATGAACCTCAATTCTCAATTTAAATTTTTGTTTGCGGATGTAGGTAATTCGTGCACCAATTATTTATTATATGCAATCTCCTATTCCTAGGTTAATTAGGACTGGCAATAAGTATGGGAATTTATTAGATTATTTCTGTATTAGCATTAATTTAGTAAAGTTCTGGCTGTCGCTTGCTTTAAGAAGTTCCTCTTCTTAGTTTAATTAAATTTTATATGTATTTTACTCCTGTATTGTTTTATCGTCTCTATTTGTATTTTTTCTTATAAAAGCCTTTTTTAGGCGTGTAATAATCTAATATATAAAACGCTTAAGTTTGTATGTACATATGTATGTATGTAAGTATGGGCCATTCGTCAATTACCAGGTGTTGCTCGGGCGCGATTAATAGAAACGACGAAGTACACACGATAGTAGATGTTTTCGGCAGATTTAAGTAGATATAAGCAGATAGTGTTTCGGGAGCCCAAAAAAGGGGCCTGGGGGGACTGGGGAGTGGTAAGGGGCCGGCATAGCTTTTAGGGAGCCCAAAAACGGGGCCGCCGGGCTTGAGGGAGGTCTGGGGGGTGGTAAGGGGCCGGCATAGCTTTTAGGGAGCCCAAAAAAGGGGCCGCCGGGGTAAGAAGGAGGGTTTGGGGGTTGGTAAGGGGCCGGCATAGCTTTTAGAGAACCCAAAGTAGGGTCGCCGTGATAGGGGGGGGGTCTGGGGGGTGATAAGGGGCCGGCATTGCTTCCCCTCCTGCCCCGGCGGCCCCTTTTTTAGGCTACCGAAATAATTTACTAAACAAACACTATGTATATTACATTATATTACTTACACCCCGGGCAAAGCCGGGTAATAAAGCTAGTAATAAATAAATAAATAAACCTTAATTTTTAACCACGAATGTAAGTTTCACTTTTATTTCACACGTCGTAACTGGCAGCACGCATTGGTCGTATGCCTTCTTTTTTAAGCATAGCGGATTTAAAAACTATGTTGATTCTTCCAAAAGCACACCATTACATAGTTTTATTTCTTCTTCTTTACATCCAGTCATATTCACCAACTGCTGCTTAGTACACCGATGAATAAAGTATTGTCGTTTTATACGAAACATTGACTAGTACCATTTTCATTTCAAATGGCTCATATTGTATATTGACTGAAAGGAAATTGATGGAGTTGTGCTGGGGGGAGGGAAAAAAATGGACATGTGGGACTCTAGCTGGAAAGTGGGTCGAGCTTTTGCATTGAATGGACCACGTGGATGGTATGAGCAAACAGCCATTCGTCCAGAATGGTTATTTTCGGTGATACGTACATAGGTGTGTCCTCGACCCGTCGCAAAATCCAATTTCCTGCCGAACGACGCCTTAATATTTATTATTTACTCGTCGCCGGTAGAAATTGTATTTGCGGTGACGGCTGACGCCAAAATACGCCGCAGAAATCGAACAAGGGGTGTGCAAAAAAAAAAATGGTTTCCGACGTCTGTTTGATTAGGAATTTAAACGTAAACGCGTTCGAAATTTTCCCGGGCAAAAACCGACGCGTTTCCGAAAGGTGAAAATTCGCGCCGGGAAACGTAGGCGAAACGGTCGACAGATGCGAAAATAATATTAAATACGCTTATTATATACATAAAGAGTCCATCTGACCGTCGGGAATTCTATTGAAATAACCTCAGGAGTATCAACAATCATCTCAATTCATCAGCCCATCTTCCACTCTGTCTACCTTGCTTTGTTTCACATCCACTCGGATACCATTCCAGTATTTCTCGCGTCCATCTGCCACGTTCTGCTATATCTGCCACTTTTGATCACACTTTTTACCCATGTATTCCTCTTACGATCTCTTCTTATTATTATCTGGATCTTACGTAACATTCTTGAATTTAACATACACATTTAATATATAAAACGCTTAAGTATGTATGTATGTACGTATGGGTCATTCGTCAATTACCAGGCGTTGCTCGGGCGCGATTAATAGAAACGACGAAGTACACACGATAGTAGATGCTTTCGGCAGATTTAAGTAGATTTAAGCAGTAGTAGTGTTTCGGGAGCCCAAAAAGGGGCCGCCGGGGCAGGAGGGGGGTCGGGGGGGTAGTAAGGGGCCGGCATTGCTTTTCGGGAGTCAAAAAAAGGGGCCGCCGGGGTAAGAAGGAGGGTTTGGGGGTTGGTAAGGGGCCGGCATTGCTTTTCGGGAGTCCAAAAAAGGGGCCGCCGGGGTAAGAAAGAGGGTTTGGGGGTTGGTAAGGGGCCGGCATAGTTTTTCGGGAGTCCAAAAAGGGGCCGCCGGAGTAGGAGGGTGGTCTGGTGGGGTGGTGGTGGTTTTTTGGGCTCCCGAAATAATTTACTAAACAAACACTATATTACATTATATTAATTACACCCCGGGCAAAGCCGGGTAATAAAGCTAGTACGTCATAACTGGCAGTACGCGTTGGTCGTATGCCTTATTTTTTAAGCACAGCGGAATGTTGGATTTAAAAACAATGTTCATTCTTCGAAAAGCACTTCAACCTAGTTTCATTCTTCGTTTTATTTCTTCTTCTTTACATATTCATATTCAACAATTGTTCTAGGTATAAATAACTATCAACTATCTGTACAATATGATTATCTACCGTGACTACATCTTGCGTACTTCTACCTATACTGCCATTCCTAAGCCCACTTAACGTAAATGACAAATCAACAATATCGTTATAAATGGACTTGAAAGTTTTATTCTAAATTTGTGTTTTTCTTCATATACTACTGATTTATTTAAACTTTTTTTTAGTGCATGAGGTTATTTTCTGTTGTGTTTTGATAATTCTAAGGAAAAATTAACAAAAAAATGAATACTTTAGTAGTTACGTCACTTCATTATTCATTATTAATGTATACATATCTATGACTATTCCAAACTTCAACCACTCTATTTGAAAAGAATGAATCTCTAACAATCTTATTTGATTTTTCTTTTCGGAGTCTAAGAGGATGACCTCTTAGATGAGGGTTCTCATTGAACATAATGAATGAGGTTGGTCATTTCACATAAATAATGATTATTTATTATTTTGAATACTTCAATTAAATCACCTCTTAATCTCCTCGTCTCCAATGTGGAGAGATTCAGTCTTTTCAATCTTTCATGATAAGGTAGTGACCGAAGTAAATATTGGATACGTTATTTTCGTATTGGTGATACTATTTCTCTGCGCGTGCAGATACGTTAGATTTAATAGCTTAAAAAAGTCACTTTTGGATGAAGATACATTAATTTTGATATGAAAAATCGCAAGAATACACTCCCATACCTAAAACACATCTAACTCATTTTCGTAATTTTTGTCAGTTACGTTAAGTGGGCTTAGGACGGCAGCTTATATACTTCATACTTCTTACCCATGTATTCCTCTTACAATGTCTTCTTATGATACCGAGCATACATCTTTCCATGTTTCTCTGTGTGCACTGAATCTTACGTAACATTCTTGAATTTAACATACATACACACGTCATAACTGGCAGTACGCGTTTGTCTTATGCCTTATTTTTTAAGCACAGCGGAATGTTGGATTTAAAAACAATGTTCATTCTTCGAAAAGCACTTCAACCTAGTTTAATTCTTCTTATTTACAATCGGTCATATTAAACAATTTTCGTAGGTATAAATAACTATCAACTATCACTACAATATGATTATATACTGTGACTAAGTTTTGCGTGTAAAATTCATTAAACATAATTTTAGTTTTATTAAAATTAAGTTTTAAGCCTACTTTCATACTTAATTGTGTTAATGTATTTTTTTAAATCTACTGAGTCTAATGCAACTATAACTATGTCCATATATGTATTATTTATATTAAATAAAATTGTGATAAATTCTACATTACTATACAGAGACATCTATCGAAGTTACTTCAAACTATAATATTTTATTTTTTTAATAAACAATTTCAATTGTTTTGTGTTTTAAATGTAATTTTTGTAAATAAAATAGTATAAAATAAAATCTTTGTATTTGCACCCGGACAACGGCGAATATTTTACAGCTGGTTTTTGCATTCATACATACAATACAATGACCTACTTATTGTGTGCGAATACCGAAAAAGAATGTGTGGATTCTGTACATTTTAGAATATTCATATAAAAACTTTTTTGTATCCGAATGGAAACGAGCAATAAATTATGACCCGGCCAACGCTGTTGACTACATAGGTTCTTTCGTGGATTTATTGAAAAAGTTTTCTGTTATCGCTTTTCCAATTTACTTCAGCAGCTGATCCTCCTTCTTCCATTTCTAAATTACGCCCTTATTACGCATCTGCCAGACGAGTTGTGAATTTCGCAAATTCCGAAACGCATACGAGATACAATCTTTGAAATATTAATCAGGCAACATTTGGAGAAAATTTTGACACTTTTGTTGTGATTAAAAATTTAACTACACAACTTAGGGCAGGGTTCTTGAAACTGTGAGTCGCAAAACAAACGGAAAAAAATCCAAAAATAATTGGTTTCGTCAAATATTGCAAATATTGAAAATGGAACGAGTCGTCTTTACCTATGTAGATTTTATGACTTCGTTCGCATGACACCGGAATGATCAGTTCCTATATTATGGTTTAACATTATCAATGAAGATATTTTAAAAGAATTAAAACTCGAGATATTGCCACATCTCACTTCTCTATCCAAAACCTGTGATTGAACTATTTTCCAGTGCAGAAATTTAAAACACTAAAGTAAACAAACAACTTTTGGATAAATACTCCATTTAATTTTGAAAGCCCCGAATCAATAATTGAGTTAAACTTTGATCCTGAAGAGGAGGCTGAATTTCTGCACCTTATTGGTTCATTTACACTGAAGAATGATTTTCTGCAATTAAATTTGTCATCATTTTGGATCAAGGTTTAAGGTGAATTGTCACTTTATACAATTACCTTTTACTTATTTGTGTAAACACTAGGATTTTCCACTTTATCTCAATATTAAAAACAAAGTTTCTAATTGAAAATTAGTTTCATCCATAAATATGCATGTGTGCCAATTATATATGTATATAATAGCCGAAATCCGTCCGTCTGTCTGTCTGTCTGCTGATAACGCTCGCTGAGGAAAAATAATTTAAAAAAACCAGAATGAGTGGGGGATCGAACCCGGGACCCCAGGCTCGAGAGGACTAATGCTATCCGCTATCACCCTTGGTCAATTTAGTCCTTTTTTTTTAAACATTACCTATACAAGGGATCGTGACTCTGCTTTACCTACAAAAGGGATCGTGACTCTGCCTTTTTAGATGCCTACATAGATGACCATTATTTTTTTTGTCACTTACAACCGTGCGATCAATTAGTGGGGATCTCTATTTAAAAAGCGCTTTACGTAATTTAAAATTCAGCGGGCGTTGATATTCAACGGGCTTACACTAGTAGTAAATAAAGGAACATAATGGACAGTGTTTGTGATTGATATATTATTATATAGGTATACTGGGTCGCAATACAAAATGCAGTTCTTGCAGTGGGTCGTAGTAAAAAAACATTGAAAAACACTGGCTTCGGGGATAAGTTCTATTATAATTATAAGCACTTACATATACATTAGCTCCATATCAATTATTTTACCCATAGAAATATTGTCACGAAAGCATACAATTCAAGAAAACAAAATCATCACTGACGCAACTAACCAAGTCGTGTATTTCAATCATAAATATGGATCTTTCAAATCACCAAACATAAAACTGTAATAAAAACAGAAACACAGAATTTTCTTGGATTAATTTTGGATTAACAAAAATACAAACAATATTCTTAGTGCTACAAATCTGAAAAAAAATTAATAACCATACCAACTGTTATGTATTGGAGGTTGAGAAACAGAGAAAAATGAAAAAAACAGCACATGATGGTAATGATGATCGTTTATTGATTGATTTCACAATGGTTCATTTGACGGCACAATTACAGTAAAATATAAAGATTTGCGTGTTTAATAATTCGGAAAAGTTGCGTTTTGGCAACTGTTATTATAGTTTAGTCCGTCTGGTTGTGTGACTGTTGACTGGATGAGTTTACGTCTGTATATGGTGATTATGACTGGATGAGTGGCCTTTCTCCGACCTTTACATCTATTTAAAAACTTTAGAGAGGCGAGAGGGAAACAGCTGATGTCTGGATCGATTGCAATTGGTCGATGATTGTCGTTCGATGCATTGTCGGACTCTGATTGGTCGATGTCAACTTAGACTGAGGGGAAGGAAAGGCAAGGGAGGCAAGAGGCAAGTCGTTGCAAGGTATGATTCATTTAGGACTGTTCCGAATCTTTTAGTCAAAATACGCAGAAAATAACAATGCATGACTCATTTCAAGTTTGGTGCTACCGCTCGACATTCGATTTAAACTCGGCGTCATATTTACGAGCCACCGGTCAGGTAGAGACATAACACAACATACGACATTAGCCGGATTTTTAACAAAACAGCCAGGTTTTAGATTGCAAAGCTCGCGTGCTTGTATGTACATACATATGTACATACATAGGTTACCTCGTTCGAATTTG
The DNA here is from genome assembly GCA_022651745.1 of Parapsyche elsis. Classification (NCBI taxonomy): domain Eukaryota; kingdom Metazoa; phylum Arthropoda; class Insecta; order Trichoptera; family Hydropsychidae; genus Parapsyche; species Parapsyche elsis. The sequence goes on from JAGVSN010000064.1 coordinate 826,522, forward strand.
AAAAACCGGAAACTGCCTAGCGTCACGCTGGATAGGAAGTGAAGGGTGGGATTTAGGGGAGTGGGAAAAGACTGTCGTTATTAAATTAAAAGGCGAGAGGAAAGGTTGCCAAGATTTATCGCTGATCCGGGCCCTGTTGGATCGGACGCCATGAAATATTGTACCATCTTGAAAGTTTCGTGCACGGAACTCTGAAAACCTCCTAGATTTATCTAGAGATTTTTCAATTTTACCCACCAACAAAAAAAATATACAGAAAATAAATAAACAAGCTGCTACACTACCGAATATTTAACCTTTACAACTCACGAGGCCTCATCGCCAGACTGAACGGAAACCTTTAGCCATATCCTACGATAAGATACGAATATACCTGAATAGATAAGTCGATTGACTTATGTATATATTAGGATATGGTATTAAGTTTATAGAAAAATAATATATAAGTTCAATTTATTCTACCTACATATACATAGGTACATACAAATATGATTTAACCACAAAAATATGTTTCGAAAACAGACAACGAATAACCGTACACCCAAACATATGATAGATTTTGAGATAAAAACGTTTTAACGCTTTTTTGTGTCTATATTAAAGAAAATAATTTACTATATGTGAGATAGATCACACATCACACAGATAGATTTGGCAGAATGCAATCGAAAAATGATTGTAAGTATTTTAATATTGTTTTTATAAAATCTTCGAGAAATTCATGTTCAAAAAACTCATTCATTTATTTTAAGTAATAGTCGTAGTAAATTCGATGGGAATGTAATTGTAATTTTTTTTATTTTAGCCCAAATTATGAAAGAATATTCTGATGTCTGGAGTTATTATAAAAGAAACGGCGATAAAGCTACATGCACATTGTGTCCAAAAATATTGGGATGTAGAGCATCATCAACAACGGGCAACAAAAAAATTCATAAGATGAAACGCGCATCACAAGAAACATTAGCTTCATCTTGCAAGTACATACTTCTAAACAGCAAAAACTAGAAGAAATACCGAATTTTATGTCGTCCAATCGTAATACTCTCGAGAAAATCTTTTCTAAATTGGCTGCTAAAGATGATATACCGATATTTACCAAATGCAAAAGTGAATTTATACGCAATAGTTTGAAATTGCAAAATTTTAAATTACCGAAACAGCCATCAGACAATGAAATTAATAAATAACTATTACGAAATCACGAAACAACAAATAATATCAAAAATTATCATTATGAAATCCGAAAATAAAAAATTTAGTTTGTCCATAGATGAATGGACTAGTTTTAAAAATCGAAGGTATTTGAACATTCATATACATTACATATATTATTGCAATGGAGATTCAGATAACTTGGGGTTAATGAGAATTCAAGGTTATTGTCCGGCCGAGAGTGTATTCGAATATATATCTATTATACATCTGAATATTTGTGAATCTAAAATAAAATAAATATGTAATAAAATCTAAAAAATAAATAAAGTTGTAAACCTCTAATATTTTTAAACCTTTAGTATTTGTGTCCTTTGATTTTTATATGTTGTCAGTCACCTACCATTACAATAAAAAAATCGATTTACTATATTTTAAGTAACTTTTTATTCTTGAGAATTCTCGAGAATCTCGAGAAACCAAAAAGAAAATCTCTATTTCTCGAGATTCAAATATTCCGAGAAAATGAGATTCTTGAATCTCGAGATTTGAATATTCCACGAATCTCGAGAATCAAAAAATGTCGAGAAATCACAACCTCTAGTCACAAATATACATAGTTTTCGATTGGCGCATATTTTTGTATATATTTTTGAAAAAAGTGTACTTTACGTGAGGTTTGGGTTAGGTTAGGTTGGATAAAATAAATGTTTGTTTTAACGCTTTTTTTGTGTCTATATTAAAGAAAATAATTTACTATACGTGAGGTTTGGAATCGGTTAGGTTGTCACGAATATAGTTTTCGATTGGTGCATATTTTTGTATATATTTTTGAAATCATGCACTATCTTCGTTGCACTCCCACTTATCCCATATCAATTTAATAACTCAATGCAATGGGTGATAAATATGTATTTGAAAACAAATTCTATAGGTATTACATCAAATGTATTTATAAATAAAAATTACGTCATATTTAGATGTCTCTTTCAGGGCAGCCGATTGTTAATTTTTACAACTAACTAAATAGACACCTTACAATTGAAATTTTTGTTTTTACGAGTAGTATTCTTGGATCTGTAATGAGGATTGTGACACATACATACAGTTTTCTACAAATAGATAAAACATATATGTATATATAAGTATACATAAGCGCACATGACACTATTCCTAATAATTATAACTAAAGAAACTAACGAGCACACAATCAGCATTTTTTTTTTTTACTTTCCATCTGGTCGATAGTTAAAAAAAATATGCTTACAGTTATAATATTAAAAAATGTAATGCAATGCTTCCCTTTCATTTTTAATTTATCCATGTCGGATAAAGTATTGTTTGATTGTCAAAATCCTTCCTTTTGAGATCTTGACTGATTTGTATCAGTCTAATCACGTTTTCATGATTTCTGGAAAATGTCTGTATGGCTGTGTGTCTGTGTGGCTGGCTGTCTGTTGTTCTTTATACATGTGTGTAGAATCACTAATAGCTTATTAATCGTTTATCTTATTAAACTTAAACATCATATTTATATGTTTTTTGGCAGCCATTACAATCCATAAGGCATTCAAAAATTTCTTCCCTTGGAAAGTCACCTAATTATTGTGTAATCTTTGGAAGGTTTTTCTAGCAAAACTATCTATATAATGATTTAGGTCAACATCCGCCAACTGGAAGTGGCAGTTTATAAATACGAAATGATATGAAAAACGAAAAATATAATATTTTTGTTTGTGGTTTTAAAACCAAAAACTTGTTTATAAAAAATCTGTTATCGTGATCGGAACCAAACTTTTCAGATATACATCAGTACTAATGAATAGTCTATGTAAAAGGATAATTTATTGCGAAACGGCATTCACTCTTGGATAGCTGACATGAAAACTACAAGAAAGTTTGCAGAAATGCAAATAGTAATGACAGAAAAGCAAATATAATTCATACATATATAAGGTAACAATAAAATAGGTGGAACATTAAATTCAAATCTATTGAACTAATATTTATGCTAAAATATTGGATAAAAGTGGTGCTAATCTTCAATGGTACTTCAAATATTAGAATTGTATGGTATTAGAAGTGGAAATGTTCCTCTTCTTCCCACGCTTAGACTTTTGAAGTTGTTCCAACTTTTGGTATTGACATCGTATGTCAAAACATCGCTGTAATTGTTTTTTTCATCATATCCACCTAAAAAAATACAGCCACTAGTAAAAACTCGACTTAAATAATTGCCAAAGGCTTATTAATGCATTCTAATTTAAGTTACCTACATACTATTTGACTCACCCATGAAAATAAGTTTATTTTGTAAAAGTACGAGACTAGTACCCGAACGAGGGCTTGGAAGATTGCAAAATGAAATCCACAAATTTGTATTGGGGTCGTACAATTCAACACTGTCTGTATAATTAGTAAACCAATTACCACTGAGAGGATCTTTCACACCGCCAACTACATAGAGCTTTCCGTTAATTGCAGAGCTCTAAAAATGGTGATTTACGATGGTATCGATATTAGTATGTAACTATTTGGTTTAAATTTTCATTAATTAGTATTCAAAATAGCTAACCGTATGGGAGTATCTGTTTTGAATCATCGGTGCGCAAAATGACCAATTATTAGTTTGTGGAGAGTACATTTGTACCTCTTTGGCGACTCGAAATTCAACAGAATCATAACCACCTGTAACATATATTCTGCCGTCAATGACAGAAGCAGAAATAAAACATAACTGCAATAGCATTGGAGCAACGTTTGTTTCCCATTTTTGCCTCCTGCTGTGCCACCTATTCGAAATTGATTAAGGATGGATTATATTCTATTCGTTCAAGATTCAATATTAAAACATGTATTGTTGAAAATAATAACCTTTCCATTGATTTCAACGGTTTAGACCAGGTTTCACCACCACCCATGACATACACGACAACAGACGACAATTGATTTAATGTAACTGCAGCGCAGGAAAAACGTGGCTGATTTAGCGGTTGCAATTGATACTTTTGTCCATCCTTCAAATTTATATAGTCAACCTAATACAAATGAAAATTGAGTATATAAAATTTCCATGATACATATGTATATTTCACAATATCAATAAGCCGTAACAGTGGTCACTGCTGTTCTGTTAATTAAGCCGCCGATGATCAAGATCCAGTCGTTGACGAGAACTGATACATATCTTATTCTATTGAATCCGAAATTCTTAGATATAGTCCAAGTGTCTTTAACGGTGTCATAAACATCGATGGTGTTTTGGGTCTAAAGATATTGCACATCAATAAATTTAAATTTAAAATAGATTAGCAGAATTAAGCAACGAAAGTATGAAAGTATGAGTGAATTTTTCAAGCAAAGCGTAGTCACAGTAGATAATCATATTGTAGAGATAGTTGATAGTTATTTATACCTAGGACAATTGGTGAATATGACCGGATGTAAAGAAGAATTAACATTAAACTTAAAACTTAAAACTACGACCAATGCGACGTATGGATGTGAAACTTGGATGATAAATTCAAGAATGCTACGTAAGATCCAGTGCACACAGAGAAGCATGGAAAGATGTATGCTTGGTATAACAAGAAGAGATCGCAAGAGGAATACGTGGGTAAGAAGTATGACCAAAGTGGCAGATATAGCAGAACGTGTGAAAAAGTTGAAATGGACACATAATGAGAAGAATGGATGGCAGATGGACGCGAGAAATACTGGAATGGTAGCAGAGAGGATGTTAAAGAAAGCAAGGTAGACCGAGTGGAAGATAGACTGATGAATTGAGAAGCATTCTTCTCAATGCAAGACCAGTGCGTAATGCCAGTTATGACGTATGGATGTGAAACTTGGATGATAAATTCAAGAATGCTACGTAAGTTACCAGTGCACACAGAGTAGCATTGAAAGATGTATGATTGGTATAACAAGAAGAGATCGCAAGAGGAATACGTGGGTAAGAAGTATGACCAAAGTGGCAGATATAGCAGGACGTGTGAAAAAGTTGAAATGGATGGCAGATGGACGCGAGAAATACTGGAATGGTAGCCGAGAGGATGTGAAAGAAAGCAAGATAGACCGAGTGGAAGATAAGCTGATGAATTGAGAAGCATTCTTCTCAATGCAAGACCAATGGATCTAGATGCATGGATAGATGTACATATTTATGCTTGGAATAACGAGAAAAGATCGCAAAAGAAATACATGGGTAAGAAGTATGACCAAAATTGCAGATATACATAGCAATGGGCTGAAAGAAAGCAAGGTAGACCGAGTGGATGATACGCTGATGAATTGAGAAGAATGTGTTGAGTCAAGTGGATGCAGATTGCTCAAGACAGACAGGAATGGAAGAGGTTTGGAGTTGATAGTTATTTATACCCAGGACAATTGGTGAATATGACCGGATGTAAAGAAGAAGAATAAACATTGTTTTTTAATCCAACATTCCGCTATGATGAAAAAAGAAGGCATACGACCAGTGCGTATTGCCAGTTATGACGTATGGATGTGAAACTTGGATGTTAAATTCAAGAATGCTACGTAAGATCCAATTCACATAAAGAAGCATGGAAAGATGTATGCTTGGTATAACAAGAAGAGATCGTAAGAGGAATACATGGGTGGGAAGCATGACCAAAGTGGCAGATATAGCAGAACGTGGCAGATGGACGCCAGAAATACTGGAATGGTATCCGAGTGGATGATAGCCTGATGAATTGAGAAGAATGTGTTGAGTCAAGTGGATGCAGATTGCTCAAGACAGACGAGAATGGCTGAAAATGATGATGATGAAATATTAGTAACACAATTCGGCTCACGTTTTCACCCCACGAACCAACGAGTGCTAATAATTTTGCTCGTCCTTTGCGATCGATTTCTTTTTTATATAAATTTTCTACATTAGGTAACAGAATCGATTGCATCGCTTGGTTTATCATGATCATGCACTTAATACAAGAATAACAATAAACCATAACCTCCGTGGTGAGAAACTGTAAATTAATATTCATTGGAAAAATTTAACAGTATACTAAATGATTTCATTTATATGTATGTACATAATATATTGTCTCAAATACCATACCTCCAATGACAACATCGTCAGCCTTACAGAAGTCAACAATTCTAACAAATTACTTCTACGGTTTGCCTCATCGTAATTAACCCACAATTTCAACGCTTTGAAGACCTCTTCCTCATAAAGTACCACCAGGTCGTCCGATTTAAAGATTTCCACCACGATAGTAATTGGCAAATGCAGAAAATCTTGTGTTTTGTACAACTGAAACATAAACGAGCGTGCAAAATTTTTTCATATACATATGTATAAATCAAATCATAGGTAAAATAAAATATTAGCCTACAGTCTCGAAGTTTACGATAGTCAAATCCATTGCACTCTTTTTTGTCACCGCATCATAACTCGAAAACGTCAAAATATTCAAACAACATGACAGATCAATCTTTGTGTTTTTACATGTCGACACTGCTTGAGTTATATACTTTATTTTCAAAATGCTCGCTAGTTCTGCGATTTCATCAATTAACGCAAAATCAATACCTACATATATATTGGGAATACAAAGAGAACAGCATAATTAAATGGATTATGAGTGTGCTATATTATACCTACATACGTATACTATAGTGTACAGCCCGTTTATCAATATCAACGGACGTGTTTGACGTAATTGATTGCGTAACAATTAAGCAGAGTCGCGAACCTACTAGGGATTAATATTTTCAAATTATAGGAGACCTCCCATCACCGGTGTGGGTGAACGCGTTAGCGCTAACTCACCCAACCTGGTGATCACGGGTTCAAATCCCACTCGCGACGTTCGTGTTTTGTCAATTTAATTTGATTTTCAGCCGAGGCGAGCGATATCAGCAGACAGACAGACAGACGGAATTGGGCTATTATATATATGTATACTAGTGTAAGCCCGTTGAATATCAACGGCCGCTGAATTTTAAATTACGTAAAGCGCTTTTTTAATAGAGATCCCCACTAATTGATCGCACGGTTGTAAGTGACAAAAAAAAATAGTTTTTATAGCGTCATCTATGTAGGCATCTAAAAAGGCAGAGTCACGATCCTACTTTTGTAGGTAATGTTTAAAAAAAAAAAGGACTAAATTGACCAAGGGTGATAGCGAATAGTATTAGTGTGAGTCCTTACGAGCCTGGGGTCCTGGGTTCGATCCCCCACTCATTCTGGTTTTTTAAATTATTTTTCCTCAGCGAGCGTTATCAGCAGACAGACAGACAGACAGACGGATTTCGGCTATTATATATACTTATAATTGGCACACATGCATATTTATGGTTTTTATAGCGCCATCTATGTATTATAGCAATCCCGTAGTATCGATAGTATCGATTTTTTTTTACTTTACTATTTATATTATAATTATTAATTATTATATATATGTACATATAATAATTATAATTTTGTGATTTTGTAAAAATCAAAAAAAAAAAAAAAATAGTTTTTATAGCGTCATCTACATATGTAGTCACGATTCCTTGTATAGGTAATGATTAAAAAAAAGGACTAAATTGACCAAGGGCGATAGCGAATAGCATTAGTGCGAGTTCTCTCGAGCCTGGGGTCCTGGGTTCGATCCCCCACTCTTTCTGGTTTTTTTAATAATTTTCCCTCAGCGAGCGTTATCAGCAGACAGACAGACGGATTTCGGCTATTATATATATAATAACTAGTGTAAGCCCGTTGAACATCAACGGAGCGGTTTCTCATCACCCGTACTGTGAGTGTTTATGTGGGTGAGTATATGTGTACGTGCAGTATGTATGCGAGCGATCCGCGGCCAGACAGCCGGCCAGGCAGATCCTTGCGCTACTATATATAGTAATGCATACTTCAAACTCGACAAAATGCGCTTAGAAAAAAAATAATATTAAATTTAATAGTTTTTATAGTTTTTGCATAGACGGTTATAATACAACAACGTAACAAGTTAGCAAAGTCGTTGACCTTTTGAGGATTGATATTGTCATTACCTGTGTAGTTTGGATGGAATACGTAAGCGCACCCACTTCCGAACTGGTGATCTCGGGTTCAAATCCCACTCGTGCGCGGACGGTTCGTGTCTTTATTTAACTCGGCGAGCGTTATCAGCAGACAGACACACAGACAGACGGAATAGGGCTATTATATCATCATCATCATCATTTTCAGCCGTTCACTGCTGGATGAAGGCCTCTCCAATCCTCTTCCATTCTTGTCTGTCTTGAGCAATCTGCATCCACTTGACTCCACACATTCTTCTCAATTCATCAGCCCATCTTCCACTCGGTCTACCTTGCTTTCTTTCACATCCTCTCGGATACCATTCTAGTACTTCTCACGTCCATCTGCCATCCATTCTTCTTGCTATGTGTCCAGCCCATTGCCACTTCAACTTTTTCACCCTTACTGGTATATCTGCCACTTTGGTCATACTTCTTACCCATGTATTTCTTTTGCGATCTCTTCTTGTTATGCCAAGCATACATCTTTCCATGCTTCTCTGTGTGCACTGGATCTTTCGTAGCATTCTTGAATTTAGCGTCCAAGTTTCACATCCATACGTCATAACTGGCAGTACGCATTGGTCGTATGCCTTATTTTTTAAGCATAGCGGAATGTTGGATTTAAAAACTATGTTCATTCTTCCAAAAGCACTCCATCCTAGTTTCATTCTTCGTTTTATTTCTTCTTCTTTACATCCAGTCATATTCACCAACTGCCCTAGGTATAAATAACTATCAACTATCTCTACAATATGGTTATCTACTGTGACTACGTTTTGCATATATAGTGATAAAATACATATGTACAGTCGATCAACTACACAAAAAAATTATGATATTCCCTATCCCAACAACAATCCTGTCACAAAATATACAAGAATTCCTTATGTCTCTTACACCTTACGTGAAAATAATAGACACAAATAAAAACACACACAAGTACACAGACATACAGACATTTTCCAGAAATTATGAAAACGTGATCAGGGGATGATACCTGATACAAATCAGTGAAAATCTCGAGGTTGAATTTTCGCACGATCACAATACTTTATCCGATTAGGATAAAGTAAAAATGTATAGCTCGCAACCAGCCTGATCAAATTCATAGCATTGGCTACCCGGCATTGCCCGGCCTAGGCCCGTGCAGACGTCTAGACTTCTAGAGTCTAGTTCTAGACTCTGTCAATGAATGACTCACATATTTCCCCCGTGTAGCAGTACGTTATGATGGCATTGATGACTTTATCGTTGAATGGGGAAAATATTGTATTCAATCGGTCCACATTTGCTTCAAAAAAATCACTACTTCCCGACAGCACGACCATGTGGGCAAAAAAACTGCAATCGTAAATAGGAATGTTTATTAGGTCACAGTTGCAATTATTTAAAATGATAATTAGGTCAAATACTTAACTTTTGCCACGTACTGTGATTTTAACATCGGTGTGCTTTTTTTGTATCATGCATTTGTACATATGATCAGTTAGAGAGTTTGGGTACTTTGGATTGCTCTCAACTTGGAACATTTTGTATTTAATAAATATTGACTCTTTTCCTGAATAAAATACATATATTGAAGAAAAAAACTCACTTTCTTTAAAGGAACACGCAAAGTTTGATATACGACGTACCTATTGGGCAAAATTCATTACTACAATGATATGTTTTGCAAAGTTCTTAAATTGATACGATTGTGAGCATGTGATCGCTTAGCAACCATCAAACAATCAACACGTTTTATTTTTATATCGTTTAATCATCGAATTATCTCACTAATGATGTAAAAAATTGTGATGCTGTTATCTCCAATATTGTGTCCGTAAATAGTGTTGTAAATAGTTTGCGTTTTATTGTTTTTATTTTTGGAAGGAAAAACAAATGAGTCGAATCGTGCAATATTTATTTAAACTTAATTTAATTATTTTTTTATTAATAATCATAAATTGGAATAGCACGGGAAAATTAGAAAATTATTAATGATTTTGATATGTTGCAGTACTTGAATTTTTATTCCACCAGCATCTGAGAATTATTGTACATATGTACCTATACAAACATATGTATGTATGTATGTAGTTGGAGAACATCTCTGGGAAACGATTTCAAGCTTTTAGAACTAACACTATCACCTTTTTTATAAAGTTCGATTTATTTACAATATCATTAAGATGCCAGCTAAGATTCTATGCTTTATGGTATGATTGTACCTATCGCGTAAAAAAGTCACGTTGTTCTTAAAAAAAATTGTTTTGATTTAAGCGATGAAATTACAACTAGTACTTTATGATGCATAATAAAGAAAGTTAGAAATACAATAAAACATTTATTTTTACAAATTTGGAGATGAAATTTTAAAATTTACATGGATATATGTATGTATGTATAAAATAATGTAAAAAATAAATTATTGTCTGTCTGCTAACTCGTTATAAATTTCGCTACCTTTTGAGGGATCAAAACCAAACTTTTTAGATGTATGTACATACATATGAACATATCGATGGGTTTAGTGCACAGATATTGTTTGTCCGGTTTTGTTTTAAAATAGTGTAAGTGACTTACATCTCTTTTGAATAAGGCAATGTCTTCTCAAATATACTACGTATTTGGACATACAATACTTTTTAAACATGAAGGTTTGATGCAGATGGACGTTTTGTGTATGACAACTCAATTTTTATAAAAACTAGACATACAATATCTGTACACTAGCTCATCGATATGTATTAAATAATATATGTACTAAATAATAGTCCATCCATATATACTAAATAAAAATAATGCCATCGATATGTACTACACTAATAGTCCATTAGTGTAGTACGATAATTTATTGCGAAATGACATTTTTCTCTTGGGTAGCTGACGTGAAAATTACAAGAAAGTTTGCAGAAATACAAATAGTAATAATAGAAATACAAATACAATAAAAATATAAATATAATATAAAGTTCTCAAGACAAAAAAAAAAAAAAATAAAACACGTGGAAAATTAAATTTAAATCTATTGAACTAATATTTATGCTAAAATATTGGATAAAAGTGGTCCTAATCGTCCATGGTACGTCAAATATTAGAATTATATGGTATTGAAAGTGGATATGTTCCTCTTCTTCCCACGTTTAGACCTTTTAAGTTGGTCCAACTTTTGTTATTGGTATCGTATTTCAAAACATCGCTGGAATTTGTTTCTTCGTCAGATCCACCTAAAAAAATTCAAGGCTTCTAGTAAAAACTCGACTGATTCAATTTGACTTAATTAATTGCCAAAGGCTTATTAGTTAATTCTAATTTAAGTTACCTACATACTATTTGACTTACCCATGAAAATAAGTTTATTTTGTAAAAGTACGAGACTAGTACCCGAACGAGGGCTTGGAAGATTGCAAAATGAAATCCACAAATTTGCTTTGGGGTCGTACGATTCAACACTGTCTGTATAAGTAGAAGACAAAGTATCTTTCACACCGCCAACTACATAGAGCTTTCCATTAATTGCAGAGCTCTAAAAATAGAGATGAACGATGGTATAAATTGGTATGTAACTCTTTGGTTTTAATTTTCGAGATATATTTTTATTACATAGTACAATCGATGGGTTAGTGCACACATACATATATAGTACATACATACATATGTCCAGTTTTGTTTTAAAATATTATAAGTGACATATGTACATATCTTTTGCATGAAAACTATGGACAAAATGGACATATTATATATTTGAATAAGGCAATATCTTTTCAACTATACTACATATTTGGACATACAATACTTTTTAAACATGAAAAACATGGACGTTTTGTGTATGACAACTCAATTTTTGTAAAAATTGGACATACATACGTACAATATATCTATGCACTAACCCATCGAAATATTCTGAATGAGAACTCTCAAATTAGCTAACCGTATGCGAGTATCTTTTTTGAATCATCGGTGCGCAAAATGACCAAGTATTCGTTTGTGGATAGTACATTTGAACCTCTTTGGTAACTCGGTTAACACTATCCCAACCACCTGTAACATATATTCTGCCGTCAATGACAGAAGCAGAAATATAACATAACTGCAATAGCATTGGAGCAACGTTTGTTTCCCATTTTTGCCTCCTGCTGTGCCACCTATTCGAAATTGATTAAGGATGGATTATATTCTATTCATTCAAGATTCTATATTAAAACATGTATTGTTGATAATAACCTTTCCATTGATTTCAACGGTTTAGACCAGGTTTCACCACCACCCATGACATACACGACAACAGACGAATCTTGATTTAATGTAACTGCAGCGCAGGAAAAACGTGGCTGATTTAGCGGTTGCAATTGATACTTTTGTCCATCCTTCAAATTAATATAGTCAACCTAATAAAAATAAAAATTGAGTATATAAAATTTCCATGATACATATGTATATTTCACAATATCAATAAGCCGTAACAGTGGTCACTGCTGTTCTGTTAATTGAGCCGCCGATGATGAAGATCCAGTCATTGACGAGAACTGATACATATCTTATTCTATTGAATCCGAAATTCTTAGATATAGTCCAAGTGTCTTTAACGGTGTCATAAACATCGATGGTGTTTTGGGCCTAACGATATTACACATCAATAAATATGATAATGGTATTTACTTTTTATAAAAAAATTAGTAACACAATTCGGCTCACATTTTCACCCCACGAACCAACGAGTGCTAATTTTGCTAGTCCTTTGCGATCAATTTCTTTTTTATATGAATTTTCTAAATTAGGTAACATGATTGATTGCATCGCTTGGTTTATCATGATCATGCACTTAATACAAGAATAACAATAAACCGTAACCTCCGTGGTGAGAAACTGTAAATAGTATTCGTCGGAAAAATTTAACAGTATACTAAATGATTTCATTTATATGTACATATGTATATAATATATTGTCTCAAATACCATACCTCCAATGACAACATCGTCAGCCTTACAGAAGTCAATAATTCTAACAAATTACTTCTACGGTTCGTCTCATCGTAATTCACCCACAATTTCAACGCTTTAAAGACCTCTTCCTCAGAAGGTACTATCAGGTCGTCCGATTTAAGGATTTCCGCCACGGTAGAAATTGGCAAATGCAGAAAATCTTGTGTTTTGTACAACTGAAACAAAATGAGCGTGCAAAATTTTTTCATAATAATAAAATCATACTGATGGGTAAAATAAAATATTAGCCTACAGTCTCGAAGTTTGCAATAGTCAAATCCATTGCACTCTTTTTTGTTACTGTGTCATAACACGAGAGCGTCAAAATATTCAAACAACTTGACAGATCAATCATTTTGATTTTATATGACGACACTGCTCTATTTATATTATTTATTTTCAAAATGCTTGATAGTTGTGCGATTTCATCAATTAACGCAAGATCGATACCTATATGGGAATATAAAGAAAATCATAATAAATTAAATGATGAGCGTGCTATAGTGTATGTACATAGATATATGCAGTTGTTCAACTACACAAAAAAAACTTCAATCCTGTCACAATAGAAACTACGTAGAAGGATTTTAAATGACCTTTGCTTCATATATAAACTCCTTAATAAATAATTCCTTTTCAATTGATCTGGCAAATCATTTCACAATCCTAAATTAAATATTACATATTAAGTCCTCAACCGTAAATTTTTACATACACATCTTTTAAAATTCCAAGTTCTACATATGTACATATTTTCTATAAACCTTTCAAGCTTCAAAACTTTTGTCCATAAACACTTCTTATACTTTAATCCAACTTTACATCTAACCCCTACTTTTATATGAATTTCTTTCGGTATATGTCATAATTTTTCTATTTATATTTATGTTCTTATTATATGTACTTATTATATACGTAGTATGAACCGATAGATAAATTATTGTTTTGTAATGTGCCGATCGAGGGTTCATTCATTCAGCCGCATTCAGCCTGATCACATTCATAACATTGACTACCCGGTATTGCCCGGCCTAGGCCCGTGCAGACGTCTAGACTTTTAGAGTCTAGTTCTAGAATTCTGTCAATAAATAGCTCACAAAATTCCCCCGTGTAGCAGTACGTTATGATGGCATTGATGACTTTATCGTTGAATGGGGAAAATATTGTATTCAATAGGTCCACATTTGCTTCAAAAACATCACTACTTCCTGATAGCACGACCATGTGAGCAAAAAAACTGTAATCGTAAAGAGAGATATTTATTAGGTCACAGTAGCAATTATTTAAAATGATAATTAGGTCAAATACTTAACTTTTGCCACGTACTGTAATGTTAACATCGGTGAACTTATTTTTTTTCATGCATTTGTACAAATGATCAGTTAGAGAGTTTGGGAACTTTGGATTTCTCTCAACTTGGAACATTTTATTTTTATTAAATACTGACTTTCTGATTTTCTTAAATATACACGTAAATTTGATATACGGCGTACCGGGCAAAATTCATCACTAGAATGATATGTTTTGCAAAGTTCTTAAATTGATAAGATTATGAGCATGTGATCACTTATGTATATCAGCCACCAACTAATCAACACGTTTGATTTTTATCGTTTAAACGTCAAATTATCTCACTAATGATATTAAAAAATAGTGATGCTGAAATCTCCAGATTATGATACGTACATAAATAAAAATGACATCATTTCTCGATAATATTCAATGTTATATGTCGTACTATCAATAATACTAATAAATAATAGAAATTAAAATTATTTATGTTTTGCCTTTTATCTATATACTAGCTTATTGCCCGTTGATAATCAACGCCCGCTGAATTTTTAATGGTTTTGATTTTTGGATCTGGGGGGTGGTAAGGGGCCGGCATAGCTTTTCGGGAGTGCAAAAAAAAAAGGTGCCGTAGGGGGTAGGGGGGGGGTCTGGCTGGGGGGTGGTAAAGGGCCGGCATAGCTTTTCGGGAGTGCAAAAACAGGGCCGCTGGGGCAGGAGGGGGGTCTGGGGGGTGGTGAGGGGCCGGCATAGCCTTTCGGGAGTGCTGAAAAGGTGCCGTAGGGGTAGGGGGGGTCTGTGGGGTGGTGAGGGGCCGGCATAGCTTTTCGGGAGTGCAGAAAAGGTGCCGTAGGGGCAGGGGATGGGTCTGGGGGGTGGTGAGTGGCCGGCATAGCTTTTCGGGAGTGCTGAAAAGGTGCCGTAGGGTTAGGGGGGGGGGGGTCTGTGGGGTGGTAAGGGGCCGGAATGGCTTTAGGGGGTATCAAAAGTTGAAAAAATCCAAAAAAAAAAAAAAAATTCAAAAAAAAAGTTCAAAAAAAGTTCAAAAAAAGTTCCAAAAAAAAATCCAAAAAAAAAAAAAAGTTGGAAAAATCAAAAAAAACGAAAAAAAAAAAAAATTTAGAAAAAAAAATATATTCATAAAAAAGTTGAAAAAATCAAAAAAAAAAAAATTCAAAAAAAGTTCAAAAAAAAAAAAAATCCAAAAAAAAAAAAAAAAGTCTGAAAAAATATATTCATAAAAAAAAAGTTGAAAAAAAAAAAAAAAAAAAAATTCAAAAAAAGTTCCAAAAAAAATCAAAAAAAAAAGTCTGAAAAAATCCAAAAAAAAAAATTCAAAAAAAAGTTCCAAAAAAAAAAATCAAAAAAAAAAAAAGTCTGAAAAATCCAAAAAAGTTCAAAAAAAAAATCCAAAAAAAAAAAAAAAGTTGGAAAAATCCAAAAAAAAAAAAAAAAAAAATTTTCAAAAATATATTCATAGAAAAAAACTCGAAAAAAATCCTATAGTGACGTCATAGCGTTACCGGACACACACACACACACACAGACGGACACACATTAAGCTCTTTATTAATATAACTAGCTTATTGCCCGTTGATAATCAACGCCCGCTGAATTTTTTAATGGTTTTGATTTTTTTTTTTTGGATCTGGGGGTGGTGTAAGGGGCCGGCATAGCTTTTCGGGAGTGCAAAAAAAAAAGGTGCCGTAGGGGTAGGGGTGGTCTGGGTGGTGAGGGGTCGGCATACCTTTTCGGGAGTGCAGAAAAAAAGGTGCCGTAGGGGGCAGTGGGAGGGTGGGGGGGGGGGGGTGGTGAGGGCCGGCATAGCTTTTCGGGAGTGCAAAAAAGGTGCCGTAGGGGTAGGGGGGGGGGTCTGTGGGGTAATGAGGGGCCGGCATAGCTTTTCGGGAATGCTGAAAAAAGGTGCCGTAGGGGTAGGGGGGGGGTCTGTGGGGTGGTGAGGGGCCGGCATGGCTTTTAAGTGAGTCAAAAAAGGGGTGGTGAGGGTCCGAAAGCTTTTCGGGAGTGCAAAAAGGTGCCGTAGGGGTGGGGGGGTGGTGAGGGGCCGGCATACCTGTTCGGGAGTGCAAAAAAGGTGCCGTAGGGGTAGGGGGGGTCTGGGGGTGGTAAAAAGGGCCGGCATAGCTTTTCGGGAGTGCAAAAAAAAGGTGCCGTAGGGGGTAGGGGGGGTCTGGGGGGTGGTGAGGGGCCGGCATACTTTTCGGGAGTGCAAAAAAGGTGCCGTAGGGGCAGTGGAGGGGTCTGGGGGGTGGTGAGGGGCCGGCATAGCTTTTCGGGAGTGCAAAAAAAGGTGCCGTAGGGGGGGGGGTCTGTGGGGTAATGGGGGCCGGCATAGCTTTTCGGGAATGCTGAAAAAAAGGTGCCGTAGTCAGTAGGGGGGGGTCTGGGGGGGTGGTGAGGGTCGGCATAGCTTTTCGGGAGTGCTGAAAAAAAGGTGCCGTAGGGGTAAGGGGGGGGTCTGTGGGGTGGTGAGGGGCCGGAATGGCTTTAGGGGGGTAAAAGTTGAAAAAAAAAAATCAAAAAAAAAAATTCAAAAAAAAGTTCAAAAAAAAATCCAAAAAAAAAAGTTAGAAAAATCCAAACAAAAGGGGAAAAAAAAATTCATTCAAAATTCAAAATATATTCATAGAAAAAAAAAAAAAAAAAAAAAAAAAAAAAAAAAAAAAAAGTCCAAAAAAAAAAAAAAGTTGAAAAAAAATCCAAAAAAAAAAATTCAAAAAAAGTTCAAAAAAAAAAATCCAAAAAAAAAGTTGAAAAATCCAAAAAAAAAATTCAAAAAAAGTTCAAAAAAAAGTTCAAAAAAAAATTGAAAAAAAAAAAAAAAATTCAAAAAAAAGTTCAAAAAAAAAAAAAAAAAAAAAAAAGTTGGAAAAATCCAAAAAAACGAAAAAAAAATTTCAAAAAAAATATATTCAAAAAAAAAACTCGAAAAAATCCTATAGTGACGTCAAAAAAACCGGTTACCGGACAAACACACAAAGACGGACACACATTAAGCTCTTTATTAATATAAAGCTTATTGCCAAAATAATCAACGCCCGCTGAATTTTTTAATGGTTTTGATTTTTGGATCTCAAAAAAAAGGGCCGGCATAGCTTTTCGGGAGTGCAAAAAAAAAAAGGTGCCCAAAAGGGGTGGTCTGGGGGGGTGGTGGGGGTCGGCATAGCTTTTCGGGGAGTGCTGAAAAAAAAAAAAAAAGGGGGGGTCTGGGGTCCAAAAAAGGGGCCGGAATGGTTTTATTCAAAAAGTTCAAAAAAAGTTGAAAAAAAAAAAAAAAAAAAAAAAAAAAAAAAAAAAAAAAAATTCAATTTAAAAAAAAAAAAAAAAAAAAAATTCAAAAAAAAGTTCAAAAAAAAAAAAAAAAACTTTTGAAAAAATCCAAAAAAAAAAAAAAGTTCAAAAAAAAATCCAAAAAAAAAAAAAAAAAATCCAAAAAAAAGCTTTTCAAAAAAAGGGTTCAAAAAAAAGTTGGTCTGGGGGTGGTGAAAAAAAAAAGTTGGAAAAATGCAAAAAAGGTGCCGAAAAAAAAAAGGGGAGAAAAATGGGGGGTGGTGATAAAAAAAAAACTTTCGGGGAGTGCTAAAAAAAGGTGCCGTAGGGGCGTTAGGGTCTGGGGTGGTGAGGGGCCGGCACACATTAAGTCTTTATTAATAAGGTAGCTTATTGCCCGTTGATAATCAACGCCCGCTGGAATTTTAATGGTTTTGATTTTAAGGATCTGGGGGTGGTGAGGGCCGGCATAGCTTTTCGGGAGTGCAAAAATGGTGCCGTAGGGTAGGGACGGGTCTGTGGGGGGTGGTGAGGGGCCGGCATAGCTTTTCGGGGAGTGCAAAAAGGTGCCGTAAAGGGGTGGTCTGGGGGGGTGGTGAGGGTCGGCAAAAGCTTTTCGGGAGTGCTGAAAAAAAGGTGCAAAAAAAAAGGGGGTCTGGGGGGTGGTAAAAGGGGCCGGAATGGCTTTAGGGGGTATCAAAAAAGTTGAAAATCAAAAAAAAAAAATTCAAAAAAAAAAAGTCCAAAAAAAAAAAATCAAAAAAAAAAATTCAAAAAAAATCAAAAAAAAAAAAAGTTCAAAAAAAAAAAAAGTTCAAAAAAAAGTTCAAAAAAAAAAAAAAAAAAAAAAAATCCAAAAAAAATTCAAAAAAAGTTCCAAAAAAAAAAAAGTTGAAAAAATCCAAAAAAAAAAATTCAAAAAAGTTCAAAAAAAAAATCCAAAAAAAAAGTTGGAAATATCAAAAAAAACAAAAAAAAAAAAAAATTTTCAAAAAAATATATTCATAGAAAAAAAACTCGAAAAAATGACGTCATAGCGTTACGGGTGACGTCATAGCGTTACGGGACGAAGACACAGACACACACACACATTAAGCTCTTTATTAATATACTAGCTTATTGCCGTTGATAATCAACGCCCGCTGAATTTTAATGGTTTTGATTTTTGGATCTGGGGGGGGGGGTGGTAAAGGGGCCGGCATAGCTTTTCGGGAGTGCAAAAAAAATGGTGCCGTAGGGGTAGGGGGGGGGTCTGTGGGGTGGTGAGGGCCGGCATAGCTTTTCGGGAGTGCAGAAAAGGTGCCGTAAGGGGCAGTGGAGGGGTCTGGGGGTGGTGAGGGGCCGGCATAGCTTTTCGGGAGTGCTGAAAAGGTGCCGTAGGGGTAGGGGGTCTGTGGGGTAATGAGGGGCCGGCATAGCTTTTTCGGGAGTGCTGAAAAGGTGCCGTAGGGGTAGAAGGCGGCTCTGGGGTGGTGATGGGCCGGCATGGCTTTAAGTGAGTCAAAAGGGGGTGGTGAGGGTCCGATAGCTTTTCGGGAGTGCTGAAAAAGGTGCCGTAGGGATAGGGGGGGTCTGTGGGGTGGTGAGGGGCCGGCATAGCTTTTCGGGAGTGCAGAAAAAAAAAGGTGCCGTAGGGGCAGGAGGGAAGGGTCTGGGGGGTGGTGAGGGGTCGGCATAGCTTTTCGGGAGTGCTGAAAAGGTGCCGTAGGGGTAGGGGGTCTGTGGGGTGGTAAAGGGGCCGGAATGGCTTTAGGGGGGTATCAAAAGTTGAAAAATCAAAAAAAAAAATTCAAAAAAAGTTTCAAAAAAATCAAAAAAAAAAAGTTAAAAAAATCCAAACAAACGAAAAAAAAAAAAATTCATTCAAAAATTCAAAATATATTCATAGAAAAAAGTCCCAAAAAAATCAAAAAAAAAATTCAAAAAAAAGTTCAAAAAAAAAGTTGAAAAAAAAAAAAGTTCAAAAAAAATCCAAAAAAAAAAAAATTGAAAAAAAAAAGTTCAAAAAAAAAAAAATCAAAAAAAAAAAAAAAAAAAAAAAAAAAAAAGTTCAAAAAAAATCAAAAAAAAAAAAAAAAAAAAAAAAATTCAAAAAAAAAAAAAAAAAAAAAAAAAGTTGGAAAAATCAAAAAACGAAAAAAAAAAAAAATTTCAAAAATATATTCATAGAAAAAAACTCGAAACATCCTATAGTGACGTCATAGCGTTACCGGACACACACACACACAGACGGACACACATTAAGCTCTTTATTAATATAACTAGCTTATTGCCCGTTGATAATCAACGCCCGCTGAATTTTTAATGGTTTTTTTTTTTGGATCTGGGGGGTGGAAAAAGGGGCCGGCATAGCTTTTCGGGGGAGTGCAAAAAGGTGCCGTAGGGGGGGTGGTCTGGGTCTGGGGGTGGTGAGGGCCGGCATAGCTTTTCGGGAGTGCAGAAAAAAGATTCCGTAGGGGGGCAGTGGGGTCTGGGGGGGGGTGGAGGGGCCGGCATAGCTTTTCGGGAGTGCTGAAAAAGGTGCCGTAGGGGGTAGGGGGGGGGGGGGTCTGTGGGGTGGTGAGGGGCCGGCATAGCTTTTCGGGAGTGCTGAAAAAGGTGCCGTAGGGGTAGAAGGCGGCTCTGGGGTGGTGATGGGCCGGCATGGCTTTAAGTGAGTGGGGTGGTGAGGGTCCGATATAGCTTTTCGGGAGTGCTGAAAAGGTGCCGTAGGGATAGGGGGGTCTGTGGGGTGGTGAGGGGCCGGCATAGCTTTTCGGGAGTGCATCAAAAAAAAAGGTGCCGTAGGGGGGGCAGGGGAGGGTCTGGGGGGGTGGTGAGGGGGTCGGCATAGCTTTTCGGGAGTGCTGAAAAGGTGCCGTAGGGAAAAGGGGGGGTCTGTGGGGTGGTAGGGGCCGGAATGGCTTTAGGGGGGTATCAAAAAAAGTTGAAAAAATCAAAAAAAAAAAAAAAAAAAAAGTTCCAAAAAAAAGTTAGAAAAATCCAAACAAACCGAAAAAAAAAATTCATTCAAAAAATTCAAAATATATTCATAAAAAAAAAAAGTTGAAAAAATCAAAAAAAAAAAATTCAAAAAAAAAGTCCCAAAAAAAAAAAGTGAAAAAAAATCCAAAAAAAAAAAAAAAAAAGTTCAAAAAAAAAAAAGTTCCAAAAAAAAAGTCAAAAAAAAAATCCAAAAAAAAATTCAAAAAAAAAAAATTCAAAAAAAGTTGAAAAAAAAAAAAAAAAAAAAAGTTCAAAAAAATCCAAAAAAAAAAAAATTCAAAAAAAAAAAAAAAAAAAGTTCCAAAAAAAAATCCAAAAAAAAAGTTGGAAATATCAAAAAAAACCGAAAAAAAAAAAAATTTTCAAAATATATTCATAGAAAAAAAAACTCGAAAAATCCTATAGTGACGTCATAGCGTTACGGGACACACACACACAGACACACAGACACACAGACACACACACATTAAGCTCTTTATTAATATAACTAGCTTATTGCCGTTGATAATCAGGTGTCGTAGGGGGTAGGGGGGTCTGTGGGGTGGTGAGGGGCCGGCATAGCTTTTCGGGAGTGCAGAAATGGTGCCGTAGGGGCAGGAGGGTCTGGGGGGGGTGGTGAGGGGCCGGCAAGCTTTTCGGGAGTGCTGAAAAGGTGCCGTAGGGGTAGGGGGGGGGTCTGTGGGGTAATGAGGGGCCGGCATGGCTTTTCGGGAATGCTGAAAAAAGGTGCCGTAGGGGTAGAAAATTTTGGTGATGGGCCGGCATGGCTGATAGTGAGTCAAAAAAGGGGTGAGGGTCCGATATTTTTTTCGGGAGTGCTGAAAGGTGCCGTTTTTTTTTTGGGGGGGTGAGGGGCCGGCAATTTTTTTTCGGTTTTGCAGAACTTTTTGCCGTAGGGATTTTTTTTGAGGGGTTTTTTGGATTTTCGGCATGAAGCTTTTTTGGGAGTGCTGAAAGGAACTTTTTAGGAATTTTTTTGGGGTTTTAAAAGGGGCCGGAATTTTTTTAGGGGATTTTTTCAAAAGTTTTCCAAAAAAAAATTCAAAAAAAAGTTCCAAAAAAAAATTTTTTGAAAAAATCCAAAAAAAAATTCAAAAAAGTTTTTTTTTTTTTTGAAAAATCCAAAAAAAAAATTCAAAAAAAGTTCCAAAAAAATCCAAAAAAAAGTTTTTTATCAAAAAACCGAAAAAAAAAATTTTCAAAAAAATATATTCATAGAAAAAAACTCGAAAAATTTTTATAGTGACGTCATAGCGTTACGGGACAGACACCCTAAACACACAGACACACACACAGACACACACACAGACACACAGACACACACACAGACACACACACAGACACACACACTTTTAAGCTCTTTATTAATAGTATATAATAATAATATTAATAAAGAGCTTAATGTGTGTCCGTCCCCTACGGTCAACCTTTTTTTTTTTTGGAACTTTTTTTTTTTTGAACTTTTTGAACTTTTTTTTTTTTTTTTTTGGATTTTTTTCCTTTTGATACCCCTAAAGCCATGCCGGCCCTCTAACCACCCCCAGACGTCCCTCCTACCCCGGCGGCCCCTTTTTGGGCTCTGAAAAGCTTTTATGCCAGCCCCTCACCCCCCCAGACCCCCCTCCTGCCCCGGCGACCCTTTTTTGCACTCCCGAAAGCTATGCCGGGCCCTTACCACCCGCCAGACCCCCCTACCCGGCGGTCCCTTTTTTGGAATCCTGAAAACTATGCTGGCCCCTTACCACCCTTTTTTTTCACTCAAAAAAAGCCATGCCGGCCCATCACCACCCCAGAGCCGCCTTCCCCGGCGGCAAAAAACTCAAAAAAAATGCCGGCCCCTCACCACCCCACAGACCCCCTACCCCCTACGGCACCTTTTCAGCACTCCCGAAAAGCTATGCCGGCCCCTCAGTTCCCCCCCAGACCCCTCCCCTGCCCCTAAGGCACCATTTCTGCACTCCCGAAAGCTATGCCGGCCCCTCACCACCCCAGACCCCCCCCTACCCCTAAAAAAACCTTTTTTTTTTGACTCCCGAAAAGCTATGCCGGCCCCTTACCACCCTTTTTTTGACTCACTAAAGGCCATGCCGGTCCATCACCACCCAGAGCCGCCTTCCACCCCGGCGGCCCTTTTTTTGGACTCCCGAAAGCAATGCCGGCCCCTCACCACCCCACAGACCCCCCTCTGCCCCTACGACACCTTTTCAGCACTCCCGAAAAGCTATGCCGGCCCCACCACCACCCCAAACCCTTCCCCTGCCCCTACGGCACCTTTTCTGAACTCCCCAGCTATGCCGGCCCCCCACCCCCCCAGACCGCTCCACTGCCTCTACGGAACCTTTTCTGCACTCCTGAAAGCTATGCCGGCCCCTCACCACCCCACAGACCCCCTACCCTACGGCACCTTTTCAGCACTCCCGAAAGCTATGCTGGCCCCTTACCACCTTTTTTTTTGACTCACTTAAAGCCATGCCGGCCCAAACCACCCCAGAGCCGCCTTCTACCCCGGCGGCCTCTTTTTTGGACTCCCGAAAAGCAATGCCGGCCCCTCACCACCCCCCAGACCCCCCCCCCCCCCCCTACGGCCTTTTCAGCACTCCCGAAAAGCTATGCCGGCCCCTCACCAGCCCCCCCCCCCCAGACCCCCTCCACTGCCCTACCCCGGCGGCTTTTTTCTGCACTCCCGAAAAGCTATGCCGGCCCCTCACCACCCCCAGAACCCTCCTGCCCCTACGGCACCTTTTTCTGCACTTGAAAAAAGCTATGCCGGCCCCTTACCACCCCCAGATCCAAAAAAAATCAAACCATTAAAATTCAGCGGGCGTTGATTATCAACGGGCAATAAGCTAGTTATTATATTAATAAAAAGCTTAATGTGTGTCCGTCTGTGTGTGTGTGTCCGGTAACGCTATGACGTCACTATAGGATTTTCGAGTTTTTTTTCTATATGAATATATTTTGAAAATTTTTTTTTTTTCGGTTTTTTGGATTTTTCCAACTTTTTTTGGATTTTTTTTTGGAACTTTTTTTTGGATTTTCAGACTTTTTTTGGATTTTTTTTGGAACTTTTTTGAATTTTTTTTTGGATTTTTCAGACTTTTTTTTTTTTTTTTTTTGGACTTTTTTTTTTGAACTTTTGAACTTTTTTTGAATTTTTTTTGATTTTTCAACTTTTGATACCCCCTAAAGCCATTCCGGCCCCTTACCAAAACAGAGTTGAAAACCCTACGGCACCTTTTCAGCACTCCCGAAAAGCTATGCCGGCCACTCAAAAAAGACCCATCCAAAAAAAAACGGCACCTTTTCTGCACTTGAAAAGCTATGCCGGCCCCTCACCACCCCACAGACCCCCCCCCCAAACGGCACCTTTTCAGCACTCCCAAAAAAAAGCTATGCCGGCCCTTACCACCACCCTTTTTTTTTGACTCACTAAAAGCCATGCCGGACCATCACCACCCCCACAGACCTCCAAAAAACCCTTACGGCAACTTTTCTGCACTCCCAAAAGCTATGCCGGCCCTCACCACCACCCCACAGACCCCCCCCCCCTACGGCACCTTTTCAGCACTCCCGAAAGGCTATGCCGGCCCCTCACCACCCCCCCAGAGCCGCCTTCTACCCCTGCGGCAGCTTTTCAGCACTCCCAAAAAAAGCTATGCCGGCCCCTCACCACCCCCAGACCAGACCCCTACCCCTACGGCACCTTTTTTGCACTCCCGAAAAGCTATGCCGGCCCCTCACCACCCCACAGACCTATGAATATATTTTTTGAATTTTTTTTTTTTTTTTTTTTTTTTTGGATTTTTCCAACTTTTTTTTTTGGATTTTTTTTTTTGGAACTTTTTTTGATTTTTTTTTTTTTTTGGATTTTTTTCTATGAATATATTTTTGAAATTTTTTTTTTTCGGTTTTTTTGGATTTTTCCAACTTTTTTTTTGGATTTTTTTTTGGAACTTTTTTTGAATTTTTTTTTTGGATTTTTCCAACTTTTTTTTTGGATTTTTTTTTGGAACTTTTGAACTTTTTTTGAATTTTTTTTTTGGATTTTTTTCAACTTTTGATACCCCCTAAAGCCATTCCGGCCCCTTACCACCCCACAGACCCCCCCTCCTAACCCTACGGCACCTTTTCAGCACTCCCGAAAAGCTATGCCGGCCCCTCACCACCCCACAGACCCCCCCTACCCCTACGGCACCTTTTCAGCACTCCCGAAAAGCTATGCCGGCCCCTTACCACCCCTTTTTTTGACTCACTAAAAGCCATGCCGGACCATCACCACCCCAGAGCCGCCTTCTACCCCGGCGGCCTCTTTTTTGGACTCCCGAAAAGCAATGCCGGCCCCTCACCACCCCACAGACCCCCTACCCCTACGGCACTTTTTTCAGCACTCCCGAAAAGCTATGCCGGCCCCTCACCACCCCCCAGACCCCTCCACTGCCCCTACGGCACCTTTTCTGCACTCCCGAAAAGCTATGCCGGCCCCTCACCACCCCACAGAACCCTCCCCTGCCCCTACGGCACCTTTTCTGCACTCACGAAAGCTATGCCGGCCCCTTACCACCCCCCAGATCCAAAAATCAAAACCATTAAAAATTCAGCGGGCGTTGATTATCAACGGGCAATAAGCTAGTATCTATATATCTATCTATAGATATATCTTTATAAAATTACTGAAATGAAAAATTGAATTTTGTTGGAAAAAAAGTGGCGATCATAAATTTATAATATCGTGATGGTTTAAATCACATTTATTGGTTATACATATGTATAGGCAGTGCCATAACTAAGGGAACGAAAGTAAAAATTTATTTTTATAAAACTAAAATTATGTTTAATGAATTTTGCACGCAACGCCTAGTCACGGTAGATAATCATATTGTAGAGATTTTTTTTTTTTTTTTTAAACTTTTATTTATCCATATAATGTTCATAATACTTCTTATTTACTAAAAAACGTATCCTAATGGTTCCTGGTCAAGTGGCCATTATCCATTTTACAATAAATGTGTGTTAGTAGTAATAGGAAAGTAATCTTACTTTATCGTTAGTGTTTGTTTTTATAATAGGAATATTTAAGCTAAAAAACCTATTTACAAATTTTATTTTTATTTTTTTAAATACAATACATAATAAATAGGGTATACATGCAGATACATTAAATTCTTATTTCTAGTGACTTACTGTAAACGGAGGTTTAAAGCAGAAATTATTGCGGGAGCCTATGTTTATACCTGAAAGGTAATGACACACTATCGTAATCACCGAGACTTTTTACTAATTTGTTAGCGTAGTTATTGGTAGTTTTTTGGTAAAACTTCGTGGTTAATTTGTTAGTAATATCAGTTACAAATGGGATGTTGTTTCGCGAGTGAAGCGTTTTGAGGTTAGTATACATGGGGGTGTTATATATGATTTTGATGGCTTTGTTTTGCACAATTTGCAGTTTAGTATGGTTAGTGGTGGAGGCATTGTTCCAAACAGGCGCAGCGTATGTTAATATTGGTAGTATTATGGCGCGATAAATTTTGATGCGATTGGATCGTGACAAAGCGCTACGACGGTTGAACAACGGATAGACCGCTGCCATCGCGCGCATCGCCTTGCACCTCGCTGACTCTAATTGTGGGGCCCAGCGCATTCTTCTTTCAAATATTATTCCTAAATATTTCAACTGAGCTTGCCATTTCAGCCTTTCTCCTGGTGGGATCTTCAGTTCTTAACTCGGCCTGTGCTTTCGAACACTAAAGAATATAGCGTCCGTTTTTGTATGGTTAATTTTTATTTTCCACTTTGTAAAATGGTCGTTTAATGATTTTAAAGCTAATTCAAGATTTTTACGAATTGCGTCAGGTTTGGTGCTGCTCGTAAAGCAAGCAGTATCGTTTGCATAGAGTGCTAAGTGGCACTTTTTTGGAACGGGAATATCATTTATATATATATATATATATGGCAAATAGGAGTGGCCCTAGCAAACTTCCCTGTGGAACTCCCGCCACGATCGGTTTTGGCATCGATGGTTCGTCTTTTACATTAACTATTAGTTTTCTATCGGTTAAGTATGATCGGATGATATTAATAAGGTAGTAGGGTACTTTGTTATTGATTAGTTTGTGAATTAGTCCATCGTGCCAAACTGTGTCGAAGGCTTTTTCTATGTCGAGACACACCATCCCCGTACTTCTCTTCATATTAAAGTTCTTCGTCACGTGCTCAGTTAATCTGGTAAGCTGCTGGGTTGTGGAATGTCCCGAGCTGAAACCAAATTGTTCATAAATCAGATTTTTATCAACTATTTTTAGTAAGCGCGAGTAAATGATTTTTTCTAAAATTTTAGAGAGAGTGCAAAGTAAACTGATGGGTCGGTAATTGACTGGGTTTTTTTGGGTAATTGTAGAGATAGTTGATAGTTATTTATACCTAGGGCAATTGGTGAATATGACCGGATGTAAAGAAGAAGAAATAAAACGAAGAATGAAACTAGGATGGAGTGTTTTTGGAAGAATGAACATAGTTTTTAAATCCAACATTCCGCTTTGTTTAAAAAAAAAGGCATACGACCAATGCGCCCTGCCAGTTATGACGCTAAATTCAAAAATGCTATGTAAGATTCAGTGCACACAGAGAAGCATGGAAAGATGTGTACTCGGTATAACAAGAAAAGATCGTTAGAGGAATACATGGTAAAAAAGTATGGCCAAAGTGTCAGATATAGTGGAACGTGTGAAAAAGTTTAAATAGACACATATGTATGTATGTAGGTAGACACATATATACATAGGTAGACCGAGTGGAATATGGGCTGATGAATTGAGAAGAATGTGTGAAGTCAAGTGGATGCAGATCGCTCAAGACAGACAGGAATGGAAGCTAAGCATGGAACATAGATATTTCCACAGACGACTCTTTTTAGTTAGTATGACGATCAGTTACCACTAAATTATATTTACTAAGAAATATTTCTGCATCCACACTATTTACAGGACACCAAATTGATTTTATTGCAGCAGAACCAAATTCTTCATATTTATTTTTTGTGGCCATTAACAATTGCAATATATCTGGTTTTAACCCACTTTTTACATTTGCTACAAGTTGTTTAAAAAATGCTTGAATGGTATTGTTCGTAGTAAGTTTTGAAATTGCATTCCGATGATTTATAGATTTCAGATGTTTTTCCAAGCTATTATTTTTTCTGCCACTCTACTCGACAATTACAATGTCTGCACATTAAATGTTAGCATAATTTATATAATTTCCGCGGGCTTTGAATGGATTTGCTCTGTCGCGAATATTAATATTAGTACGCCCCATACTGAAGCCATTTTTACGCTATAAATATTCATATTTAATAAATATATAATTAAATTCAAAGCCTTCTAATTACTTCATTACAAAATTATTTAAAAGCAAATTGAAGAAAGTTTCAAACCACAGTACTGTTCTATTCGTTTTATTCAATGACACACACACACGCATTTGACGCTTAAGACGTATGTACATACATATATACACATAGCAACTGTTCTTTTACTTGGACGAGTTTGGAGCACGCAATTTTACCGATTGAAAATTCAGCACACTTCCAATTAACCCTTTTAAACGAAAAGAAAAAATAGTGGAACCAGAACACTATCCCAATAAACGTGTTTCAATAGAAAATACTCAATATAAAATAGTATTAACAGTGGGAAAAAATCTCAAGTGAAAATACATACTTTTGACTTTTGATTTAAACTGGACGACTACTTAGAAAGATCTGAAAGCTGAAAAGTACTACAAATGAAAGATAAAATACCCGACTATAGATTTCAATATTCATTTTGAACAAAAACTTGACCGATTTTGAGACATCGAACGAACAACACCAAGAAATAGAAAAATCGCGTGATTTAAAAAACACATACATATGTATATCTCCGAATCTCGATTTTTTATTACCAGATTCGTGTTCACTGGGATAGATCTATAAGAAAAGTCATATCTCGTCTCGGAAGCAAAGAAAAGTCGTCGTCATTTGTCGAACAGTGTAATTTAATAAAATTTAGTATTAAATTACGGTCGATTTTCGTGAATTTTATAGTTAAACCTAATTATGAAAATGATAAATTCGTAAAGTAAATAAATACTATATAGCCTTTTTTAATCTGTCCAAGTCCAAAAAAAGTCAAAAAATTTTCTCGTTCACGAATCTTCAAAGTTCCCGACTGCATGTAAGAGACCGATCGCGAGACAAAAAAGAACGACTCTCACTGAAGTCAAACGACGAACTGATTTTTATTTGAAATTTTTTTAATAATTCTGCATTCTGCATAGTTTTCGATATTTCCCATCAATAAAAGTACTTTGGGTTTTCAAAACCATCTCAATTTTTACCTCCAGGTAAAAAAACTTATTTAGGTACAATTTTCGTATGTTTCGGGTTTTTCTTTAACTCATCATTGCCGACCCAGGTGTTCACAACCCAACGTGTCAATATGGACACGACTGTTTTAAGAACTTAAAAATAATATTTGAATTTAACTTTCAGTTATTAGTTCGCTAGTTAGTGTGTACAAACAAGTCTCAACGTTGTTTTAGTAATATTTTTCTTTAAAAAAAAATAATTTTTGTGATTTTTACCATCTATTCGCATATTTTAGGATTTTAGCATAAAATCGCATATACATATATAGCATTTATCGCAAAACATATATATATATATATATATAAAATATACATATGTATAATATGTATACATATGAATAAAATAATGTAAAAAAATAAATTATTGTCTGTCTGCTAACTCGTTATAAATTTCGCCACCGTTTGAGGGATCAAACTCCATTACGCAACTGACTGACGCTATAACGCACTCCAAACATCTCCATATACCAAAAATACATTTTATTGAACACAAACTGGAGATAACTGACTTTGTTGCACATCTAATAAAACATAAATTTAAGTTTAAAATTTAATTCCGTAAGAGCTGGCACGCTTCGAAAGACCCAGCATTAAAAAACATTAATTAATAAACTTACGTATCAAATCAAAATTAGAATCAAACAAATTAAAAAATGAAGCATGGTCAAAAAATTAGAAAAATTAAACTCAGTAGATGGCTCTCTTTGGAAATTAGCTAAATCAATCGCAGGACAAAAATCGCGATTCCTCCATTAGATGATGGAGGAACTCAGTGACGCGAGATTGCGACAAAGCAGAACTCTTATCGAAATCATTTCAAAAGCATCACACACTCACACAACACTACCACCACAAATCAACGCATAACAAAGTCAACCAGTCCATCAAAACCCTCACTAAAAAAATGCTACTAATAATACTAAAAAATATAAAATTGGTCCATCCGTGTGAAATCCAAAATATAATTCGTAACTTAAAAAAATAAAAAGGCACCTGGACGCGATGCAATAGATAACGTTATAATCAAACAACTTCCATTTAAAGCCCTAGTTTCATTATCTAAAATATTCAACTCTTGCTTATTAACTGGATATTTCCCAGAATACTGGAAAACAGCAAACGTCATTCCGATTCCGAAGCCTGATAAAAATCACAAAACCCAGCCAATTATCGACCCATTAGCCTACTCTGTACTCTCTCCAAAATTTTAGAAAAAAATCATTTACACTCGCTTACTTAAGATTTTAGACAAAAAAATTGATTAACGAACAATTTGGATTTCGCCACGGACATTCCACGACCCAACAATTAACAAGACTAACCGAATACGTAACGAAGAACTTCAATATGAAGAGAAGTACCGGGATGGTATGTCTTGACATAGAGAAGGCTTTCGATACGGTTTGGCACGATGGACTCATTCATAAACTCCTTACTAACAAAGTACCGAACTACCTAATACATATCATCAGATCATACCTAACTCACAGGAAGTTAGTGGTCAACGTAAATACTGAAATATCCTCACCGAAATCAATCTCAGCAGGGGTCCCACAGGGAAGTCTGCTAGGCCCTCTCTTATTTGCCATATATGTATATTAATGACATACCCATCCCAAAAAACTGTCACATAGCTCTATATGCAGATGATACTGCTTGCTTCACAAGCAGTATCAAACCAGAGGCTATTCGCAGAAACCTTGAACTAGCCTTAAAGACACTGACGGACCACTTCACTAAGTGGAAAATTAAAATTAATCAAAACAAAACAGACGCGATTTTCTTTAGTGTACGAAAACATAAACCAAATTCAGATCTGAAAATCCCATCTGAGAAAGTCTGAAATGGCAAACACAAATAAAATACTTAGGAATTACATTCGATAAGAGAATGAGATGGGCCCCCACATAGAGGCGGCGAAATGCAAAGCAATTCGCGCCATATCTTCAATATACTCTATATTCAATCGACATAGTGCCTTATCACTACATAATAAAATTAAAATATATCGCGCACTCATACTACCCTTACTAACGTACGCTGCTCCCTGTATGGAATAATGCCTCCAATACTAACCAATCAAAGCTTCAAGTAGTCCAAAATAAATCATTAAAAATCATTTATAACACGCCCATATATACTAACCTAAAAAAGACTACATTCCCAGTATAACATCCCATTAGTCGTAGATGTCACTAACAGATTAACCAGTAGATTCTATGATAGAATTACCAATAACCACACTAACAAATTAGTGAAAGGTCTCGGTGATTATAGCAAGATGTCTTTACCCTTTAGGTATAAACACAAATTACCTAAACATAATTTTCTTTAGATCGCCGACTCTAAAAAAAGTATTTAATTATGTAAAATATATTATAAACATTTGATAAGAATTGTAAATAGGTTTTGAGCTCTTTCTCCTATTATTCTTTAAACACTAACATTAAAATAAAAGAATCCTTATAAATACTAACAAAATGAACAATGTGTAAAATAGATAATGGTCACTGGACCAGTAGCTATTAAAATAGATTTAAGATGTCTTGTGAACATAGTATAAGAACAATAAAAGCTTTTTTTAAAAAAAAAAAAAAAACATGAAGGTTTGATGCAGATGGACATTTTGTGTATGACAACTCAATTTTGTAAAACTGGACATACAATATCTGTGCACTAGCTCATCGATATGTATTAAAAAATATATGTACTAAATAATAGTCCATCTACATATATATACTAAATAACAATAATGCCATCGATATGTACTACACTAATAGTCCATTAGTGTAGTACGATAATTTATTGCGAAATGACATTTTTTTCTCTTAGCTGACGTGAAAATTACAAGAAAGTTTGCAAAAAATACAAATAGTAATAATAGAAATACAAATACAATAAAAATATAAATATAATATAAAGTTCTCAAGACAAAAACAAAAAAAAAATAAAACACGTGGAAAATTAAATTTAAATCTATTGAACTAATATTTATGCTAAAATATTGGATAAAAGTGGTCCTTATCGTCCATGGTACGTCAAATAATAGAATTATATGGTATTGAAAGTGGATATGTTCCTCTTCTTCCCACGTTTAGACCTTTTAAGTTGGTCCAACTTTTTTGTTATTGGTATCGTATTTCAAAACATCGCTGGAATTTGTTTCTTCGACATATCCTAAAAAAAAATTCAAGGCTTCTAGTAAAAACTCGACTGATTCAATTTGACTTAATTAATTGCCAAAGGCTTATTAGTTAATTCTAATTTAAGTTACCTACATACTATTTGACTCACCCATGAAAATAAGTTTATTTTGTAAAAGTACGAGACTAGTACCCGAACGAGGGCTTGGAAGATTGCAAAATGAAATCCACAAATTTGCATTGGGGTCGTACGATTCAACACTGTCTATATAAGCAGAAGACAAAGTATTACCGAAAGGATCATTCACACCGCCAACTACATAGAGCTTTCCATTTATTGCAGAGCTCTAAAAATAGTGATTAACGATGGTATAAATTGGTATGTAAATCTTTGGTTTTAATTTTCGAGATATATTTTTATTACATAGCACAATCGATGGGTTAGTGCACACATACATATATAGTACATACATATGTCCAGTTTTGTTTTAAAATATTATAAGTGACATATGTACATATCTTTTGCATGAAAAATATGGACAAAATGGACATATTATATATTTGAATAAGGCAATATCTTTTCAACTATACTACACATTTGGACATACAATACTTTTAAAACATGAAAAACATGGACGTTTTGTGGATGACAACTCCATTTTTGTAAAAATTGGACATACATACGTCCAATATATCTATGCACTAACCCATCGAAATATTCTGAATGAGAACTCTCAAATTAGCTAACCGTATGCAAGCATCTTTTTTGAATCATCGGTGCGCAAAATGACCAAGTATTCGTTTGTGGATAGTACATTTGAACCTCTTTGGTAACTCGGTTAACACTATCCCAACCACCTGTAACATATATTCTGCCGTCAATGACAGAAGCAGAAATATAACATAACTCCAATAGCATTGGAGCAACGTTTGTTTCCCATTTTTGCCTCCTGCTGTGCCACCTATTCGAAATTGATTAAGGATGGATTATATTCTATTCATTCAAGATTCTATATTAAAACATGTATTGTTGAAAATAACCTTTCCATCGATTTCAACGGTTTAGACCAGGTTTCACCACCACCCATGACATACACGACAACAGACGAATCTTGATTTAATGTAACTGCAGCGAAGGAAAAACGTGCCTGATTTAGCGGTTGCAATTGATACTTTTGTCCATCCTTCAAATTAATATAGTCAACCTAATACAAATAAAATTGAGTATATAGAATTTCCACGATACATATGTATATTTCACAATATCAATAAGCCGTAACAGTGGTCACTGCTGTTCTGTTAATTGCCGCCGATGATCAAGATCCAGTCATTGACGAGAACTGATACATATCTTATTCTATTGAATCCGAAATTCTTAGATATAGTCCAAGTATCTTTAACGGTGTCATAAACGTCGATGGTGTTTTGGGCCTAACGATATTACACATCAATAAATATGATAATGGTATTTACTTTTTATAAACAAATTAGTAACACAATTCGGCTCACGTTTTCACCCCACGAACCAACGAGTGCTAATAATTTTGCTCGTCCTTTGCGATCAATTTCTTTTTTTATATTTAACATCTTTTTTTAGGTAACATGATTGATTGCATCGCTTGGCTTATCTTGATAATGCACTTAGTACAAGAATAACAATAAACCATAACCTCCGTGGTGAGAAACTGTAAATAGTATTCGTCGGAAAAATTTAACAGTATACTAAATGATTTCATTTATATGTACATATGTATATAATATATTGTCTCAAATACCATACCTCCAATGACAACATCGTCAGCCTCACAGAAGTCAATAATTCTAACAAATTACTTCTACGGTTCGTCTCATCGTAATTCACCCACAATTTCAACGCTTTGAAGACCTCTTCCTCAGAAGGTACTATCAGGTCGTCCGATTTAAGGATTTCCGCCACAGTAGAAATTGGCAAATGCAGAAAATCTTGTGTTTTGTACAACTGAAACATAAATGAGCGTGCAAAATTTTTTCATATACATATGTACATATAAATCAAATCATAGACTCATAGGTAAAATAAAATATTAGCCTACAGTCTCGAAGTTTGCGATGGTCATATCCATTGCACTCTTTTTTGTTACTGTGTCATTACGCGAGAGCGTCAAAATATTCAAACAACTTGACAGATCAATCATTTTGATTTTATATGACGACACTGCTCTATTTATATTATTTATTTTCAAAATGCTTGATAGTTGTGCGATTTCATCAATTAACGCAAGATCGATACCTATATGGGAATATAAAGAAAATCATAATAAATTAAATGATGAGCGTGCTATAGTGTATGTATGTACATATATGCAGTTGTTCAACTACACAAAAAAAACTTCAATCCTGTCACAATAGAAACTACGTAGAAGGATTTTAAATGACCTTTGCTTCATATATAAACTCCTTAATAAATAATTCCTTTTCAATTGATCTGGCAAATCATTTCACAATCCTAAATTAAATATTACATATTAAGTCCTCAACCGTAAATTTTTTACACACATCTTTTAAAATTCCAAGTTCTACATATGTACATATTTTCTATAAACCTTTCAAGCTTCAAAACTTTTGTCCATAAACACTTCTTATACTTTAATCCAACTTTACATCTAACCCCTACTTTTATATGAATTTCTTTCGGTATATGTCATAATTTTTCTATTTATATTTATGTTCTTATTATATGTACTTATTATATACGTAGTATGAACCGATAGATAAATTATTGTTTTGTAATGTGCCGATCGAGGGTTCATTCATTCAGCCGCATTCAGCCTGATCACATTCATAACATTGACTACCCGGTATTGCCCGGCCTAGGCCCGTGCAGACGTCTAGACTTCTAGAGTCTAGTTTTAGAATTCTGTCAATAAATAATAACTCACAAAATTCCCCCGTGTAGCAGTACGTTATGATGGCATTGATGACTTTATCGTTGAATGGGGAAAATATTGTATTCAATTGGTCCACATTTGCTTCAAAAACATCACTACTTCCTGATAGCACGACCATGTGAGCAAAAAAACTGTAATCGTAAAGAGAGATATTTATTAGGTCACAGTAGCAATTATTTAAAATGATAATAAGGTCAAATACTTAACTTTTGCCACGTACTGTAATGTTAACATCGGTGAGCTTATTTTGTTTCATGCATTTGTACATATGATCAGTTAGAGAGTTTGGGAACTTTGGATTGCTCTCAACTTGGAACATTTTATTTTTATTAAATACTGACTTTCTGATTTTCTTAAATATACACGTAAATTTGATATACGGCGTACCGGGCAAAATTCATCACTAGAATGAAATGTTTTGCAAAGTTCTTAAATTGATAAGATTATGAGCATGTGATCACTTATGTATATCAGCCACCAACTAATCAACACGTTTGATTTTTATCGTTTAAACGTCAAATTATCTCACTAATGATATTAAAAAATAGTGATGCTGAAATCTCCAGATTATGAGCATACGTACATACATAAAAATGACATATCATTTCTCGACAATATTCAATGTTATATGTCGTACTATCAATAATACTAATAAATAGTAGAAATTAAAATCATTTATGTTTTGCCCAGCACGCGACTATATCTTCATAAAATTACTGAAATTAAAAGAAATGCATAAAGGATATATAGTCATCTATTAGTCAAAAATAAACTATTTTTGGATCAAAACATAGCTTATGATTAATTTGCATAAATGTTCAATTCTGACCAAAATGATGGTTGACACTATCTTGCCCCGAGGCCTTCATTTCTGCTATTATTAAAATAAAAAAAATTAGACAAATCTCTATAAAATTGTTTATTTTTCGTCGTTAATAATGAACACTTTATTAAAAATTATTTCACAGATTTTAATTAAATAAGAGAAATATTTTTTCCGTTCTGGTTTGGTTTAACCACTGGTTGGTTACTAACCGACTTGTTTTGTGAGCCAATTTCGAAGTTATCTACTTCCAACTGAGGTGATGTCACTATTGTGATAGTATGTACATATAATACATATGTATGTACATAATATAATTATATACGAATCGCGCCCAAAATGGGTACGTATTCAGTTTCCACTCGATTTCCCGCAAAAACCCTTATTTCCGAACCCCAACCCCCTAGTGGGATAATAGTTTTGCAGTGAACCCGGAACGTTTCGTTCGGAATTAATGCAGCATGACGGTAAGCGAATCAGAATTTATGCACTAGGTACGTCTGAATATGTGCATAATTAATACACATCTAAGCTGGAAATATTCTAATCCAGAGCCGGTTCAAATAATAATATTATGATATTAAAAAATTACTCGATACGTGAACTTTCATTTTTACTAAATATTTCCATAGCCATTTTCGAATCTACATCATCTTTCAATCGCACATGAAAATACACACACACGCTGTAAATATGATTTTCAGCCGTTCACCATCCACTGCTGGATGAAGGCCTCTTCGATCCACTTCCGTTCCTGTCAATCATAAGCAATCTGCATCCACTTGACTTCACACATTCTTCTGAATTCATCAGCCCATCTTCCGCCTCGGTCTACCTTGCTTTCTTTCACATCCTCTCGGATATCATTCCAGTATTTCTCACGTCCATTCTTCTCGCTGTGTCCACTTCACTTTTTTCACACGTTCTGCTATACATATATGCAACTTTGGTCATACTTCTTACCCATGTATTCCTCTTACGATCTCTTCTCGTTATACCGAGCATACATCTTTACATGCTTGAGCAATCTGCATCCACTTGACTCCACACATTCTTCTCAATTCATCAGCCCATCTTCCGCTCGGTCTACCTTGCTTTCTTTCACATCATCTCGGATACCATTCCAGTATTTCTCACGTCCATTCTTCTCGCTGTGTCCACTTCAACTTTTCACACGTTCTGCTATACATATGTACATATATGCAACTTTGGTCATACTTCTTACCCATGTATTCCTCTTACGATCTCTTCTCGTTATACCGAGCATACATCTTTACATGTCATGAGCAATCTGCATCTGCCATTCATTCTTCTCGCTATGTGTCCAGCCCATTGCCACTTTAAACTTTTTTCACACGTTCCGCTATATCTGCCACTTTGGTCATTGCTTCTTACCCATGTACATATTCCACTTACGATATTTTCTTGTTATACCGAGCATACATCTGTGTGCACTGGATCTTACGTAACATTATTGAATTTAACATCCACGTTTCACATCCATACGACATAACTGGCAGTACGCATTGGGGATGTGGGGACCCTAGTTTAATTTTTTTCGTTTTATGTCTTCTTCTTTACATCCGGTCATGTTCACCAATTGTCCTAGGTATAAATAACTATCAACTATCTCTACAATATGGTTATCTACTGTGACTACGTTTTCAGTGCAAAATTCATAATTTTAGTTTTAAAATTAATTCTTAAACCTACTTTCATACTTTCGTTGGTTAATTGTGTTAATCTATTTTGTAAATCTACCGAGTCGCATGCAACTATGTATAACTACACACATACATATGTATGTGGTCAGCGAATTTAATTGGCTCAAATTCCTTTCTATTAATAAAAATAAAAAATAATTTATTACTACTAAAAAATAGGACCCGGTCTCCATATTACATATATAAGAATACTCGCCCTGCCTATGCGATACTTTAAAATTTACATCAAATTGGCGATTTTTTCGCTCATTATCGGCATTTTCGACGAATACAACGAACCACAGCATATTATATATATATATGTTTATATTTTTTTATGAATGCTCTTTCACCGGAGGGGAAGTCGGAGGGTTAGAATGGGGTTTGTCATCTTTGTGATGTGGAAGACTGCTTGTCACGAGGCGAGGGCTGTCCCAGCAAAACAGGCAAACAAAAGAGGCTGAGACATGAATAGACCAAAGATCTCAGGGTATTGATGACGCCCGCATAAACACCAATAAACATGAATAATAAATAGCGTATTTTGTGCTCGTCAATTTCCGAGACGTTGCCGTTGTACCACAGTTTGTGAAAATTTCGAATAAATTGTGTATTTGGATACGAAGAACGGAATAGTAGAACGAGCGCTCATACAATATTGTGGAAAGCAAACCATTGAAGTTTGACACTACATATGTATGTATGGTTGTGTGTCACTAGTGTAAGCCCGTTGAATATCAACGCCCGCTGAATTTTAAATTACGCAAAGCGCTTTTTTAATAGAGATTATAGCAATCCCCACTAATTGAACGCTATCGATACCCACTCAAAAAATATTTTTTTTTTACTTTACTATTTATATTATAATTATTAATTATTTTATATAATAATATTCTGCTATTTTGTAAGTGATTTTGTAAGTGAGTTGTAATAAAAAAAATAATAGTTTATAAAGCGCCATCTAATTGATCCAACGGTAACGATAATTTTGATAATTTAATTAATACCCAGTTTTATTTTTATTATATTATAATTATTAATTATTATATACATACATATATAATAATTATAATTTTGTAAGTAAAAAAATTATAGTTTTTATAGGTAGGTAGGTAGGTATGTAGGTAAAGCAGTCAAGAGCGCTTGTATAGGTAATGTTTAAAGGATAAGGACTGTCTCAGCAGCGAGCCGTAGCTGATGCGTTAGCGTTCATGACTACCGACTTGTCGTCGTGGGTTTTAATCCCACTCATTCTGGTATTTTAATTATTTTTCCTCATTTCCTATTTATTTTAACTATAGGTAATGTTTAAAAGGACAAAAAAAAAAAAAAGGCGATAGAGTGAGCGTTAGCGCGATACCTCTTCAGCCTGAGGTCGTGGGTTCGAATCCCACTCGTGCTGCCAAGTTTTTTCCCAATTTTTCCTCAGCGAGCGTTATCAGCAGACAGACAGACGGATTTCGGCTATTATATATATAATATGTACATTTATGTCGTTTTGAGCTTTGGATTATCATGTACCTACATACATACATATGTACATACATGTATTTGATAGTTATTTATACCTAGGACAATTGGTGAATATGACTGGGTTGTAAAGAAAAAGAATTAAACTAGGATGGAGTGCTTTTGGATGAATGAACATTTTTTTTAAATCCAACATTCGGCTATGCTTAAAAAAGAAGACATACGACCAATGCGTACTGCAAATTATGACGTACGGATGTAAAACTTTGACTCTAAATTAGATCCGGTGCACACAGATGCATGCTCGGTATAACATGAAGAGATCGTAAGTGGAATACATGGGTAAGAAGCGTGACCAAAGTGCAAGATATAGCAGAACGTGGACATATGTATAGTGAGAAGAATGAATGGCAGATGAACGCGAGAAATACTGTAATGGTATCTGAGGGGATGTGAATGAAAGCGAGGTAGACCGAGTGGACGATGGTTTGAGGAATTGAGAAGAATGTGCGAAGTTCGATGGATGTACATATGTAGGTTGCCGAAGACAGAAAGGAACGGAAGAGGATAGGAGAGGCCTTCATCCATTAGTGCATGGT
Source organism: Parapsyche elsis (assembly GCA_022651745.1). NCBI lineage: Eukaryota > Metazoa > Arthropoda > Insecta > Trichoptera > Hydropsychidae > Parapsyche > Parapsyche elsis. Next base: position 866,314 of record JAGVSN010000064.1, read on the forward strand.
GAACGGCTGAAAATGATGATACACCCATTAATTGATCTGTGGGCAAAACGTAATCACAGTAGACAACCATATTGTAGAGGTAGCTGATAATTATTTATACCTACACACAAGTGGATCTAAAGAAGAAGAGATAAAACGAAGAATGAAACTAGGATGGAGCACTTTTGGAAGAATGAACATAGTTATTAAATTCAACATCCCGCTATGCTTAAAAAGAAGGCATACGACCAATGCGTACTGCCAGTTATGATGTATGAATGTAAAGCGGTGGATGCTAAATTCAAGAATGTCACGCAAGATCCAATGCACACAGAGAAGCATGGAAAGATGTACATATGCTCGGTATAACGAGAAGAGATCGTAAGAGGAATATATGGGTAAGAAGCATAACCAAGCTGGCAGATATAGCGGTACGTGTGAAAAAAGTTGAAGTGGTCTGGACGCGTGGTATCCGAGAGGATGTGAAAGAAAGCATGGTAGACCGAGTGGACGATGGACTGATGAATTGAAAAGAATGCGTAAAAAATATGATATTTTGTTTGCGGATTGAGAACTACATACATAACATAAGCACGAAAAGCATCATAATATTATTTCAAAATTTTTGTTTGTCTTAAATTTCACGCTTTCAACAACATATTATCATTCTACGATTAATATAGCGCTTTTATTATACCGATTGATTGATATTATACTATTACAATTTGTACATTATAAAAAAAAATCCCCTATTACTGCGAAGTTTTCGCATTATCCATATATGTATGTATGTATATATTTACATATATCTATCTACATTCTATGTACATAGATTGGGGTGAAGAAAATGAAAATTTTCCTGTAGAGTACAGAACGTTACAAAAAAAAAAAAACAAAACAAACACAGCAATCGTATACAGAAATGTAAAATAATGAATGGTTTATTCTTTTTATCCAGCATGGGGGAGGATGACATAAATTAGACAAGTTGCAATGAAAGCTTCCCTTCTCTCAGTTTCATATTATTTGTCGTGTACAGTCATACGAGTACATACATACATATTTCATTATTCGCTGTATGACAAATTATGATTTTACTTTTGTGTTTATGAACGGAGCGAAATTCTATTTTTTTAGTAGAAATTTCCAATACATAAATAATATAATTGCGACAAGCTCTACCTCAAAGATTCACTTTAACCATTGCGACAAAGCACAATACACGTACATACATTATTTATCAAAGGGTTTTAATTAAAAGTGCAACACTCTTCCCTGTGTCTGCCCCCTTTTTCCATTCCCTTTTACCATGAAACGTTATACTTCAGCGTCCTTTTCAGTGGAAGCTTTCCATTGTCAAGCTTTTTTTCAGGGAGCGAACGTCTCGCATGCTGCACAAGACATGTCTTTTTTCTTCTTACGTGGCTAGCCATTCTACGTACATACATACATTTAAAATGCAAAAGCTCAATAGCAATAAAGCACACGTATATGTACATATGTATAAGTATACATAACTAGGGTACAATACCCAAATAATTGTGCAAAACAATTCAAAATATATTACGCTTGTAAATTGACATAGAAGTAGCATCTATGAAAAAATTAAACTTTGAGTAAGACCGCAGAAGAAAAACTGGTTCAAATTGTTCTTCGGGATTAGCCGTCAAGATTTAGATGTAACTAAATGCAGTTCTGTCAGAATTTGCCAGTTTTATCTTTGTCTTTTTTTTTTAAATGATTCGGTATATAATATCATCATCATTTTCAGCCCTTCACCATCCACTACTAGATGAAGGCCTATCCAATCCTCTTCCATTCCTGTCTGCCTTGAGCAATCTGCATCCACTTGACTCCACACATTATTCTCAATTCATCAGCCCATCTTCTAATTGAACCATCTAAATACCTTGCTTTCTTTCACATCCTCTCTTCTCGCTGTGTCCAGTTCAACTTTGTCCACTTTTTACCCATGTATTCCTCTTACGATCTCTTCTTGTTGTACCGAGCATACATCTTTCCATGCTTCTCTGTGTGCATTGGATCGTATGCCCTCTTTTTTAAGCATAGCGGAATGTTGGATTTAAATTATGTCAAAATTAATGTATTCATGCAAAATTGACTTTTTTAAGCTTTTAAATCTATCGTATATATCTGCATGCGCAGAGAAATATGTATGTAGTATCACCAATACTTAGCGAAAATAACGTATCCAATATTTAGTTCGGTCTTATTATGAAAGATTGAAAAGACTTAATCTCTCCACATTGGAGACGAGGAGATTAATAGGTGATTTAATTGAAGTATTCAAAATAATAAATAATCATTATTCATGTGTAATGACCAACCTCATTATCTATGTTCGATGAGTACCCTCATCTTAGAGGTCATACTCTTAGACTCCGAAAAGAAAAATCAAATAAGATTGTTAGAGTTTCATTCTTTTCAAATAGAGTGGTTGAAGTTTTGAATAGTCATATGTATATATACATTAATAATGAATAATGAAGTGACGTAACTATTAAAGTATTCATTTTTTTTATTATTTTTCCTTAGAATTATCAAAACACAATAGAAAATAACCTCATGCTCTAAAAAAAAGTTTAAATAAATCAGTAATATATGTATGAAGAAAAACACAAATTTATAATAAAACTGTCAATTCCATTTATCTCGATATTGTTGTTTTGTCAGTTATGTTAAGTGGAATTAGGACGGCAGTACAGGTCTTAACTCGTGCAAAATTCATACTATCGTTGCTTAATTCTGTTATTCAATTTTGTAAATCTACTGAGTCACATGCAACTATAACTGTGTCCTATGTCGTCAGCGAATTTTAGATGGTTCAAATGTCGTCTGTTAATCTTGACACACCAATATTTATTTTAAAATTCGATTTTAGGTAGGTATCTACCTCCGAGAGTGAGATTTCCTTGAGTAGGGGTGTATTATTACCGGGTACGTTGACTTCTTTATTCCCACGAGGAGCACGGGAAACGATTCAGGATAATAGTCAGGAAGCATGTCATTGAACCTAGCTGCACTTGCATACTGCATACTGGATTAGGTAGACCGGAAAATATTGATGAAATTCGACCTGAATGCAGCCATTTGCCAATACTACGCTCAATAACGACCAACGACGCGAAAGTTGGAATTCATACTCAGATTTTATTTGTATAAATTTCGTAATAAATAAAAGTACATACATACATACATGTGTATGTATGTACAGTGAAAAAATTTTTCTTTTTTTTTTAGAACAATTCACAAAACTAAAAGCCTCGAGTAACTTGCCTTATCCACTCGTTTCATATGTATAATTTTAAATAAAGACATACGAAACGATAAATTTAACCAAATAAGCTTTCGCATAATAAGCATAAAAAAAAATACCAATACGTACCTAAGCTCTCAATTGGCTGTACATATTACATTATACATACATACGTCTCTTGCGTTAATACTATTATTATGTATAAGTATAATAGGCTGTGTGTATTACATACAAAAAAAAGTAAGTAGATAATGTAACTTAAGTATTCGATTACTCACTGGCAACATAATAGCCCACCCATTTTGCTACTGCTTGAAGAATTGACTGTCAATTAGCAACAACAAACACACAATGCAGTTCTTGATCGTGTTTGATATTATCAGCACATATTCAGTACTTCTCAATCTGATTAATTTTGAAGTATAGAGAAATTTTGTTTTTATTCAAATGTATTGCAGTAAGAATGTATGTACATACATATGTATGTATGTATGTATATGTTTACAAACAAAGTGTGGAAATACCGCATTACCAAAATAGCCAGGCAAAGTGCAAAATGTAGTATGCTTTTAATTGAAAGAGATGTACGCTTAGGCATTGTATTAAATAATAAATAATCAAGCTGATTATGAAAATCCCACATTGCCAACATAGCCAGGCAAAGTGCAAAATGTAGAATCGATCTATACATATATATAAAAAATCAATGTCTGTCTGTTTGTCTGTTTGTCTCTTATAGGCTCCTAAACAGTGGCGTAGCGACCGCGCCTGCAGACCCCGCAATGCGGGGGGGGGGCGCCAAGGCTTGAGGGGCGCCGCGAAGCCTTTTTGGTACAAATTTTGTGATGGTACAAAAATTTGATATCAAAAATCGGGTATCATCCCCTGATCACGTTTTCATGATTTCTGGAAAATGTCTGTATGACTGTGTCTGAGTGTCTGTAACTCTGTGTACCTGTGTGTAGAATCTCTAATAACTCAAAAACTTAATATTTATTTTTTTTTTCATGTTGTTTTACAACGCCTTCAAAATAATATAATTTTTAAACATTCTTTTTCCAACCAGAAGTACTTTTAATATTGGTTTTGGTGTTTTTAACTTTTTTCTCCGAAACTATCAAGTCTATCATGCTGAAATTTCATATCTATTATTTTCACATAAAAAAGCTAATGTACCGTGAAAAGTCATAACTACATAAGCACAGCCAGCGAATGAGTTCTGCGAAATACTCAAATAAATGGAAACTTATTAAGTCCGCAAGCAATAAATTAAAACAAACCGACAAGTTTTAGTGCTCTGTTGACGATATGTATTCCAAAGCCATTGTTTACTCTCCTTCTTTTAAACTTAATAAATTCGTTTTCATTTTACGTAATGTGTTTCACAAGAAGGGTGAATGTGTAATGGGATTGGAATTTTGAGATTTTGGTCAGTCGTGTGAGGATTGACATTGCGATCCGTGTAATTTTTTTGGATACCCATTGCCACTTCAACTTTTTCACCCTTACTGCCATATCTGCCACTTTGGTCATACTTCTTACCCATGTATTTCTTTTGCGATCTCTTCTTGTTATGCCAAGCATACATCTTTCCATGCTTCTCTGTGTGCACTGGATCTTTCGTAGCATTCTTGAATTTAGCGTCCAAGTTTCACACCCATACGTCATAACTGGCAGTACGCATTGGTCGTATGCCTTCTTATTTAAGCTAAGCGGATTTAAAACAATGTTAATTCTTCCAAAAACACTCCATCCTAGTTTCATTCTTCGTTTTATTTCTTCTTCTTTACATCCGGTCATATTCACCAATTGCCCTAGGTATAAATAACTATCAACTATCTCTACAATATGATTATCTACTGTGACTACGTGTTGCGTGCAAAATTCATTAAACATAAGTTTAGTTTTATTAAAATAAATTTTTAAGCTTATGTAGGTACTTTCATACATACATACATACTTATAAATTTATGATCGCCACTTTTTTCCCAGCAATTTTAAATTTTTCATTTCAGTAATTTTATAAAGATATAGTCGCGTGCTGGGCAAAACATAAATGATTTTAATTTCTATTATTTATTAGTATTATTGATAGTACGACATATAACATTGAATATTGTCGAGAAACGATATCATTTTTTTTTATGTATGTACGTACATATGCTCATAATCTGGAGATAACAGCATCACAATTTTTTACATCATTTGTGAGATAATTCGATGATTAAACGATATAAAAATAAAACGTGTTGATTTTTTGATGGTTGCTAAGCGATCACATACTCATAATCGTATCAATTTAAGAACATTGCAAAACATATCATTCTAGTGATTAATTTTGGCCGCTACGCCGTATATCAAATTTACGTGTATATTTAAGAAAATCAGAAAGTCAGTATTTAACAAAAAAATAAAATGTTCCAAGTTGAGAGCAATCCAAAGTTCCCAAACTCTCTAACTGATCATATGTACAAATGCATGATACAAAAAAAGCACACCGATGTTAACATCACAGTACGTGGCAAAAGTTAAGTATTTGACCTAATTATCATTTTAAATAATTGCTAATGTTTATAAAAATTTGTGACCTAATAAATATCTCTCTTTACGATTACAGTTTTTTTGCTCACATGGTCGTGCTATCAGGAAGTAGTGATGTTTTTGAAGCAAATGTGAACCAATTGAATACAATATTTTCCCCATTCAACGATAAAGTCATCAATGCCATCATAACGTACTGCTACACGGGGAAATTTTGTGAGTTATTTATTGACAGAATTCTAGAACTAGACGTCTGCACGGGCCTAGGCCGGGCAATGCCGAGTAGCCAATGTTATGAATGTGATCAGGCTGAATGCGAGCTATAAAATTTATCTAAATCACAAAATATATTTAGAACCCTCGATCGGCACATTACAAAACAATAATTTATCTATCGGTTCATACTACGTATGTATATGTAAAAAGTAGGAAAAAAACTGAGAGTACATATAATAAGAACATAAATATAAATAGAAAAATTATGACATATACCGAAAGAAATTCATATAAAAGTAGGGGTTAGATGTAAATGTTTTTTCGTCTTATCGCTTCATATTAAATATTAAATACGTACAAATAGCAAATCGATATTCAATTAATAAATCAATAAGCAGTCGTGCGAAAATTCGACATCGAGATTTTGACGGATTTGGATCAAGTATCATCCCCTGATCACGTTTTCATGATTTCTGGAAAATGTCTGTATGTCTGTGTACTATGTATGTGTGTGTGTATGTCTGTGTGTTTTCTCCGAAACTATCAAGTCTATCAAGCTGAAATTTCATATCTATTATTTTCACGCAAGGTGTAAGAGCCATAAAGAATTTAGTCAACATTAGTCAACCGGAAGAAGGGTTTTTTTCGTGCAGAAAATTCAAAAATTCTGTAAAAAATCATATTTCCGAAACGGCACCGGCGATTTTGTCAAAATTTCATATCTATAGTTTTCACGTTAGCCGTAAGAGATACTGTGATTTTTATCAAAATCCCTCTTGCAGAAATGGCAGTTTACTCTTGAACGATTTGTTGTTTTTTTTTTTTTTCGGCCTTTTAAATATGTACTATCGTCACAATATGGTAATGTTGTACTCCTGGCAGAAATTGCTAGTTATGAAAAAATAAATCATTAAAATCAGTCAACCGGAAGTAGGTTTTTTTTTTTTTGACGAAAAGTTTAACACAGAATATTTCCAAAACGGCTTCGGCGATTTTGTCGAAATTTCATATCTATAGTTTTCACGTTAGCCGTAAGAGATACTGTGATTTTGGTCAAAATCCCTCTTGCAGAAATGGCAGTTTACTCTTGAACGATTTGTTATTTTTTATTTTTTTCGGCCTTTTAAATATGTAGTATCGTCACAATATTGTAATGTTATACTCCTGAGAAAAATTTCAAAAAAATTAAATCATTGAAACCTGTCAACCGGAAGTAGGGTTTTTTTTTTGTCGAAAAGTTTACCACAGAATATTTCATAAACTGCACCGGCGATCAAGTCGAAATTTCATATCTATAGTTTTCACGTTAGCTGTAAGAGATATTGTGATTTTAGTCAACATCTGACTACCGGAAGTGGCAGGTTTTCCTATTTGAATATATGCCGAAGATCGCATTTTACATACGCGCGCTCACTCAACACGGTGATTTCATGATATGTATGTATGTATGTATGTTGGTTGGTGTGGTGGTGTGCATGCGTTTTATTTATTTACGTACTTAAAAAAAATTATTTCGTTACTCTTTGTATTCCTCAAATATGGGTTGGCCACACCCGAATTTTTTTTATTGTGACAGGATTGAAGTTTTTTTGTGTAGTTGAATAACTGCATATACACGCTCATCATTTAATTTATTATGCTTTTCTTTATATTCCCATATAGGTATCGATCTTGCGTTACTTGATGAAATCGCACAACTATCAAGCATTTTGAAAATAAATAATATAAATAGAGCAGTGTCGGCATATAAAAAAAAAAAGATTGATCTGTCAAGTTGTTTGAATATTTTGACGCTCTCGTGTTATGACACAGTAACAAAAAAAAGTGCAATGGATATGACCATCGCAAACTTCGAGATTGTAGGCTAATATTTTATTTTACCCATGAGTATGATTTTATTATTATGAAAAAAATTTGCATGCTCATTTTGTTTCAGTTGTACAAAACACAAGATTTTCTGCATTTGCCAATTACTACCGTGGCGGAAATCCTTAAATCGGACGACCTGATAGTACCTTCTGAGGAAGAGGTCTTTAAAGCGTTGAAATTGTGGGTGAATTATGATGAGACGAACCGTAGAAGTAATTTGTTAGAATTATTGACTTCTGTGAGGCTGACGATGTTGTCATTGGAGGTATTGTATTTGAGACAATATATTATGTACATATGTATGTACATATAAATGAAATCATTTAGTATACTGTTAAATTTTTCCGACGAATACTATTTACAGTTTCTCACCACGGAGGTTATGGTTTATTGTTATTCTTGTACTAAGTGCATTATCAAGATAAGCCAAGCGATGCAATCAATTATGTTACCTAATTTAGAAAATTCATATAAAAAAGAAATTGATCGCAAAGGACTATCAAAATTAGCACTCGTTGGTTCGTGGGGTGAAAACGTGAGCCGAATTGTGTTACTAATTTGTTTATAAAAAGTAAATACCATTATCATATTTATTGATGTGTAATATCGTTAGGCCCAAAACACCATCGATGTTTATGACACCGCTAAAGATACTTGGACTATATCTAAGAATTTCGGATTCAATAGAACAAGATATGCATCAGTTCTCGTCAATGACTGGATCTTGATAATCGGCGGCTCAATTAACACAACAGCAGTGACCACTGTTACGGCTTATTGATATTGTGAAATATACATAGTATGTATCATGGAAATTTTATATACTCAATTTTTATTTGTATTAGGTTGACTATATTAATTTGAAGGATGGACAAAAGCATCAATTGCAACCGCTAAATCAGGCACGTTTTTCCTTCGCTGCAGTTACATTAAATCAAGATTCGTCTGTTGTCGTGTATGTCATGGGTGGTTGTGAAACCTGGTCTAAGCCGTTGAAATCAATGGAAAGGTTATTTTCAACAATACATGTTTTAATATTGAATCTTGAATGAATAGAATATAATCCATCCTTAATCAATTTCGAATAGGTGGCACAGCAGGAGGCGAAAATGGGAAACAAACGTTGCTCCAATGCTATTGCAGTTACGTTATATTTCTGCTTCTGTCATTGACGGTAGAATATATGTTACAGGTGGTTGTGATAGTGTTGATTACCGAGTTACCAAAGAGGTTCAAATGTACTATCCACAAACGAATACTTGGTCATTTTGCGCACCGATGATTAAAAAAAGATGCTTGCATACGGTTAGCTAATTTGAGAGTTCTCATTCAGAATATGTCGATGGGTTAGTGCACAGATATATTGTATGTCCAGTTTTTACAAACATTGAATTGTCATACACAAAACGTCCATCTGCATCAAACCTTCATGTTTTTTTTTTTATTTAAAAAAGCTTTTTATTGTTCTTATACTATGTTCACAATACATCTTAAATCTATTTTAATAGCTACTGGTCCAGTGACCATTATCTATTTTACACATTGTTCATTTTGTTAGTATTTATATGGATTCTTTTATTTTAATGTTAGTGTTTAAAGAATAATAGGAGAAAGAGCTCAAAAACCTATTTACAATTCTTATCAAATGTTTATAATATATTTTACATAATTAAATACTTTTTAGAGTCGGCGATCTAAAGAAAATTATGTTTAGGTAATTTGTGTTTATACCTAAAGGGTAAAGACATCTTGCTATAATCACCGAGACCTTTCACTAATTTGTTAGTGTGGTTATTGGTAATTCTATCATAGAATCTACTGGTTAATCTGTTAGTGACATCTACGACTAATGGAATGTTATACTGGGAATGTAGTCTTTTTAGGTTAGTATATATGGGCGTGTTATAAATGATTTTTAATGATTTATTTTGGACTACTTGAAGCTTTGATTGGTTAGTATTGGAGGCATTATTCCATACGGGAGCAGCGTACGTTAGTAAGGGTAGTATGAGTGCGCGATATATTTTAATTTTATTATGTAGTGATAAGGCACTATGTCGATTGAATATAGGGTATATTGAAGATATGGCGCGAATTGCTTTGCATTTCGCCGCCTCTATATGGGGGGCCCATCTCATTCTCTTATCGAATGTAATTCCTAAGTATTTTATTTGTGTTTGCCATTTCAGACTTTCTCCAGATGGGATTTTCAGATCTGAATTTGGTTTATGTTTTCGTACACTAAAGAAAATCGCGTCTGTTTTGTTTTGATTAATTTTAATTTTCCACTTAGTGAAGTGGTCCGTCAGTGTCTTTAAGGCTAGTTCAAGGTTTCTGCGAATAGCCTCTGGTTTGATACTGCTTGTGAAGCAAGCAGTATTATCTGCATATAGAGCTATGTGACAGTTTTTTTGGGATGGGTATGTCATTAATATATATGGCAAATAAAGAGGGCCTAGCAGACTTCCCTGTGGGACCCCTGCTGAGATTGATTTCGGTGAGGATATTTCAGTATTTACGTTGACCACTAACTTCCTGTGAGTTAGGTATGATCTGATGATATGTATTAGGTAGTTCGGTACTTTGTTAGTAAGGAGTTTATGAATGAGTCCATCGTGCCAAACCGTATCGAAAGCCTTCTCTATGTCAAGACATACCATTCCGGTACTTCTCTTCATATTGAAGTTCTTCGTTACGTATTCGGTTAGTCTTGTTAATTGTTGGGTCGTGGAATGTCCGTGGCGAAATCCAAATTGTTCGTTAATCAATTTTTTGTCTAAAATCTTAAGTAAGCGAGTGTAAATGATTTTTTTCTAAAATTTTTGGAGAGAGTACAGAGTAGGCTAATGGGTCGATAATTGGCTGGGTTTTTTTGTGATTTTTATCAGGCTTCGGAATCGGAATGACGTTTGCTGTTTTCCAGTATTCTGGGAAATATCCAGTTAATAAGCAAGAGTTGAATATTTTAGATAATGAAACTAGGGCTTTAAATGGAAGTTGTTTGATTATAACGTTATCTATTGCATCGCGTCCAGGTGCCTTTTATTTTTTTAAGTTACGAATTATATTTTGGATTTCACATGGATGGACCAATTTTATATTTTTAGTATTATTAGTAGCATTTTTAGTGAGGGTTTTGATGGACTGGTTGACTTTGTTATGCGTTGATTTGTGGTGGTAGTGTTGTGTGAGTGTGTGATGCTTTTGAAATGATTTCGATAAGAGTTCTGCTTTGTCGCAATCTCGCGTCACTGAGTTCACTCCATCATCTAATGGAGGAATCGCGATTTTGTCCTGCGAATTGATTTAGCTAATTTCCAAAGAGAGCCATCTACTGAGTTTAATTTTTTCTAATTTTTTTGACCATGCTTCATTTTTAATTTGTTTGATTCTAATTTTGATTTGATACGTAAGTTTATTAATTAATGTTTTTTTAATGCTGGGTCTTTCGAAGCGTGCCAGCTCTTACGGAGTTTATTTTTTATGTTTTATTAGATGTGCAACAAAGTCAGTTATCTCCAGTTTGTGTTCAATAAAATGTATTTTTTGGTATATGGAGATGTTTGGAGTGCGTTATAGCGTCAGTCAGTTGCGTAATGGAGTTGTCAATGTCGGTTTTGTTTTTAAGCGTGGCAGACGATAAAGTCGTGTGGTCTTGTATGTATGATTTAAACTCTCGCCAGTTTGCACTCCCGTAGTTCCAACCGAATTTAGAAATCTCCTCGGGTTTCCCGTCGATTGTGAAAAAGATCGGGAGGTGATCTGATGATAGAGCCTGGAGGGCAATTGGTGGCGATACATGTGGGGAGTTCCTGACTAGCACGAGGTCTAGTGTAGATGCTTGTGAGTTATTTGTTGGAAAATGTGTATGAGTGTCTGGATGAAGTAAAATTGTATCAGTTAGCTGAATGTGTTTAATAAGAGATGTGCCTTGTCGGTCAGTGTTTACGCAATTCCAAAGCGGAGCTTTGGCATTAAAGTCACCAGCTACCACTACCGAACTACCCATGTTAAATATTTTGTTAAGGTCAGTTGACAATAATCTCTTTTGGGGAGGATTATATGTAGATGCTATTATATGATAGGTATTGTTAATTATTAGTTCAATTGCAGTTAGTTCTAGATTGGTTAGTATCGGATAGATTAATTCGTACATGCGGTTTCAAGAAGGTCTCTGAGATTAAAACAATGTCAATATTGTACTCACCGATCGCCGACTCTAGTTCGCCAATCTTATTTATAAGTCCGCGAGCATTCCACGCGAGAATGTTCAGGCGCCTCCCATTAATCGAAGACATCGAGGTATTCAACCAACATAAGCGCCAGCTCAAGTTTGTCAGTGCAGCCGCTGGCTTTGATGCGAATCTCCTGTAGGATCTTTATCATCTTTGGAGGGATGCAATGGACGTTAGGTCTGTTTTAGACTGAGTGATGTTGGGGATGTTTTCGGATGGTTGTGGTTTATTTGGGATATTTGGGATTTTGGGCCTTAATAGAGGAGTGGGAGAGGTCGGTAATTTTGGAAAGTTTGCATCGTTAACGGCCGGGGTTTTTTGCACCGCTGCTGGGGCTTTCCATGGGTTGGCTGCTGGCGCTCGATTCTTCCGCGCTTCCAGCATTTTAATATATTCCTGTCTTCTTGGACAGTCCTTAAAATTGGCAGGGTGGGGTCCTTGGCAGCCGGAGCAGGTAGCTGGGGTTTCCCTGTCTTTTTTGGGGCAATCCATGGTGAGGTGGGTGCCAACGCATTTGACGCACCTGGCCGGACGATTGCAATTTTTTGCCGCGTGACCAAAATCTTGACACCTGTAACATTGAGTGACAATTTTTGCATTACTTGTATATTTACTGACACTGACCTTTGTGTAACAAATGTACCGGATTTCCTTGATCTTCTTCGGGACGACGGTCGGTTCGAAGAATACCAAGTACAACTCGGTAGCGTTGCTCCTTGGTTCCTTTGTTTTCATAGGGATGACTCTGGATACTGGGAATCCCTGCTTGGTGATGTCTTCTTTAATGTGTGCTTCCGGTAGTTTTGGCAAGCCGCGGATTACACTTTTTATTATTTTATCCTCCTTCCTGGAGAAAGTGTGGAACTGTTGCTCCGGAGCCAGTCCATTTCGGAGTTTGCAAAAGTCTTCAAGACTCTTACATTGAATTTTGACATTATTGTTTCCAATATATGTATGTCATGTTGAAGTCTTTTGCAAACTTCCGAATGGATTCTGTCATGCTGCCGTGAGTGCCGGATGCTGACATGATAATTGGCGGAATTCTCCCTCCGCTCCTTGGGCTATCACTGACTTCAGGGAGTCCTTCATATCGGTTGTGTTCTTTTATTGGGGTTTGAGTAACATCTCGTGTGTCGATTTTGGCAGTCTTTTTGGGAATCTGCCAATCCGTTTCCATGTCAGTATTAGTATTTGCCTTTTCAGACAATGATAAAGTGTTTTTTAGTCGTTTTTTTCTGATTACGGTGGTTCGACGCATGTTGCCAACATGTGATTTTCTGGCGAGTGGTTTCGTAATCGTGTAGTATTATGAACATTATATGGATAAATAAAAGTTTAAAAAAAAAAAAAAACTATCTCTACAATATGATTATCTACCGTGACTAGGCGTTGCGTGCAAAATTCATTAAACATAATTTTAGTTTTATAAAAATAAATTTTTACTTTCGTTCCCTTAGTTATGGCACTGCCTATACATATGTATAACCAATAAATGTGATTTAAACCATCACGATATTATAAATTTATGATCGCCACTTTTTTCCCAACAAAATTCAATTTTTCATTTCAGTAATTTTATAAAGATATATCTATAGATAGATATATAGATATATATAGATAAAAGGCAAAACATAAATAATTTTAATTTCTATTATTTATTAGTATTATTGATAGTACGACATATAACATTGAATATTATCGAGAAATGATGTCATTTTTATTTATGTACGTATCATAATCTGGAGATTTCAGCATCACTATTTTTTAATATCATTAGTGAGATAATTTGACGTTTAAACGATAAAAATCAAACGTGTTGATTAGTTGGTGGCTGATATACATAAGTGATCACATGCTCATAATCTTATCAATTTAAGAACTTTGCAAAACATATCATTCTAGTGATGAATTTTGCCCGGTACGCCGTATATCAAATTTACGTGTATATTTAAGAAAATCAGAAAGTCAGTATTTAATAAAAATAAAATGTTCCAAGTTGAGAGAAATCCAAAGTTCCCAAACTCTCTAACTGATCATTTGTACAAATGCATGAAAAAAAATAAGTTCACCGATGTTAACATTACAGTACGTGGCAAAAGTTAAGTATTTGACCTAATTATCATTTTAAATAATTGCTAATGTTTATAAAAATTTGTGACCTAATAAATATCTCTCTTTACGATTACAGTTTTTTTGCTCACATGGTCGTGCTATCAGGAAGTAGTGATGTTTTTGAAGCAAATGTGGACCAATTGAATACAATATTTTCCCCATTCAACGATAAAGTCATCAATGCCATCATAACGTACTGCTACACGGGGGAATTTTGTGAGTTATTTATTGACAGAATTCTAGAACAAGACTCTAAAAGTCTAGACGTCTGCACGGGCCTAGGCCGGGCAATGCCGAGTAGCCAATGTTATGAATGTGATCAGGCTGAATGCGAGCTATAAAATTTATCTAAATCGCAAAATATATTTAGAACCCTCGATCGGCACATTACAAAACAATAATTTATCTATAGGTTCTTACATACTACGTGTATGTAAAAAGTAGGAAAAAAACTGTAGTTACAGATAATAAGAACATAAATATAAATAGAAAAATTATGACATATGTATACCGAAAGAAATTCATATAAAAGTAGGTGTTAGATGTAAAGTTGGATTTAAGTATAAGAAGTGTTTATGGACAAACGTTTTGAAGCTTGAAAGGTTTATAGAAAATATGTATGTAGAACTTGGAATTTTAAAAGATGTGTATGTAAAAATTTACGGTTGAGGACTTAATATGTAATATTTAATTTAGGATTGTGAAATGATTTGCCAGATCAATTGAAAAGGAATTATTTATTAAGGAGTTTATATATGAAGCAAAGGTCATTTAAAATCCTTCTACGTAGTTTCTATTGTGACAGGATTGAAGTTTTTTTTGTATAGTTGAACAACTGCATATATCTATGTACATACACTATAGCACGCTCATCATTTAATTTATTATGATTTTCTTTATATTCCCATATAGGTATCGATCTTGCGTTAATTGATGAAATCGCACAACTATCAAGCATTTTGAAAATAAATAATATAAATAGAGCAGTGTCGTCATATAAAATCAAAATGATTGATCTGTCAAGTTGTTTGAATATTTTGACGCTCTCGTGTTATGACACAGTAACAAAAAAGAGTGCAATGGATTTGACTATTGCAAACTTCGAGACTGTAGGCTAATATTTTATTTTACCCATCAGTATGATTTTATTATTATGAAAAAATTTTGCACGCTCATTTTGTTTCAGTTGTACAAAACACAAGATTTTCTGCATTTACCAATTACTACCGTGGCGGAAATCCTTAAATCGGACGACCTGATAGTACCTTCTGAGGAAGAGGTCTTCAAAGCGTTGAAATTGTGGGTTAATTACGATGAGGCAAACCGTAGAAGTAATTTGTTAGAATTGTTGACTTCTGTAAGGCTGACGATGTTGTCATTGGAGGTATGGTATTTGAGACAATATATTATGTATGTACAGATAAATGAAATCATTTAGTATACTGTTAAATTTTTCCGACGAATACTATTTACAGTTTCTCACCACGGAGGTTACGGTTTATTGTTATTCTTGTATTAAGTGCATGATCATGATAAACCAAGCGATGCAATCAATCATGTTACCTAATTTAGAAAATTCATATAAAAAAGAAATTGATCGCAAAGGACGAGCAAAATTATTAGCACTCGTTGGTTCGGAGGGGGAAAACGTGAGCCGAATTGTATGTATTACTAATTTGTTTATAAAAAGTAAATACCATTATCATATTTATTGATGTGTAATATCGTTAGGCCCAAAACACCATCGATGTTTATGACACCGCTAAAGATACTTGGACTATATCTAAGAATTTCGGATTCAATAGAACAAGATATGCATCAGTTCTCGTCAATGACTGGATCTTGATCATCGGCGGCTCAATTAACACAACAGCAGTGACCACTGTTACGGCTTATTGATATTGTGAAATATACATAGTATGTATCATGGAAATTTTATATACTCAATTTTTATTTGTATTAGGTTGACTATATTAATTTGAAGGATGGACAAAAGTATCAATTGCAACCGCTAAATCAGCCACGTTTTTCCTGCGCTGCAGTTACATTAAATCAAGATTCGTCTGTTGTCGTGTATGTCATGGGTGGTGGTGAAACCTGGTCTAAACCGTTGAAATCGATGGAAAGGTTATTTTCAACAATACATGTTTTAATATAGAATCTTGAATGAATAGAATATAATCCATCCTTAATCAATTTCGAATAGGTGGCACAGCAGGAGGCAAAAATGGGAAACAAACGTTGCTCCAATGCTATTGCAGTTATGTTATATTTCTGCTTCTGTCATTGACGGCAGAATATATGTTACAGGTGGTTGGGATAGTGTTAACCGAGTTACCAAAGAGGTTCAAATGTACTATCCACAAACGAATACTTGGTCATTTTGCGCACCGATGATTCAAAAAAGATACTCGCATACGGTTAGCTAATTTGAGAGTTCTCATTCAGAATATGTCGATGGGTTAGTGCATAGATATATTGTACGTATGTATGTCCAATTTTACAAAAAATTGAGTTGTCATACACAAAACGTCCATGTTTTTCATGTTTAAAAAGTATTGTATGTCCAAATATGTAGTATAGTTGAAAAGATATTGCCTTATTCAAATATATAATATGTCCATTTTGTCCATAGTTTTCATGCAAAAGATATGTACATATGTCACTTATAATATTTTAAAACAAAACTGGACATATGTATGTATGTACTATATATGTATGTGTGCACTAACCCATCGATTGTACTATGTAATAAAAATATATCTCGAAAATTAAAACCAAAGATTTACATACCAATTTATACCATCGTTCATCACTATTTTTAGAGCTCTGCAATTAATGGAAAGCTCTATGTAGTTGGCGGTGTGAAAGATCCTCGCGGTAATACTTTGTCTTCTACTTATACAGACAGTGTTGAATCGTACGACCCCAAAGCAAATTTGTGGATTTCATTTTGCAATCTTCCAAGCCCTCGTTCGGGTACTAGTCTCGTACTTTTACAAAATAAACTTATTTTCATGGGTGAGTCAAATAGTATGTAGGTAACTTAAATTATAATTAATTAATAAGCCTTTGGCAATTAATTAAGTCAAATTCAATCCGGGGAGTTTTTACTAGAAGCTGTGTTTAGACTTGAATTTTTTTAGGTGGATCTAACGCAAAAACAAAATATATCAGCGATGTTTTGAAATACGATACCAATAACAAAAGATGGACCAACTTAAAAGGTCTAAACGTGGGAAGAATTGGAACATTTCCACTTCTAATACCATATAATTCTAATATTTGAAGTACCATGGACGATTAGGACCACTTTTATCCAATATTTTAGCATAAATATTAGTTCAATAGATTTAAATTTAATTTTCCACGTGTTTTATTTTTTTTTTTTTTTTGTCTTGAGAACTTTATATTATATTTATATTTTTATTGTATTTGTATTTCTATTATTACTATTTGTATTTCTGCAAACTTTCTTGTAATTTTCACGTCAGCTACCCAAGAGAAAAATGTCATTTCGCAATAAATTATCGTACTACACTAATGGACTATTAGTGTAGTACATACATATCGATGGCATTATTGTTATTTAGTATATATAGATGGACTATTATTTAGTACATATATTATTTAATACATATCGATGAGCTAGTGCACAGATATTGTATGTCCAGTTTTTACAAAAACTGAGTTGTCATACACAAAATGTCCATCTGCATCAAACCTTCATGTTTAAAAAGTATTGTATGTCCAAATACGTAGTATATTTGAGAAGACATTGCCTTATTCAAAAGAGATGTACATATATCACTTACAATATTTTAAAACAAAACCGGACAAACAATATCTGTGCACTAAACCCATCGATATGTACATATGTACATACA
Organism: Parapsyche elsis; assembly: GCA_022651745.1. NCBI lineage: Eukaryota > Metazoa > Arthropoda > Insecta > Trichoptera > Hydropsychidae > Parapsyche > Parapsyche elsis. The sequence goes on from JAGVSN010000064.1 coordinate 884,430, forward strand.
TCTAAAAAGTTTGGTTTTGATCCCTCAAACGGTGGCGAATTTATAACGAGTTAGCAGACAGACAATATTTTATTTTTTACATTATTTTATACATATGTATAGAGACCCATGTTTTTCGCATTTTGCGATAAATGCTATATATGTAGGTATATATGCGATTTTATGCTAAAATCCTAAAATATGCTAATAGATGGTAAAAATCACAAAAATTATTTTTTTTTAAAGAAAAATATTACTAAAACAACGTTGAGACTTGTTTGTACACACTAACTAGCGAACTAATAACTGAAAGTTAAATTCAAATATTATTTTTGAGTTCTTAAAACAGTCGTGTCCATATCGACACGTTGGGTTAAAGAAAAACCCGAAACATACGAAAATTGTACCTAAATAAGTTTTTTTACCTGGAGGTAAAAAATTGAGATGATTTTACCCAAAGTAGTTTTATTGATGGGAAATATCGAAAACTATGCAGAATGCAGTATTATTTAAAACAAATTTGCAAATAAAAACCAGTTCGTCGTTTGACTTCAGCAAGAGTCGTTCTTCTTGTCTCGCGATCGGTCTCTTACGTGCAGTCGTGAACTTTTGAAAATTCGTGACCGTGAAATTTTTTTGACTTTTTTGGACTTGGACAGATTAAAAAGGCGGACCTCAACTTTCGCACATTCGACTTTTGCACAATCACAAGCTAGAGCTCTTAGTTTGCATAAGGATTGGAAGGCTAGACTAAAAGAAGATTCTAACACGGTGTTTCATGCAAGTAACGGCAGGTTTTCAAATTTTAAAATAAGGTATTCTTTACACAATATTAAATTCACTGGAGAATCGGCTGATGCGGATGAAGATGCTGCAAAAGACTTTATTTCCTCATTGTCCAAAATTATTGAAGATGGTGGATATTCCTCTAGTCAAATATTCAATGTAGATGAGACTGGTTTATTTTGGAAGAAGATGCCTAATCGTACATTCTTATCAAAGGAAGAATCAGTTGCCCCTGGTCATAAACCTTCTAAAAACCGATTGACATTGCTTCTTGGTGGAAATTTAGCTGGTGATTTAAAATTGATACCAATGTTAATTTATCAAGCAGAAAATTCTAGAGCATTGAAAGGGAAAGATATAAAATTGCTTCCAGTCATTTGGAAATCAAATAAAAAAGCCTGGGTTACTGCTTTAATATTTAAAAATTGGTTCACTTCACATTTCATACCAGCAGTAAAGCAATATTGTGAAGTTAATAATTTAGCATTTAAAATATTATTAATCTTAGATAATGCTACAGGACACCCAAAATCTCTACAAAATTTATATCCAGAAATCAATGTTGTGTTTCTTTCCCTCAATACTACGTGTCTCAAACAACCCATGGACCAAACAGTGATAATTTTTATTTAATACATTTTTGATACAATTTTTGGTGCTTTTTTTTTTTTTTACATCCCTCTACTTTCGAACATTTAACTTTCGCACACATTTTCGGGAACCAATTATGTGCGAAAGTTGAGGTCCGCCTGTATTTATTTACTTTACGAATTTATCATTTTCATAATTTGGTTTAACTATAAAATTCACGAAAATCGATCGTAATTTAATACTAAATTTTATTAAAGTACTATCAATGTTCAGAAATTTATTAGAATATAAAATATTTTTTTTTAGCTTCAGCATGGGGCGTACTAATATTAATCTTCGTGACAGAGCAAATCCATACAAAGCCCATGGAATTTATATAAATTATGCTTACATTTTAATGTGCAGACATTTCATACAAACTTAAGCGTTTTATATATTAGATAGTCGCGTGCTGGGCAAAACATAAATGATTTTAATTTCTATTATTAATTAGTATTATTGATAGTACGACATAAAACATTGAATATTGTCGAGAAATGATTATTGTCATTTTTATGTATGTATGTATGTATGTACGTATGCTCATAATCTGGAAATTTCAGCATCACTATTTTTTAATATCATTAGTGAGATAATTTGACGTTTAAACGATAAAAATCAAACGTGTTGATTAGTTGGTGGCTGATATACATAAGTGATCACATGCTCATAATCTTATCAATTTAAGAACTTTGCAAAACATATCATTCTAGTGATGAATTTTGCCCGGTACGCCGTATATCAAATTTACGTGTATATTTAAGAAAATCAGAAAGTCAGTATTTAATAAAAATAAAATGTTCCAAGTTGAGAGCAATCCAAAGTTCCCAAACTCTCTAAGTGATCATATGTACAAATGCATGAAACAAAATAAGCTCACCGATGTTAACATCACAGTACGTGGCAAAAGTTAAGTATTTGACCTAATTATCATTTTAAATAATTGCTACTGGGACCTAATAAATATCTCTCTTTACGATTACAGTTTTTTTGCTCACATGGTCGTGCTATCAGGGAGTAGTGATGTTTTTGAAGCAAATGTGGACCTATTGAATACAATATTTTCCCCATTCAACGATAAAGTCATCAATGCCATCATAACGTACTGCTACACGGGGGGATTTTGTGAGTTATTTATTGACAGAATTCTAGAACTAGACTCTAAAAGTCTAGACGTCTGCACGGGCCTAGGCCGGGCAATGCCGAGTAGCCAATGTTATGAATGTGATCAGGCTGAATGCGAGCTATAAAATTTATCTAAATTACACAATATATTTAGAACCCGCGATCGGCAAACAATAATTTATCTATAGTAGAGTACATATGTATAATAAGAACATAAATATAAATAGAAAAATTATGACATAAAGTTGGATTTAAGTATAAGAAGTGTTTATGGACAAAAGTTTTGAAGCTTGAAAGGTTTATAGAAAATATGTATGTAGAACTAGGAATTTTAAAAGATGTGTATGTATGTAAAAATTTACGGTTGAGGACTTAAAATGTAATATTTAATTTAGGATTGTGAAATGATTTGCCAGATCAATTGAAAGGGAATTATTCATTAAGGGGTTTATATATGAAGCAAAGGTCATTTAAAATCCTTCTACGTAGTTTCTATTGTGACAGGATTGAAGTTTTTTTTGTGTAGTTGAACAACTGCATATATGTACATACACTATAGCACGCTCATCATTTAATTTATTATGATTTTCTTTATATTCCCATATAGGTATCGATCTTGCGTTAATTGATGAAATCGCACAACTATCAAGCATTTTGAAAATAAATAATATAAATAGAGCAGTGTCGGCATATAAAAAAAAAAAGATTGATCTGTCAAGTTGTTTGAATATTTTGACGCTCTCATGTTATGACACAGTAACAAAAAAGAGTGCAATGGATTTGACTATTGCAAACTTCGAGACTGTAGGCTAATATTTTATTTTACCTATGAGTCTATGATTTGATTTATATGTACATATGTATGTATATGAAAAAAATTTGCATGCTCATTTATGTTTCAGTTGTACAAAACACAAGTTTTTCTGCATTTGCCAATTTCTACCGTGGCGGAAATCCTTAAATCGGACGACCTGATGGTACCTTCTGAGGAAGAGGTCTTCAAAGCGTTGAAATTGTGGGTGAATTACGATGAGACGAACCGTAGAAGTAATTTGTTAGAATTATTGACTTCTGTGAGGCTGACGATGTTGTCATTGGAGGTATGGTATTTGAGACAACATATTATGTACATACATATAAATGAAATCATTTAGTATACTGTTAAATTTTTCCGACGAATACTATTTACAGTTTCTCACCACGGAGGTTATGGTTTATTGTTATTCTTGTACTAAGTGCATTATCATGATAAACCAAGCGATGCAATCAAACATGTTACCTAATTTAGAAAATTCATATAAAAAAGAAATTGATCGCAAAGGACTAGCAAAATAATTAGCACTCGTTGGTTCGTGGGGTGAAAACGTGAGCCGAATTGTGTTACTAATTTGTTTATAAAAAGTAAATACCATTATCATATTTATTGATGTGTAATATCGTTAGGCCCAAAACACCATCGATGTTTATGACACCGCTAAAGATACTTGGACTATATCTAAGAATTTCGGATTCAATAGAATAAGATATGCATCAGTTCTCGTCAATGACTGGATCTTGATCATCGGCGGCTCAATTAACAGAACAGCAGTGACCACTGTTACGGATTATTGATATTGTGAAATATACATATGTATCTTGGAAATTTTACATACTCAATTTTTATTTGTATTAGGTTGACTATATTAATTTGAAGGATGGACAAAAGCATCAATTGCAACCGCTAAATCAGGCACGTTTTTCCTTCGCTGCAGTTACATTAAATCAAGATTCGTCTGTTGTCGTGTATGTCATGGGTGGTTGTGAAACCTGGTCTAAGCCGTTGAAATCAATGGAAAGGTTATTTTCAACAATACATGTTTTAATATTGAATCTTGAATGAATAGAATATAATCCATCCTTAATCAATTTCGAATAGGTGGCACAGCAGGAGGCGAAAATGGGAAACAAACGTTGCTCCAATGCTATTGCAGTTACGTTATATTTCTGCTTCTGTCATTGACGGTAGAATATATGTTACAGGTGGTTGTGATAGTGTTGATTACAGAGTTACCAAAAAGGTTCAAATGTACTATCCACAAACGAATACTTGGACATTTTGCGCACCGATGATAAAAAAAAGATGCTTGCATACGGTTAGCTAATTTGAGAGTTCTCATTCAGAATATGTCGATGGGTTAGTGCACAGATATATTGTATGTCCAGTTTTTACAAAATTGAGTTGTCATACACAAAACGTCCATCTGCATCAAACCTTCATGTTTAAAAAGTATTGTATGTCCAAATATGTTGTATATTTGAGAAGATATTGCCTTATTCAAATATATGTGTAATATGTCCATTTTGTCCATAGTTTTCATGGAAAAGATATGTACATATGTCACTCATCAAACAAAACAAAACTGGACATATGTATGTACTATATATGTATGTATGTGTGCACTAACCCATCGATTGTACTATGTAATAAAAATATATCTCGAAAATTAAAACCAAAGATTTACATACCAATTTATACCATCGTTAATCACTATTTTTAGAGCTCTGCAATTAATGGAAAGCTCTATGTAGTTGGCGGTGTGAAAGATAATTTCGGTAATACTTTGTCTTCTGCTTATACAGACAGTGTTGAATCGTACGACCCCAATACAAATTTGTGGATTTCATTTTGCAATCTTCCAAGCCCTCGTTCGTGTACTAGTCTCGTACTTTTACAAAATAAACTTATTTTCATGGGTGAGTCAAATAGTATATATGTAGGTAACTTAAATTAGAATTAATTAATAAGCCTTTGGCAATTTAATTAAGTCAAATTGAATCAGTCGAGTTTTTACTAGAAGCTTTTTTTAGACTTGAATTTTTTTTAGGTGGATATTACAAAGAAAAAAATTTCAGCGATGTTTTGAAATACGATGCCAATAACAAAAGTTGGACCAACTTAAAAGATAGTTAAATTTAAATGGGAAGTTTTATTTAAGAGGAACATATCCATTTTCAATACCATATAATTCTAATATTTTGCAAACGTACCATGGACGATTAATGGACCATTTTTATACAATATTTTAGCATAAATATTAGTTCAATAGATTTAAATTTAATTTTCCACGTGCTAGTTTTTTTTTTTTTTTTTTTTTTTGTCTTGAGAACTTTATTTTTTTATTGAATTGTATTTTTATTGTGTTTGCAAAAGAGATGTACAATATGTCACTTACACTATTTTAAAACAAAACTGGACAAACAATATCTGTGCACTAAACCCATCGATATGTACATATGTACATACAAACATCTAAAAAGTTTATTTTTGATCCCTCAAACGGTGGCGAAATTTATAACGAGTTAGCAGACAGACAATAATTTTTTTTTTACATTATTTTATATATATACATATATAGGTATATAAAAATAATGTAATTGATGCTTTGTACATATGTAATTACCTTTTTTTTAATTTTCGAATATATTCGAATATTCGAATACCTCTTGATTTACTATTCGCTATTCGAATAGTTGCAGTCGACGAATATTTGGGATCCCCATCCAGCAGTGGATGATGAACGGCTGAAAATGATGATGATGATGATATACTCACCTGCGTTTATTGATTTTGCTTAAAATGGTTAGACAGAAAAAGCAGATTAGATTTTATCAATAGCGCTACATGCATAGTGGGAAATCCCTGCATTGTATCAAATGTTCAATTATTATTTATTATTTGATACAATGCCAAAGCGTACATCTCTTTCAATTTATAAAGCATACTACATTTTGCACTTTGCCTGGCTATTTTGGCAATGCAGGATTCCACACTTTGTTTGTAAACATATACATAGGTACATTCGTACTGCAATACATTTGAATAAAAACAAAATTTCTCAATACTTCAAAATTAATCAGATTGAGAAGCACTGAATCATATGTGCTGATAATATCAAACAGGATCAAGATCTGCATTATGTGTCTGTTGTCGCTAATTGGCAGTCAATCCTAAAGCAGCAGCACAATGGGCGGGTTTTTTAGTTCCGAGTGAGTAATTGATTACTTTAGTTACATTATCTACTTAATTTATTGGTTTGGTTATTTAAAATTATAAATATGAAACAAGTGGATAAGGCTTTCAATTTTGTGAATTTTTCCAAAAAAAAAAAATTTATTCAATGTACATAATATGTATAACACATAACAATCATCAAATTATATCTGTGAGCTTTGACAAGCACTAAGCGTACTTCTCAAAAATTCAAATTCATATATATTTGAATTTTTGATGATTATTATCTTTATACATAGTGGTTTCTCGAGTTGTCATATACAAATTTGAATACTTATCTGCTCTGTTTTAAATTTTTATTTTGAATTGCTAAAAACTTTTTAAGCATATTTTGGTGCGAGGTCAATTTACAGTTTTTCAATCATTCAATTATATAATTATTATTAAATTTAAGGGCTAATGAGAGGCGAAAAAGAGAAGAAGCCATATTTAGGCAAGAGGCGATATTTAGGGAAGAGGCCAGATTTAGGGAAGAGGCGAGGCTTAGAGAACAAGCTAGACTTAGGACAGAGGCGAGACTAAGGGAAGAGGCCAGAGAAAGAGAATATGAGAGACAGAGAAGTAATGAAGCTCAGAAAGCTAGACTTCAAAAAGAGTATGAAGAACTATTTAGAATTCAGCGCGAACAAGCAGAAAGTAAAATACGCTTTGAAGAAGTACGAAGGGAACAAATGAGATTGAATAAGATTCGAAAAAATGAAATACAATTGATAGAATCAAAACTATCATCTTTGAACTCGGGTAAATTTGACCAAAGTCTCGTTGAAATAATTCTGCTACGAGAAAAGCACTTTGCAAATACCGACATTGAGATTTTCTTCGAAGAGTGTGACAAACACACCGACGACAGAAACGATGTCGAACGTAAATTTAAAACTACAACTCAGAGACACTTCAAAGTAAGCAGCGTAGATAGAGTAATTAACCCCTACTTGAGAGCGTGCTACTTGCTGAGGAAAAAGGAGTACGAAATTCGCTATGGGAAATGCAACGTCAAGCAGGATTTTATTTTTCACGGAACAGGACAAGACAACGTAATTTCCATTCAAAGAGAAAACTTTGATTGGAGACGACATGGCAACGCTACAGGCAACATATTCGGTAAGGGGGTCTCGCTAACCCCGATCTCCAACTATGCCAGTAACTATAGTGACGACTGCGTGGACGACAGGTGCATGTTTGGTGTAGATGTGCTCATATCAAAGATGTGTGAAGGCGATCAAAATATGGTATTTCCACCTTTGTATGATTCCAATAAAGGATTATACTATGATACGAGCGCAAAGACAAATGGACACGTCATAGTCAAGTATAGGGACGACGAGTTCTACCCTAGTTACCTCATTTACTACACAGGATATCATGTGAATAATCGTAATTGACTTTCCGTTTCATTCTTGAAAGAAACAGGGATAACAGCTGTCTAATAATGGTTTGAAATCGGTTACCTAGTGTACATACATATATGTATATATAATCATCATTTTCAGCCGTTCCCCATCCACTGCTCCCCAATCCAAGCCCCCCCCCCCCCCTACATATTAAATACCGTGCGAGCACCCCTCCGCATAGAGGAGAGCTCGCGCGTGGCGCAACTTAAAGTACAGTTTTAAACTCATGAGTCCCTTCGGCAGAGCGTAGTCCTTTAGGCGTCGCTATATACGAAGGTGGGAAAGAGGTGGAGACGCAAAACTCCAATGGGTTAAAGACTGTTGTCCGTCATGTCATGCTCCCCAATCCCTTTCCATTCCTGTCTGTGTTGAGCAATCTGCATCCACTTGACTCCACACATTCTTCTCATTCATTCATCAACCCATCATCCACTCGGTCTACCTTGCTTTCTTTCACATCCTCTCGGATACCATTCCAGTATTTCTCGCGTCCATTCTTCTCGCTGTGTCCAGTTCAACTTTTTCACACGTTCCGCCATATCTACCACCTTGGTCACACTTCTTACCCATGTATTCCTCTTACGATCTCTTCTTGTTATACCAAGCATACATATTTCCATGCTACTCTGTGTGCACTGGAGCTTACGTAGCATTCTTGAATTTAGCGTCCAAGTTTCACATCCATACGTCATAATTAGCAGTACGCATTGGTCGTATGCCTTCTTTTTTAGGTATAGCGAAATGTTGGATTTAAAAAACTGTCATTCTTCTTCTTTACATCAAGTCATATTCACCAATTGTCCTAGGTATAGGTACATAAATAACTATCAACTATCTCTACAATCTGATTATCTACTGTGACTCTGCTTTGCGTGCAAAATTCATTAAACATGATTTTTGTTTTATTCAAAATACATACATATGTATTTAAATAACTGTTAAATAATAAAACATTATATTGCTGCTAAATTAAAATTAGGATAATAATTATCCTATCAAAATTGTGCCTTTATTATTTAATAGGTATTTGTACCATACATTTAAGCTGTATATATTGATATTTAATACATTAAGATAAAAATATGTATTATATTTAAATAAATAATAAATACTTTTATTCTAAAAAAAACCATATGTAATATTTTCAGGTAGTTGTGTATGTATGTACATTATTTACTAAAAAATATTATTTACTCTGACTCGCACGAATTTATCAATTGAAAAACATTTAGCACGATAGCATTTTATCGGATGAATAGAATCGATTTTATTACATACATATGTATGTATGTACATAGTATAAAAACGCATTTATTCATTGGGTGAATCCCCTAGTCACTTGAGGTTATGCGTGTGCGATAAGATGTAAAACAAAACTCGCTTTATCATATTATCATAAACCAGCATCTAAAGAATTTGTGATCAGCAATCAATTGATCAGAAATTATAATTATTTTGTAAATCTGGATAGTTAAATATCGTAACTATGTACATAAAAAGAATTAGATTTTTACTTGATAGTTTGGGTTTGTGATTTAAATAATTTAGATTTTCAAGTAAACAAGGAAAATTTTGAAAGAAATTTTCATCAAAAATTAAAAACGAAAGGTTTTGACTGCAAAAGCAGATAACACGTAAAAATCGAGCACTACATTTTGAAGTTTTGCAAAGCAGTATGACTAGTAAACTTATTTTTAGGTACATACAGAGCCGTAGTGCAGAGCCAGAAGTACATAGGTTTTTACTTTATCCTAATCGGATTAAGTATTGTGATCGTGCGGAAATTCGACCTCGAGATTTTGACTGATTTGTATCAAGTATCATCCCCTGATTACGTTTTCATGATTTCTGGAAAATGTCTGTATGTCTGTATGTACGGTGAGCGACACAAAAACCTACGCACTTAAAAATTTTCAAATAATCTCATTTCATTTCAATTAGCAGCAATATTTTTAAAATAAAAACTTTTTATTTTAAATTTGTATTTATTTAGATATAGAATATATTCTGAAAAATGGACAAAAGGTGTGAAAAATGTATTTTTTGGTTTTGGGAGATTTTAGTGTTTTTATTTAATTTAACATAATTTTAACAACATAAATTTGTTATATAATAGTATATTCTAAATGTTCATTTTAATAATCATTCAATATATGGAACTAATATTTGGTTATTCCTCCCCTATTCTTAATAACCGATAAAATTCTTCTTGGCATCGTCATACAAATTCTGTATAACATTTAGTATGATGTCGTTATTCCATGCATTCTCTATGGCTTTTTCTAGGTCCCGAAGCGTTTTTGAATTATATTTCATGACTTTCCTTTTCAAAATCGACCATAAACTTTCTATTATGTTTAGGTCAGGACTGTTCCCAGGCCAGAAGAGGGATTTAATCGCTAAACTTTCCTTATAACTGGTGAACAAAAACATGTCGATGATATTTACTACATCGATGAAAAAAAAACAAATTGGAGATTACTAGAGACCCGTGTTTTTCGCATATATTTTTTATCGATTTTAGCATTTTGATTTGTCATTTTAGCATTTTGTAGCGAATAAAGTGTTTGATTTTAGCATATATTTAGCATTTATTTTTATTAGATAATTTTTTAATACAGATCAATTTCAATACTCTGTAACAAAATTTATTATATACAAACAATTTAAAACTAACGTGACAAATAAAAAATAGTAGAAAATTATTAAGAAATAGCAATATGGAGAAATACAGAGACAAAAATCATGAATTAAAAAATAAAATATAATATTAATTTAAAATTTATTACAACTAAGCATGGAACATATTTCCACAGACGACTCTTTTTAGTTAGTATGACGATCAGTTACCACTATATTATTCTTATAAACAAAAGTTATTCGTAGTAAGTTTTTTTTCTGCCACTCTACTCGACAATTACAATGTCTGCACATTAAAATGTTAGCATAATTTATATAAATTCCATGGGCTTTATATGAATTTGCTCTGTCACGAATATTAATATTAGTACGCCCCATACTGAAGCTAAAATAAATTATTTTACATTTTAATACATTTCTGAACATTGATTGATAATTTAATAAAATTTAATATTAAATTACGGTCGATTTTCGTGAATTTTATAGTTAAACCAAATTATGAAAATGATAAATTCGTAAAATAAATAAATACTAGCCTTTTTAATCTGACCAAATCCAAAAAAGTCAAAAATCTTTCACGTTCACGAATCTTCAAAAGTTCAGGAGTTTCAGAGACCGATCGCGAGACAAGAAGAACGATTCTTGTTGAAGTCAAACGACGAACTGATTTTTATTTGCAATTTTATTTAAATAATTCTGCATTCTGCATAGTTTTCGATATTTCCCATCAATAAAACTACTTTGGGTAAAACCATCTCAATTTTTACCTCCAGGTAAAAAAACTTATTTGGGTACAATTTTCGAATGGGTTTTTCTTTAACTCATCATTGCCGACCCAGGTGTTAACAACCCAACGTGTCAATATGGACACGACTGTTTTAAGAACTCAAAAATAATATTTGAATTTAACTTTCAGTTATTAGTTCGCTAGTTAGTGTGTACAAACAAGTCTCAACGTTGTTTTAGTAATATTTTTCTTTAAAAAAAAATAATTTTAATTAATTTTTGTGATTTTTAGCATCTATTCGCATATTTTAGGATTTTAGCATAAAATCGCATATCGCAAAATGCGAAAAACACGGGTCTCTACTTATTACGTTAGTCCTTCTATAGTGAGTAGAACATTTTTCAAAATAGTTTCTTGATATTGTGCTGCATTCATTGACTCTCGGACAACCTCCAGAGACCTCAATCCGTACTTTGTCATGCATCCCCATATCATTTTATATACGGGGAATGCTTAACTGTTGATAATACGCAGTCTTCCTCAAAATGCTCACCACTTTTACGGCGTACTGTAGTCTTCCCATCAAAGCCAAACAGATTAAATTTTGACTCGGATGAGAATACCACCTTGTACCAATCCTCCGATGACCAAATTTTCCTTTCTTTAGCCTACTCCAGTCTTTTTTTTTTCATTTGAACAGTCAACAGCGGCTTTTTGACTGGTTTCATCGCTCGAAATCCAATTTTATTCAGCCTCCTTTGAATAGTATGCGTACTTACTGCTGTGGACGTCGAAGCATAGACCTCGTCTCTAATTTGCGAAGCAGAAGTAAAACGATATTGCAAAACGGTATGTTTTATGAGTCGATCTGCTGCAGTTGATAGTTTTTTCGTCTTTCCGCTTCCTGCAGGCCTCGTACTTCGTCCTATTTCATTATAATTAATTAAAAACCTCCTCACAGTACCCTCACTAAACCCTATTCTCCGAGCAATTTCTCTGTTTGAAATATTTTCTTTCCTAAGAGTAAAAATCACGGTTTTTACTTCGATCGACATGTAGAGCGATGACGACATTTTTCAATTTGATTTTAACAAGACAAACTCGGATGAAGTTTTACGGTCAACTACATGCAAAATTGACCATTTGTTTTGTGTGTTTTTGTACCAAGGTTTCGCAGAACCATTGTGTAAAAACCGGTTGGGGTACTCTATTGTTTTCAGCAGGTAGGATGGATTGTCGCGCAAAGTTCGCCCAAAAATCTTAATGCGTGTGTACCTATGTGTGTGTGTGTCTGTATGTGTGTTTTCTCCGAAACTATCAAGGCTATCAAGCTGAAATTTCATATCTACTATTTTCACGTAAGGTGTGAGAGCCATAAGGAATTTGGTCAACATCAGTCAACCGGAAGTAGGGTTTTTTTCCTGTAGAAAATTCTTGATTTTAGTCTGACTAGCAAAAGTGGCAGTTTATTCTTGAACGATTTTTTTTGGCCTTTTACATAAATATGTAGTATCGTCACAATATTGTCATGTTGTAATCCTAAGAAAAATTGCTATTTTCGAAAAAATAAATCATTAAAATCAGTCAACCGGAAGTAGGTTTTTTTTTTTGTCGAAAAGTTTATCCCAGAATATTTCCGCAAACTGCTCCGGCGATCTTGTCGAAAATTTATATTTATAATTTTCATATAAAATTTAAGAGTTGATAAGGTTTTTAACAAAATCCGCCGACCGGAAGTGGTAGTTTTTCTTATTTTTAATGTAAAGAGCGAGAGAGAGAGAGAGACAATGACAATATATTTCTTGCTATTTTTGCGAAAAATGTCAAGTCAAGAATTTGATTCCCGTTTTAAAATCTTACGGGAGAATAAAACTTGTTTTGATATTTTCACATCACCCTTCAATTTAGACGTTGAAATAATACCTAAAGAGTTTCAAATGGAAATGATCGATCTGCAGTGCAACACCGAATTAAAAAATAAATTTCAAAACGTCGAACTGCTTAATTTTTATTACTTGTAGCTGACCCGGCATGCGTTCCCGTTCCCGATCCCGATCCCGTTCCTAGTACGTTATCTGACGCGTGAGCAGGCCCGTTCCCGTTCCCGTTTTTTCCTTTTTTTTTTTCACAGGAACCATGCATGATCACAATAAGTCCTGAAAGTTTCATCGCGATCGGTTGAGTGGTTTAGGAGCTTATAAGAGACAAACAAACAGACAGACATACAGACAGACATTGATTTATATATATATATATATAGATTTACCGTCTGAAAAATTTCCATTTTAGGCAAATCACGCTAGCCAGATAATAAGTATATTTGAAAGTACTTACTTATCTCTGCAAGCATTATTATATATATAATAGCCGAAATCCGTCTGTCTGTCTGCTGATAACGCTCGCTGAGGAAAAATTATTAAAAAACCACTAGAACGAGTGGGGGATCGAACCCACGACCTCAGGCTCGGGGAAAACTAAGACTAATCTGCCATCACCCTTGCTCAATTTAGACCTTTTTTTTTTTAAACATTATCTACAAAAGGGATCGTATGTAAGTCTGCTTTACCTATAACATAAAAACATAGATGTCGATATAAAACTATTATTTTTTTTTTTTTTTGATTTTTACAAAATCACTTACAAAATTATAATTATTATATATGTATATAATAATTAATAATTATAATATAAATAGTAAAGTATAAAAAAAAAAAAAAATTTTCCAGTGGGTATCGGGGTCGATCGATTTGGGTAATGGGGATCTCTATTACGATATTGATTGCGGGCGTTGATATTCAACGGGCTTACACTAGTAAGACATATTTGGTCACTTGAATAAATATATAGTTGAAAAATATGCCGCGTACGGGTGTTGTTCTCTATATTTGTTACCGCGGGCAAAGGGTTTAACATAACCCGGCACACTTTACCCCGAATTTCGAAATAAACAGAACGAAAATTGCACACGACGACAGTTGCCTAACCTGTGGCACACGAGAGTGGATTGGCAACAGTGGTGTTAGCGTCGTCGCACGGCGTGTTCTCGACCAGTCGCGGCCAGAGAGTCGGCAGAGCAGCAGAGCAGCAGAGCGCGTTCTTCTCCTCGCCGTGTGGAAGACAGAGACTATAGTCTCGAAATGGCGACCGCACGCGACTTTCAGACTCTCGTCCACCAATACTTGGTGCAGATCGATCGTCCGCTCGCAGCCACTTTCCTCAAGAAGACCAACTGCGTGAGTTTCCATACATTTATACACCGCGTGTCATCACCACACCACATGTGGCGTACCTAACCTCACTTCACCTCACACAACCTAACCTCACTTTAACTCGGGCTTTGTCGATACTCAAAACGACCATACGTTTCCCGCGTTCTCAGATTCATCGAATTTTAACCGCGTTTTGATTTACTACGCATTTGTACCGGGCACGTGTTTTTTTTTTTTTCCCCAGGTACTCGGGATTGATTCTCATACTTTTCCCGATCACGATTCGTTCATCGTTCACGATCATTAGTCGATAGGCCGATTTTGTAAATTTTTACATTTTTTGTATTTTACTATGAAAACAATGCACTGCTGGCGAATTTCTATCAGCACATTTGTTATGGACCGTTGCGAGCGAGTTTCGAGGTTATTTACCACGCACGTGGTTTATGTCAATTATGCACGTGGTCGATATTGTATAGGCGCCATATTGATTTTTTTTTTATTGTATTTTGCGCGCCCATTTTTCTCGAAGGTTAGTCACGTGTTATTTCGATTTCCGGAATTTCATCACTTCCTGGATCCATGTGCGATGACGCATTTACACCAAGGTTTCAAACCAAATGGTTTTTGTATCGGATACGACCTCACAATTCTCTAATTTTAACCAAATTGTATTTTTTTTTACATACGTTGACTCGTGTTTTGTTTTCTTTGCATAATGATACATTTTCTTTTTTCTTCAGGCTGCAACCGTTCCCAAAGGCTGGCCGACTCTGGAAGATATACGTGTACAATACTTCAAAAATAATACAATTTCAAAACAGAAGGCGGACGAGTCCAGGTCAGTAAAATTTTCCCATTGTATTACGGTAAATTTTAGCTATCATTAGTCCGTTGACGTCGTTTTCACATTGGCAGTATTTTTACTGCAAAAAGTTATCTTGTGTAAGACACGTTTAGTCACACCAACGCCCACAAGTCGACTTTTTGTATTTGAAATACTGCCAGTGTGAAAATGGCTTAAATGTGTACATTTGATCAACAGCTCTGATGACTCGAGTAGTGAAGGAACTCCTGCGAAACCAGTCGTAACGAACGGTAAACAAAAAGTTGCGAAAAAGGAAGAAAGCTCCGATGACGACAGTTCGGAAGAAGAGCCCCCAAAAAAGGTAAACGATTGCTATTTTATTAGACTGGCATTATTTTTTTTTTTAGATACAATGATGCATACAATGTGTGTTTGAATTTTTGTGATATAAAATCGTCACTACCACTGAGACATGGTATCGATTTTATGAACGTTCACTTGTCGCCGATAGACTTTTCATTGAATTGTTACATTTTAGGCGTTGACGAGTACACCTAAACCGCCCGTGGCTAAAAAACCGGAATCTGATTCGGACGAGAGCGACGACTCTAGCGAAGAAGAACCGGCAAAACCCACCAAAGCACCGGCTAAAAAGGCACCTATTGCAAAACCGGAATCTTCAGATGACGATTCGAGCGAAGAGGAAGAATCGACAAAGCCTCCCGTTAAAGCACCGTTGAAACCTCAACCGGCGAAACAAGCCGCCAAGAAAGGTCCCGTCGTTCAAAAGAAAGCCGATTCCGATTCCAGTGATGAATCGAGTGAAGAAGAACCGGCCAAACCAGCCGCGAAGAAAGGACCGTTTGCAAAGCCAGAATCGTCTGACGACTCGGACTCCAGCGAAGAAGTATCGAAACCAGCTGCTAAAGGACCAGTCGCTAAAAAACCTGCCGCACAAAAGAAAGATGACTCGGATTCTTCTGACGATTCCGACGATGAACCACCAGCTAAAGTAGCAGCCCCGGCTGCTGCTAAAGCTGTAAGTTTATTAACATTGCATATCAAATTGTATCCTCAAACACAACCTGTTTATTTATTTTGTCATTATTTTAGAAGAAAGCTGAAGAATCTTCGGATTCCAGCGACGACGATGAAGATGATAAACCAGCGACAAAGAAAAGGAAAGCAGAGGAATCCGATGATGAAAATGAAGCCGAAGAAGCGCCATTTAAAAAGTCAAAAAAGAGTAACGACTTTAATGGCAGTAAACAGGTAATGTATTTTGCATATTACCACCACATGGAGTATTTGGTCGGTTTTAAAATTATTTTCTGGAATCTTTTCGTATGCATTGACAATCTTCTATTGAAAAGGTAACATTTTTCACGATTGATATCAATCATAAATGTAGAATCGTCTAGATATGCCTTCACATAAATCCTAGTGGTGGGAGTCTTCTTTGTTGAATTCGAGTCTCTGGTTGTCTTGCGACGATTTTTATCAACCGAAAGTATGATGGGGCATATCTATGTATTATATATCAATGAAGTCAATAGTCAAATGATAAAACTCAAAAATGAGCTGTTTTTTTGGATGTTAAATTTTCATTTAAAGTTTGTTTAAATAATATTATATATTAACAGGAAGGAAGTTCTTTCAACGGAAGTAGTAGTTTTTCAATGCCGAACAACGAAAACAGAAAATCTAACCCCAACACTCCGAATGTGCCGTTTCGGCGTGTCGTCTCCGACACCGTACCGGTGGATCCGAGACTCAAAGATAACTCATTTGAGGGAAAGGTAAATGCCCTAGCAATGGTCAAGTCAAGCATAATGCACCATGAATGTCGATTGCGCATTATATTTCAAAAATAATCATGGATCCATGCTCGTGTTTGCTAATGTTTGGGCATTTACTGCAAAAATTAAAACCTTGTGAAAAAAAAAAAACCCCATATATTCCATTTCGCATTCACGCAGTATCATGCTTGGCTGTTTATTTATGTTTTTTTTTTTTTGTTGTATTTGAATAACAGGAAGATGAGGAAGAAGATGGCGAAAACAAACGGGATTCCGGATTCGGAGGGTTCGGCAGAGGTAGAGGTGGTCGGGGTGGATTCGGTGATCGTGGAGGTAGAGGCCGGGGAGGGTTCGGAGATCGTGGAGGCAGGGGTGGATTTGGTGACCGTGGAGGCAGAGGCGGTCGGGGTGGTAGAGGTGGATTCGGCGATCGCGGAGGTAGAGGCGGTCGAGGAGGATTCGGTGACCGTGGAGGCAGAGGTGGATTCGGCGATCGTGGAGGCAGGGGAGGCTTCAGAGGCAACGACAGGGGTGGTGGATTCAGGGGAGGTCGAGATAACGATAGAGGAGGATTCAGAGGAGGTCGGGATAGCGATAGAGGTGATAGAGGCGGATTCAGAAAATCTTGGGGTGGCGATAGGGGAGGTAGAGGCGGCGGTGGAGGAGACAGTTTTAACAAAAGTTTTGGAGGCGACACACCACAAAACAAGAAAATCACTTTTGATTAAACTGACTAAACACACGACATCAATAGGTATGCGACATGTTACATTTAATATATTTTATCTGAAAATACCCATTTTTAAAATCTAAATTAATGTGATTTCTACGGCTGTAGTATATAGGTTCTCGTCGATTAATATCTTTGATGTTTTTTCAGCGCGGTGCGAGAGGCTCTTGGGGTGAAAGAGCAAATCAAGATTTAAAGCACACTCGAGGCAAAGGTTTCAAACATGAAAAGACCAAGAAAAAACGTGGTGCTTACCGGGGCGGTATGATAGACATGTCCGTCAACTCATTCAAATTTGACGATTAGTGAAAACTCTGGACTCCGGTGACCACACTTTTAAAAATACATACTTCTAGTGACATTTTATTGATAATGATGTAACGTGCACAATATTATAGACAGACAATTTTAACTTAAAATACAATTAGCTTTTGTTTCTCGATGTCTGTCGTTTGTGTTGATTTTTAATATTCCGCAACTTTCGTGTTATTATTATATAAAATAAGCGTGAAAATGTAAATATTTCATTTTCTTTGTGATTTTAAGGACACTCGTCGTTATGGTTGAATGTGTGATGTATGCTTTTATTTTTTGCATTTATATAAATATATGTGTACAATGTTTATTTTTTCATTTTTGACTTTGAAACAACTTCTCGAATGTATTGTCATTGAAGAATATATATATTATTACTATTTCTTGTTTCATTATATATTTAATAATTTACTATATCCTATGAACTGAATAAAACATCGATTGAATTTAAATTTGTCGATTATGTGCTTGATATTTGTCTGAAAGCAGGTGGCCTGCACATTTTTACCTATTTTGCTGGATAACCGTCTGTCCTCAGCGGAAAGATCAACAGACTATATTCGTTGTGGTGTGGTGGTCTTGGTGAGAAAGGATGTAGAAGTGTTTCTCGTTGGAGTGGCTTATATATTGTCTTTTGTTGGGTCAGTGTTTTCCGAACTCAAACTTGGGAAACTGACCATAAAATTTAAGCTTTCCAGGTGATGTATATTATTTTCAGCTTAAACTAGGAAATTTTTTTATTAGCTTAACCAAATCAAGGAAAGGTGGAACATATTTTTGGATTAGATATTAAAAAAAAAAGATCTTACTTATTTGTGGGGTACATGTATACAGATAGTTATTGCTAAAGATTATTGTAAGGGTAGCACTAGTGTAAACCTGTTAAAAATCAACGGACTTGATTACCTAACAATTTAGCAAAGTCGCGAACCTACTAAGGATTAATATTTTCAAATTATAGGAGGCCTCCCATCACCGGTGTTGGATGAACGCGTTAGCGCTAGCTCACCCAACCTGGCGAACGTTATCAGCAGACATTGGTTGTGACCATTTTACATGTTTTATTGCAAGTCTAATGTCCTAATTTATTTTAAGTACATAATATAATAATATGTATGGTACGATAAAGGACGATGATAAAAAATTATAAAGAAGTACAGTAGAACCTCGATTATCCGGACTAATTGGGGATGAGGGTAGTCCGGATAATAATAGAAAAATATATCTACAAATTATTGTGAATGTTTTTATTGAAATATGTACACATATGTAGATATAAAACTTCATTTTAAAATTATTTACAATTAAAAAAATCAATGATTAATTTTTGCCTAAAATCAACTTTCTTATATATTATAATATAAAAATAGTGCATAAGATTTTTTTTTTTTTTAATATATGTACATGCATACAAATACGTATAGTGGAAAGGGTGTGTGGAGTCAAGTGGATGCAGATTGCTCAAGACAGACTGGAATGAAAGAGGATTGAAGAGGCCTTCATCCAGCAGTGGATGGTGAACGGCTGAAAATTATGATGATAATTAAATCACGGAAAACACGTTTATGTGAAGAAAATTTTTGCCTGCGTTGCATTATACGTATATTTCTCAATATGATTAAAATTTTTGTTAAAACTAAGAAGCTAACATTGTTTAATGACCCACCAAATATTTTTGGTTGCAACCTTTTGAAATTTATACCCAACGCAGAAAAAGGTTGCCGACCCCTGATCTAAACAGTATCAACTAAAAAAAAAAAAAAACACTTGTCATGTTTCATGTAAAACAAGGATATTAAAGAAAGTTCAGATTAAAAATTGGGAAATTACTTAATTGGGATAGGTGTAATGTATATGAAAATATTAATATTTTAAGATGTTTTAAGTGCTATGGGTATAATCATAAGGCTGAAGAGTGCAAGAATAAGAAGGTGTGTAGGAGATGTGGGTCGGAGGATCACATCATGATGAATTGCACAGAGGGTGTTAAATGTACAAATTGTGAGAGAACAAATAGTAAATTAAATTTGAATTTGAGTTTGAATCATGATCCTTTTGATCGTGATTGTGCAATGTATAAGAGACAAGAGGGATGGAAGAGAAGTAAAACTAATTATATATAGCAACCACCATTTGGAATCAGTGTGAATGTTCAGGGATTTCTGAGTCATAAGGATGAAATTGAGAATTTGATTGTTTGTGAGAAACCATGGTTTTTGGGTCTGAGTGAAACGCATATTACTAGTGATATTGAGGATTATGAATTGTGTGTGGAAGGATATAATGTTGTGAGGTGTGATTCTAACTCTAGACACACCGGAGGTGTTTTGTTATATATAAGGAAGAATATATATTATACGAATGTAATGGTATATAAGGTAGATAAAGAATTTTGGATGGTTGCTGTGGACGTACTTATAAATGGGATACCTGTATTTTTTTATTTTTTATCTATATAAACACTTTTCCAATCCCTAATCCTACCCACACTCTTCCAAATCTCCCTCTCCTTCTCACTACTTTCTTTATGTTTCTTACATTCATCATCTTTCTATTCTTTATTTACATATGTTATATCTAATTTTACTTATATAAACTATGTCTATTATCTTTCTATTTCTTCACCTATGTTATATCAAATCTATTTATAGAAACTACTTTGGTTTATGTCATAACTTTGTTCATCTCTATTTTGTATTTCTTTAATTATAACTGTATGTTTCTTTCTCAAATAAATAAATAAAAAAAAAACGTTTCATTTTGTTTCGTTGGTTCATGCAGCTGCGTTTGTAGAATCCGAATACATAAATGATTAACTAAAAAAATCTTAATTTTTGAGTTGATACCGTTTCGATCTAGGTGTGCGATATATTTTTTCTATAATAATAATTTTCGAAAAAAATAATTTGCTTAATATTTAATAATAATAATTTTATTAAAAAAAATTGTTCTTTTTTTTTTTGCCAACTTAAGGCGAGCATTGGTCAAATGTTGGTAGCCCTACCTACGAAAATTAATGATTTAAAATTAGTTTGAAAATAAATTGTTATTTAACAGTTAAATGTCAATATAGCTAATAGAATAAAAAAAAAATACATTTCATTAGTTTAGAGTGATGTTAGGTAGATGTCGCTAAAAGTTTGAGACTCATACTAGCATTGGTATAATCTAAAAGCTTAAAGGGGGCCAATGAAGTAGTCAAAGCATACTTACCTGGCGTAGGGGACACCGTGATCATGAAGGCGGTTCCCCCAGGGCGAGGCTCTTCCATTGCACTTCGGTTGAGCTGACCTTTGCGATTGCCCCTAATGCGGGCAACTCGGACGCGTAATTTTTGATAGCCGGGACTGCGTACGCGCTGTCCCGACCACTAAACAACTCACATTACTGCTGTCACTATCGAGATCGTGACTTCGTCCAGCGTATGTTTTCAGCCGTTCACCATCGACTGCTGGATGATTACGTCTACGATCCTCTTCCATTACTGTCTGCCTTGAGCAATCCGCATCCACTTGACGCCACACATTCTTCTCAATTCGTCAGCCCATCTTCTAAATGAACCTTCTAATCTTAGGCTGATATTAGGCGGGCCCTAGACGTAACTGAATTACGATGCGTTTGAAAACGTTAGCGATTTTGCCTACGCCGCACGTATGGACGAATGCACCGTATGGCTCGAGGCTACGCGTGCGCCGTAACAGCTGTTTGTTTGCGCCATACAGCTCAGTAGGCGTATGCAGCGCCACGGCCGCGGCGCGAACTATACCAGCGCTAAAACGCTAAAAAATGAGATATTTCAACGCTAACGCTAAAGCGCTGTCTAAATCGAAAACGTTGCGTTGTTTTCCCCTACACGCTTCGTTTTTACGGCACCTTACTACAAACGCACCGTAATTCAGTTAGGTCTAGGGCCCGCCTTACATTGAGCAACAAAACGGAACACCACGTTTTTTTTTGAACCTCGGCGACCAGATAGATATACAGGTTCCATGGGTAAGTATTACGATGTATTAGACGATGCGATTCTGAGTTGCATGACAAGTCAATGTTCGACGAAAAAAACCTTTACCAAAAACCCTTTTCTGACCTTTTTTTTTGCATCGTCGTACTCAATTGTCAACGCAACGCAACGCCAACGCAATTGTTTCGAAAACAATGAAATTCAGAAAGAAATACGAGAGGTTGAATTTTATATATTTTCTACGTCTACATAGACCTCTTTTTTATAGACGTCTTCCTAGACCTATTTTTTTTTGTATGAAGATTATGAGATGAGCAGGTAGCTTGGTGCGTGAAAAGTGGTGCAATGTAATAAGATGCTCGGCACCGCCAAAAAAAATCTGGTGTTGGTTTTGTTGCTCAATGTAATAATGCTCTTATATAACGTTTGGGTACCCCCCCCCCCCCAATCTAAGTTGTTCTCAGTGGTGCCAACAGAACACTTATGGGGCTGGCAGCACTGAGACAGCAGACGAATCTGCAGTTTTGGCATGGCCATCGATTCGAATAAAGGCCTATTAAAAGCGTGAAATCTAAATTAAGTCTCTTCTCGCTGTGTCCAGTTCAACTTTTTACTATATATGCCACTTTGGCCATACTTTTTACCCATGTATTCCTCTTACGATCTCTTCTTGTTATACCGAGCAATACATCTTTCCATGCTTCTCTGTGTGCATTGGATCTTACCGTAGCATTCTTGAATTTTGCGTCCAAGTTTCACACCGATACGTCATAACTGGCAGTACGCATTGATCGTATGCCCTCTTTTTTAAGCATAGCGGAATGTTGGATTCAAAAATTATGTTCATTCTTCTTTGTGACTAGGCTTTGCGTGAAAAATTCATACTGTCATTGCTTAATTCTGTTATTCTATTTTGTAAATTTACCGAGTCACATGCATTGTCGTCTGCTTGAGCAATCTGCATCCAGTTGACTCATCATCAGCCCATCGTCTTTGTTTCACATCCTCTCAGATACCATTCCAGTATTTCTCGGGTCCATCTGCCACACATGTACGATCTCTTCTCGTTATACCAAGCACACATCTTTCCATGCTTCTCTGTGCGCACTGTATCTAATGTTCGAATGTCAAAGTAAAACAGAAACGTTGTAAGTGATTATTATTATCAATACATTCTATATATATTTCTGTCTAATATGCATGCACTTGTGAGGATTACAGGCTTGAGTGTATCAAATTCAAATTTAGCAATAAGGAAATGAGGTATTGAAAGGGGGAAATGAATTACTGTCAGTTTTCACCATCATCATTTTCAGCCGTTCATCTCCATTCCTGTCTGTGTTGACCAATCTGCATCCACTTGACTACACACATTCTTCTCAATTCATCATATCTACCTTGCTTTCTTTCACATCCTCTCGGATACCATTCCAGCATTTCTCGCGTCCCGCTATATCTGCAACTTTGACCATACTTCTTACCCATGTATTCCTCTTACGATCTCTCCTCGTTGTACCAAGCATACATCTTTCCACGCCTCTCTGTGTGCACTGGAACTTGCGTGGTATTCTTGAATTTAGCGTTCAAGTTTCACATCCATACGTCATAACTGGCAGTACGCATCGTATGCCTTCTTTTTCAAACACAGCGAAATGTTGAATTTAAAAAGTATGTTCATTCTCCGAAAAGCACTCCATCCTGGTTTTATTTCTTCTTCTTTGCATCCCGGTCATATTCACCAATTGCCCTAGGTATAAATAACTATCAACTATCTCTACAATATGATTATCTACTGTGACTACGCTTTGCGTGCAAAATTCATTAAACATAATTTTAGTTTTATTAAATTAAGTTTTAAGCCTACTTTCATACTTCCAAAGTAGGAAAAAGGAAAAATAGTATCTTTAGGATAGGAAGATGGAAATGGCTTCAGTTCCTAGTATTATTTTGTTATATTTTAGATACAAAAGTCGAGAAAAATGCCCCATAGGGGAAATTTCGAATTTACTATATTAAATCTTAGTAAAAATTTATCTGAAAGATTAAAATAACTCTGTGTTAAACAGTTTAGTTTCGTGAAATAAGTTATACTTGAAGTAACAATTAAATACTGAGCATTTACTATTTATATTGAACAAAAGTATTCCTTTGCCGAGCACATACCCATTTAACAAGTCTATAAAATACTGAGCAAAGTGTCTATTGTCAAAATCTTCGAATTTCGATTTAGCAAGAATGTCATATCTCATTTGACATCAGTTTCAGTTGCCAGATGACTGCAGTGCCTATTTCGAACGATCATAATCAATTAAAATGTGAACCAAAAGTCTTATCCACGGGAGGGAAAGTGTTGATAGGTTTAACAGGCGGTGTAGCTTTGGGTTTGACCATCGTCTGTTTTCCCTTCATATCTCCAGCTCTGAGAAAAGTATGTCTACCATTCGTTCCAGCGACAGATTGTCAAGTGAGAAACGTTGCACAGGCTCTGAAAAACTGCACAGGCAAAGTATTAGACATTGGATCCGGTGATGGAAGACTCGTCATAGCCGCGGCTAAGAAAAACTTCACAGCCCACGGTGTGGAATTAAATCCCTGGCTGGTGCAATACTCGCGAATCAGCGCCGTAGCCAATAAGGTTCACAGTAGAACCTCATTCTTCCGACGAGACCTGTGGAAGTTCAATTTGCAACCGTACAATACTATAATCATATTCGGAGTTGAGGAAATGATGGAGCAATTTGAGACCAAGTTGAGAGACGAGGCGACCATCGGTGCTCGCGTCGTAGCCTGCAGATTTCCACTTGGCAAAATGGAGCCGGAAGAGACTATCGGAGAAGGCGTAGATACCGTCTGGTGTTACCGAATGAAATAATAATGTATTTTACCTGTAATTAGTCAAATATACTGTAATTTAATACACTGTATTCATATTCAGCCGATCACCATCCACTGCTGGATGAAAACCTCTCCAATCCTCTTCCATTCCTATCTATCTTAAGCAATCTGCATCAGTTGACTTCACATATTCTTCTCAATTCATCGGCCCATCGTCCACTCCATCTACCTTGCTTTCTTTCACATTCTCTCGGATACCATTCCAGTATTTATCGCGTACATCTGCCATCCATTCTTCTCGCTATGTATTCAGCCCATCACGCTTCTTACCCATGTAATTCCTATACGAACACACATCTTTCCATGTTTCTCTGTGTGCACTGGATCTTGCGTAACATTCTTGAATTTAGCATCAACGTTTCACATCCATACGTCATAACTGGCACTACGCATTGGTCGTATGCCTTCTTTTTTATGCAACACTATTAAATTGTTATAAATTTTATTAGACTATTACTATTGCTTTTGACAAGACTTGGTGACTAGAACAAATATTAAACGTTTGACAAATTATTGAAAAATGTCGACTATCACAAGGCCTTTGACTGTCTATGGAAGGTCTTGAGGCATATGGGTGTTCCAACTCATCCAAGTCCTGTATTTTGATAGCAATGCAGTGGTTCATTTGAAGAATTTCCATTCAGCAAAGTTCCCGGTCTAATACAGTGTGAGGCAGGGATGTGTTCTCTCTCCAGATATGTTGAAAGCAATGCATAAGATCCTGGATAGTTGGAATATCGTTTGAGGGTAAAAAACTTTCAAATCTTAGGAACTGCTAACACAACGCTTATAGTCTCCAATTTAGAGGAAATGACCGAGCTTGTCCACCACTTAGTATTGGAAAGCAGTTAACTGGGCCCACACATAAACAGATCAAAAACAAAAATTATGATTGTCATTCGCTTCCGGGCATTACAGAGCAGGACTAATGGGGTGGATCCTTGCCGGAATAGGATCAAGATCTGTCTTGTGAGGAGTCTAGTTTTCTCTATCTGTCTGTATGCTGTGGAAACAAGGACAATTAAAGCAGCAGATAAACGGAGATTGGACTCTTTCGAGATGTGGTGTTGGGGGCGATTTGTTGAGGATCCCTTGAACCGTTAAAAGGACGAATCCTTGAGGAACTGGGGATCGAAGATAGACTGCCCACTGTCTTAGACAGTGGAGCGGTTCGTCGGTGTGTAGGGAACAAGAGGAAGAGAAAAGTCCCCTACGCTTTGGAGCTGCACTTCGTGCTGCTGAGTCCAGAGACAATTGGAGACGGCTCATCAGACAGCCGACTACAACTCATAGTCACGATCCTCAGCAATGAAGCATACGACTTAGAATAGTGACTAGGTCCTTGTCGCTAGGGTCATTTTCCTTATCATAGTGACAAAAATAATAAAATGCTATCAAAAAGTGTAACAGAAATGAAGTACATAAAAAAAAAAACACAATATGTATATTTTCTTTATAAGAATCTCTTATTATATTAAAATCTTCCACTTCGTTTCCTTCCCGTGTATTTCGTGTCGGTTCTAGTTTCTTTCCCCTGTCGGCGTCTTCTCGCTTTCTTTTCTAATATCCAATTCTTAGATTTCTTTAAATGTTTCACCTTGGTGTCCCTCCTCTTGAATTCTCTACCGGCAAACGCTACCTGTTCTCCGGCTTCTGCTAAACCTGTACCTACAATAATACCATTGCGTTAAACTTAAGCATTATTTAAAATCACGCAAATAAGCTGAATACGAAAAATTACCTAAGGCTTTCGGCATGGGCATCGCCCCACCAGTCATCAATACTAAGAAATATTTTTTTGCCTTTGTAGAATTAGGAAAATCTACTAGTACGCCTCCGTAAAATCCCGCTTTCATCGCTTGCGAAGTGACCAACTCCATTTGTTCGGCATTTTCAGGATAGAATTGAAATACGCAACGAGCGTTTCTACTCTGAAAATATAAATTGAACCAACTGTAAGTTATACTCACTAAATACAGAAAGTCTCCGGCAAGTAGTACCTAATACAATATAGAATGATTGCGCATACTAGATGACTGCCCATTGACAATCATCATCATTTTCAGCCATTCACCATCCACTGCTGGATGAAAGCCTCTCCATTCCTGTCTGTCTTGAGCAATCTGCATCCACTTGACTCCACACATTCTTTTCAATTCATCAGCCCATCTTCCACTCAGTCTACCTTGTTTTCTTTCACATCCTCTCGGATACCATTCCAGTATTTTACGCGTCCAACTGCCATCCATTCTTCTCGCTATGTGTCCACTTCAACTTTTTCACACGTTCTGCTATATCTGCCACTTAGGTCATACTTCTTACCCATGTATTCCTCTTACGATCTCTTCTTGTTATACCGAGCATACATCTTTCTATGCTTCTCTGTGTGCACCGGATGATCTTACGTAGCAATCTTGAATTTAGCATCCACGTTTCACAACCATACGTCATAACTGGCGGTACGCATTGGTCGTATGGTTTCTTTTTTAAGCATAGCGGAATGTTGGATTTAAAAACAATGTTCATTCTTCCAAAATTGATTCTATTGACTAGAGTGAGCTAACTATAGCGATAACTGGGGGTTACGGGAAGAAATTGAACAGACGAAATCCCTGCGTGTTAGCATAAGACCAATGTCTTGAAGAGAGGAGTGTACTGATCAGTAATTTCAATGTGAATTTCTGTTTGCCCGTTGAAATTTCAATGCGACTTGAAATTTCCATACTTCTGAAGCAATTTCATTGGCATGCTTAACAGACAGAGCACACTTTAACACTCTTTACGTACAGTATTTCTGTCTACATCTAACGCACCCTTAAAGTGCTGATACACGGTGACACTTTTAGTGACTTAAGTATCAGCACCTTAAAAGTTAGATACTGCTTGCATGATATATCCTGTAAACACTATACTAACCAAGCTGGCAAATAATGTGGAAAAGAATTTGTACAGTCTTTGTACGGGTTTGTGATGCGATTTATCGGCATTGCATAGCCATTGAAGTGCACTGACGGAAACGGCTCCGTCAAATGTTCCGGCTTTGAATGGAATACCTTCTCCCATATCGGACAGAATCAAATCGCCTTTCATCTGCCGTTCTAGCGCTACACCTGAAACAGAACGCTTAGTTTAAAATGTCTGTTAAACGGTTTGTATGCGAATTTGGTTCTACTATTGACTCACATAACATGGCGGGGGAAATATCAAATCCTACCCAAGTGTGTCCCTGATCTTCCAGTACACTCCCGGACAAACCGGATCCACATCCAATGTCTAAGAGATAGCACGAAGTGTTTTCAGGCAGTAGTAAAAGTTCTACGCAACGTTCCGTCATCGAACATTGAATATCTATCATTCTTGAACTGAAACGATGAATACAATTTGTATAGAAAATATATAAGCATGCCAGTATTTATGTTTTGATATGCGTAGTGTCTTACTTTTGGGTATACTTTTGCGCCTCTTTTTCATTGTAGAACTAAAAAAATAAAATAAAAATAAATATCGTATGTGAGACTTTTGATAATAAGATGGGAGTTGAAAAAGAAAACTTACTACTTCTGGAGGAGCCGAATGTTCAGGCCTTTTAGACATATTCGGTATATTTTTGAGATCAGCTCGAGTGACAGATAGCACGTGCTCAAAGTCAAAACATAACCTTGTTGTTGTTCGCAGACATTTACCGAAGCAAACGCGATAACGGCCATGCATAATTTTCGAATGATTAAATTGGTATCCGTTGTAGTAATAAAATTAAGGTTGCGGTAGTAGTTTAAGGATATTTATTTGATGACTTTAAGTACAATAGGTGGTACAGATTAAAATACAGTTGTTTATGTGTCGTAAACGAAGTTACGATGGGGTCTACTACGAAACATAGAAAGTGTTTTAGAATCCCATGTAGTAAGTCAGCTCGCCCGTTGATAGTTAATATAATGACGGTCAACGCAAACAATTCGTTTTTTGTCGGTTTTTGCTCGGACACTTCGAACCGGCGCGTCGTGTCTGTAAGAGTTAGTAAGATATTTATTTATTTATTTTAAATGCATGGTCGCTGATAGAGCCCAGGGTACATTGCATTATGCAGATACATACAATTTTTGTTTAATTTAATTAATAAGTATGTTTTTGCCTTTCCTCCCTCATCTTTACCGTTCACAGGAATTTATTCATTTTCGCAGAAGGTTTAGTTGCAACGGAATAGTATAAAAACCTCTCAGATGCTCTAAAAAAGAAAATTCTCCAAAAGATTATTCCCGAGAATTTTACATTAGGCGAAACTGAAAGCCAAACTGACCGGATTTAATTTTTTTAAATCGGAGTCGATTGTGAGAAAATGTCGGAGTCGGAGTCACGTTTTTTTTAACGACTCCACAGCCCTGGTTAAACCCCTTACCAGTTATTCTGATGTCATACACTGGCAGCCAGGTAATTGAGTCGACAGCAACGATTGACACTTGTAAAGTCATTTACGCATAGGACGTTTTGCAGCGCTTTGACACGTGCTTTGATGTGCTCAAGGTTCATCAATTACATCAAGCTGATACTGAAGACTGGTAACCGATAGAATATCATGTAGCTTATTTACAATTGCTTAGTGGCTTATTCACCACAGCTATAGGCATGTGAGTGAGCGAGAATGCTATTATTCCAACACCTCATTGCTTGTTTCGCATAGAAAAGTGCGTTATTATATTTAAAATCTAGTAAGTAATGGTCATGTTTTCTATGGTAATGTCAGTTTACGCGCCATTTACCGTATTCAACTACACGTTTCTGAACACAATTTAGCTTTAAACCTTTCACTCAACAAGCAAATGCACCTTATGGTGGATCCACACAAGCGTACTTACTCGACGAGTCGAATTGAATCGAGTAAACTCGAAATCGAGTAAGCGCTACATCGCGTCCACACAATAGGTTTTTATAACGTCGAGTAAAATTGACAAAACACCTACCGTCGAGCCAAACCTCAGTTGAGGCGAATAAACTCTTACATACGACTTGAAACATCCAGTTCGTTCTACGAAAGTGAACGTCTAACTCTATAAAATATGGACGATCAATTGATTTGCATGATCGGGGTAGTAGATCATATTTATCTAAATAATAAACATTCAGGCAAAAACCGCAAATATTGGACTAAAAGTTGGCTGCAGATATGTCGAAAATTTACTCATTTGAATCTCGTCAAAGAATTGGAATCTAGTGACTCTAAAAATTATTTAACAATGCAAGAGCAACTCTATTCCCATTAACTAAATATAGTAACACCATTAATCGAGAAAAACGATACACCAATGAGAGAAGCTACATATATCTGCAGATGAAAGATTGCAAGTTACATTGAGATATTTAGCTACTGCAAGATCGTACACTGATTTACAATATATGTATATGTATGTTCAATTTCAAAACAAGCACTTTCAATATTATAACTGAGATTTGTGAAGCTTTCTACAAAATATTAAAAAAAGACTATTTAAAAGTAAAGAAATTTTTATTTTTATATTCATATGAGTTTATTCATTTAAATGAACATTTTAATATTTTGGACGATCACATGTCACTCTTGTCGATGGCGGGGTATCTATAGATTCTGTATAATCATTATTAACGTTAAAACAAAATTGTCGTCTACACGATCGTACTTACTCGAAATCGAGTGAGTACACTTAGACGTCCTTTGTTATAAATAATTAATTTCAATAATCGTTTTCTCAATTCATCAAGAGCAAAATGTTTTAACTAATCCTTTTTACCAATGCACTTACATACATACTTCTTTTTCTCTCTATTTTTAGTGTATCTACATATGTATGTACATACATATAATCAGTATTTTCTATTTTTACAATAACATTTATTTTACATTTTTGTTGAAGTTGGTAGATAGCTGTTTTAAAGTTTTATTACTAAGTAAGAAATATCGACATTTTCGAAGGATGTTTAATTTAAACGACTTTTTTCGGACATTTTCTCAAGTCGTACTCGCATGAGAATTCTTGCAATTTTTTACCCAATTTTTGGAGATATATTCCGAGCTTTCAATTTTTTATCGTCAGTATTTTGTATAGGATCAATAAATGTTGAAGTCGACGGCGGTTCAAAAGATTTTCAGGTAGTTTGAGGCAGTTCCGAATGTAATTCACTACATACTGAAGTGGAAGACTGTTCTCAAATTTTCTATAACGGCTTATAAAATTTTTTAGTGTTGGCTTTATCACCCAAACCAAACACTGCGATAGTATAACGGTCACGTACACGACCCGAAATCTAAATCTATATCATAAATTAATTATTTTTTCCTTACTCCTGGAACTTGCTATTTCATAATTGCTATTATCAATTTGTACGATATTATCCTTAGCAATTTTTTTAAAAACGGTGTATTTTCTTTGCAGGTGAAAAAACACAACAGGCTGCCCGATACAATATACTTGCCTTGTGAATCCAACCTGAAATCTCTCGTCATTTTTCAAAAAACCTGTGTTAAAAAATGAAAAATGGCAAAACTGAAACTAACCGAATGCTTAGATATTAAAGTGGAAGAAGTTTTATTGGACGATTTAGTTTGGGAAGATGAGGCTTTTGACAACAATTTGCGATTGTATAAATCACCCGTTGATGACGAGGGTTCACTGGTAAGATTTCCACAATGGGCGGATTGAAATTATTACTTTAGCTTTACTATAATATTAATTCATTTAGTTGATGTAGAATTTAATTTGAACTTTTTTTTACAAGTATATTTTTTTTATTGATCGTATTGATTTGCAGATGGATGGCGATATATTAAAAACACCTACGAATCGCCAACCTGAAAAAAAAAAATTCAAATGCGAAATTTGTTCAAAATGTTTTGCAATGAAACATTACCTCAAAGTACATATGACCATTCACAGTGGGGAAAAACCATACAAATGTAATATTTGTTCAAAAAGTTTTGCAATAAAATCTAGATTAAAAGTACATATGAGCAGTCACACGGGGAAAAAACCATATAAATGTGAAATTTGCTCAAAAAGTTTTGCAATAAAATCTATATTAAAACAACATATGCGCATTCACACTGGGGAAAAACCATACAAATGTGAAATTTGTTCAATAAATTTTGCATTAAAACCTACATTAAAAAAACATATGCGCCTTCACACTGGGAAAAAACCATACAAATGTGAAATTTGTTCAAAAAGTTTTGCAATGAAATATTCATTAAAAGTACATATGACCATTCACACTGGGAAAAAACCATATAAATGTGAAATTTGTTCAAAAAGTTTTGCAATGAAACATTACTTAAAAAAACATATGCGAATTCACACTGGGAAAAACCCATACAAATGTGAAATTTGTTCAAAAAGTTTTCCAATACAACCTACATTAAAAAAACATTTGCGCATTCACACTGGGGAAAAACCATACAAATGTGAAATTTGTTCAAAAAGTTTTGCAATGAAATATTCATTAAAAGTACATTTGCGCATTCACACTGTGGAAAAACCATACAAATGTGAAATTTGTTCAAAAAGTTTTACAAGAAACAATACATTAATAGAACATGTGCGCATTCATAATGGGGAAAAACGATACACATGTGATATTTGTTCAAAAAGTTTTGCATTTAAACATGCCTTAATAAAACATAATATCTGCATTCACACTGGGGAAAAACTATACAAATGTGATATTTGTTCAAAAAGTTTTGCAAAAAAAGTTATCTTAATACAACATATACGCATTCACACTGGGAAAAAACTATACAAATGTGATATTTGTTCAAAAAGTTTTGCAAAAAAAGTTATCTTAATACAACATATACGCATTCACACTGGGGAAAAACCATACAAATGTGAAATTTGTTCAAAAAGTTTTGCAATAAAATATTCATTGAAAGTACATATGACCATTCACACTGGGGAAAAACCATACAAATGTGAAATTTGTTCAAAAAGTTATGGATTAAAACCTAACTTAAAAAGACATATGACCGTTCACACTGGGGAAAAACCATACAAATGTGAAATTTGTTCAAAAAGTTTTGCAAGAAAAAATGCATTAATAGAACACATACGCCATCACACTGAAAAAAAACCATACAAATGTGATATTTGTTTAATAAGTTATGGATTAAAACGTAACTTAAAAAGACATATGACCGTTCACACTAGGGAAAAATCATACAAATGTGAAATTTGTTCAAAAAGTTTTGCATTTAAACATGCCTTAAAAGAACATAATATGCGCATTCACAATGGGGAAAAAATATACAAATGTGATATTTGTTCAAAAAGTTTTGCAAAAAAAGGTACCTTACAAGTACATATGAAACATCACACTAAAGACAAATCATTGAACCGTGAAATTAGTTCGAAATGCTTTGTAAATCATGAAAAAGAGCCTGTCGAGTGTCGGCTTTGTCTATGTTCTGCGGCAGCTGAGTCTTCCTTCCCTATCGATGACTATTCTGACTTACTAGTGAAACATATCTGGAGCTGCAGTCAGCCACAGGTTGGTATCTCGACTTATTCATATGGCGTGAGTTAAGACCTGATATGGTCTTTCACCTATACTGGTTAATATGTACTAACCATAGATATAAAAATAAACAAAATGTATTAATTAAATATATAAGTAAATTTTAAATGTTACTTCACACCTTGCCCTCAACTAACAACTAAACTCACTATATGATATTAACGTCATGTTACAATAATATTCTCTTTGTTGTAAAATAGTATTTTCAAATCATGCAAGTATAAACCACCGGTTGTTCGTAGCCGACCATTGTAAGGAGTAGAATCCAATAAAGAATATATTTATCTATTAATTTTTATCATCTCGTCCGCACAACCCTTTCATTTGTGCTCTCATCAAAGTCAGATTCTAAAAGACTAATGTAATGTGTATTTTCCTTGCAGGTGAAAAACCACATCATGCTGCCCAATACAATATGCTTGTCTTGTGAATCCAACCTCAAATCGCTCATCAATTTTAAAGAAACCTGTGCTAAAAATGATGAAACGGCAAGACTGAAACTTACTGAATGCTTAAATATTAAAGTGGAAGAAGTTTTACTCAACGATTTAGTTTGGGAGGATGAGTGTTTTGATAACAATTTACAACTATAGTAGTCAATAAGTGGCCTTTTGGTCGATCACTACGAATCTTTTTTATTTTTGGTAATTTTTTAATTATTCAATATCTGTCTGTATATTTATTTACACTTATTTTATTTTCTTCGCCATTTTTCTTCAATTATTTATTTTTTCATATTCGTCCCATAATGTACACCTACATATATCTCACTATGTGTCTTTTCGCTACAATGGCCCTCTTTAACTATAGCTCAGCTTCGATATATACGGCCAAACTAAAGTTAAGTCTCAAGGTATTTTTGGTTTGTAGTTGACCTCGAGACAGTGTTTTGCATTCTTTTATTTATCGCATTTGTATTCTATACTTGTTTATAACTTACACACATTTTATTCGTAAAAAACTAAGGATGCATATGGATAATAAAAATTTAGAAACACTAATGTTCTTTTATTTCGGAAATCGCTTATAATTGGAAAAGACTGGTGTGGTATTAAATAATGTTTCCGTTATTGCGACGAATGAAATACATTTGGAGAATGATTGAACTTAATTATAATCGTATCGACCGCCATAACTCGGAAATAAGAGTGCCGGGGTATTGACGTCATAATTGCATACTTGCACTGACTGTCAATATATTAAGTATCCACGGGCGAGTTGACTCGCTTCGTGGGACTCTTACGGCAAGGAGCTTCAGCGCTAATCAAACATTTTCGGTCATTCGTAGTAGACCAGAGAAATGTAATATAATAGAAGTGGCTTTAAGCGTCAGATTGCGGTATGGCTACATTAGCACGAAGTGTTTTCAGGCAGTAGTAAAAGTTCTACGCAACGTTCCGTCATCGAACATTGAATGTCTATCATTCTTGAACTGAAACGATGAATACAATTTGTATAGAAAATATATAAGCGTGCCAGCATTTATGTTTTGATATGCGTGGTGTCTTACTTTTGGGTATACATTCGCGCCTCTTTTTCATTGTAGAACTAAAAAAAATTAAATAAATAAATATCGTATGTGAGACTTCTGATAATAAGATGGGAGTTTGAAAAAGAAGACTTACTACTTCTGGAGGAGTCGAATGTTCAGGCCTTTTGGATATATTCGGTATATTTTTGAGATCAGCTCGAGTGACAGATAGCACGTGCTCAAAGTCAAAACATAAACTTGTTGTTGTTCGTAGACATTTACCGAAACAAACGCGATAACGGCCATGCATTATTTTCGAATGATTAAATTGGTATCCGTTGTAGTAATAAAATTAAGCTTGCGGTAGTAGTTTAAGGATGTTTATTTGACGACTTTAAGTACAATAGGTGGTACAGTTTTAATACAGTTGTTTGTGTGTTGTAAACGAAGTTAAGATGGGGTCCACTACGAAACATGGAAAGTGTTTTAGAGTCCTATGTTGTAAGTCAGCTCGCCCGTTGATAGTTAATATAATGACGGTTAACTTTGAACGACAATTAACGACACTTTGAACCGGCGCGTCGTGTCTGTAAGAGTTAGTAAGATATTTATTTATTTATTTTTAATACATGGTCGCTGATGGAGCCCAGGGTACATTGCATTATGTAGATACATACAATTTTTGTTTACTTTAAGTAATAAGTATGTTTTTGCCTTAGTTAGTAATTACTATATTCATTTCCTCCCTCATCTTTACCGTTCACAGGAATTTATTCATTTTCGCAGACGGTTTAGTTGCAACGGAATAGTATAAAAACCCCTCAGATGCTCTAAAAAAGAAAATCCTCCAAAGGATTACTCTCTAGAATTTTACATTAGGCGGAACTGAAGGCCAAACTGATCGTGTATGGCAGGTTTTACACATGGAAAAAATTCAATTCAATTCGAGTCGGAGTCGGATTTTTTAACGAATTCATAGCTCTGGTTAAAACCCTAATCAGTTATTCTGATGTCATACACTGGCAGACAGGTAATTGAGTCGACAGCAACGATTGACACTTGTAAAGTCATTTACGCATAGGACGTTTTGCCGCGCTTTGACACGTGCTTTGATGTGCTCAAGGTTCATCAAATACATCAAGCTGATACTCAAGACTGGTAACCGATAGAAAATCGTGTAGCTTATTTACATTTGCTTAGTGGTTTATTCACCACAGCTATACTGCCGTCCTAAGCCCACTTAACGTAACTGACAAAACAACAATATCGAGATAAATGGACTTGAGAGTTTTATTCTAAATTTGTGTTTTTCTTCATAAATTATTGATTTATTTAAACTTTTTTTTAGTGCATGAGGTTATTTTCTATTATGTTTTGATAGTTCTAAGGAGAAATTAAAAAAAAATGAATACTTTAGTAGTTACGTCACCTTTTTACACTTACGTTAAATTTGCTTAGGAAATGTACTTAATTTTAATAACGTAAGCGCTATACGTGAAATTTACTTAGGAAATCATATGTATTTTAATAGTTGCGTTATTTTAGCTAAGCAAAATGCTTCGGTATCAACTAGCTAAACTAACGTAACTGCATTATCCTTAGACGAAAAAACGTATCTGCACGCAGATACGTTGTATTTGCTATGTAAATGTTGGATACGTTATTTTCGCTAAGTATTGGTGATACTATTTCTATTGCGCATGCAGATACGTTAGATTTAATAGCTTAAAAAAGTCACTTTTGTATGAAGATACATTAATTTTGATATGAAAAATCGCAAGAATACACCCACATAACCCCTAAAACACATCTAACTCATTTTCGTGATTTTTGTCAGTTACGTTAAGTGGGCTTAGGACGGCAGTATAGGCATGTTAGTGAGTGAGAAAGCTATTATTCCAAAACCTCATTGCTTGTTTCGCATAGAAAAGTACGTTATTATATTTAAAATCTAGTAAGTAATGTTCATGTTTTCTATGGTAATGTCAGTTAACGCGCCATTTACCGTATTCAACTACACGTTTCTGAACACAATTTAGCTTTAAACCTTTCACTCAACAAGCAAATGCACCATTTTTGTTGTGTGAGTTTATGCTTTTTAACTTTATCCTAATCGGATTGCTTAGCGAGAAAGCGCTATCTGGCCTTCTATGCATGTGTGCTCGTGTAGCGATCAATAGAATCCCGCGGCGAGGCCATTATTCATTATTACTTACTCCGATGAAAATAAAGTGCCACGCGCTTGTGTTTTTGTTGTATGCCGTATACGAGGAGACAAAGTACTGCTCCCGAGAAGTTCAGCTTCTTCAGAAGATACGAGGGAGGTATCGGACGATGACTCGTCAGTCAGGCTTTACGTCGAAATCCACGGTATCGCCTATTCGCTTCGTGGACTGAACGCGAAACATTTGTTTGCAGATATACGTTACTATTATATTATTATATATATAATAATAGATATATTATAACAGTAAAGTCGCATCTGAAAGCCTACTTCGCCCCTCACCCCCTGCTTCCGTTTCAGGGCAAAGTCTGTAAACAATTGAAGCCATACGATTCCATCGTTGTGACGTCACACTCATCTAATTTTTTTTTTATACCTCTATATTATATAATATTTTACTGTTTATTATTATGTGTGGACTTATCTATGTACTTACAATATTGAATAATATGCTGATATTCACAAGATTATTTTTTATTTATCAATTTCACTGTGCAACTAGTCAATCTTTACTAAGTTTGACCCACTGAATACGAATATGACAATGAAATTTGTTGGTTAGCTCTTGTTTATCAGTCGAATTTTTGCCAATCATACTACTTTTATCCGATGTGGTTAAAGTAAAAGCATAAACTCACACAGCAAAACTAACGTGCATGTGCTTGATTGAGTGAAACGTTTAATGCTAAATTGTGTTTTCTTTGGGACAGCACTCGATGAGGGGTGTTTGGAAGCTAGAAGAAGTCTCTTGTTGCCTCTATAGGTAGAAACATCAGGTTGCCTTTTAGCTACTGCTGTTGGCTGTACATTTATTGGTGTCCTAGACCAGCGGTTCCCGAATGGTGTTCCGCGGAACCTTAGGGTTCCGTAAGAGGCTCTCAGGGGTTCCATTCAAGATTTCCATATTGTAAATCGTTTCACGTTTGATAATATTTAGGTATTGTAATTTTTTTATAAATGGACGTAATTATTATTCAGTTTCAATGAACTTGTTGTCCAAAAAATTAGCACTTACAGACCCTCCCTTCGCCTGCAAGTGCTAGTCATCTTGAACTGTTGCGCGATGAGCGATGGTCGATGAGATTGGCTTATTTGGCTGACATATTTGACAAACTGATCACAGTGAGCAGCTCTCTGTAGGGAAGAATGATAACCATGTTTACAGCGAGTGACAAAATATCTTCTTTAAAATATAAAATCGCCTTCTGGATTGAATGTCTTGGACAAAAAAGTTATGACTGTTTTCCGCTACTTCAGCAATTTCTCAAAAAAAATCATCTTCCAATCGCTACAGACGTGGAAATAAGTATACGTGAACATTCGACAAACCTGACAACGTCTTTGGAGGAATATTTTCCAGAAGAAAAGTTTCAGTTATGGGAAATCGAATGGGTCCGAAATCCATTTAGGATTAGTACCAAACCTTCAACATTGACTGTATTGGAGTATGAAAATTTAATTGATATTAAAAATTCATCCACACTCCAACAACTTTTCGAATCAAAAGCTACCGCGAACCTGAGCCAATTTTGGTTTGGCCTGAAAAACGAATACCCGGGTATCGCTGAAAAAGCTATCATGGCGTTACTCCCATTTGTGTCAACTTACAGATGCGAGGCTGGGTTTTCAGCTTACGCTTACACGAAATATAAGTTTAGGAGTAAGTTGAATGCTGCACCAGACCTCCGCATCCAATTGTCAGACATAAAACCTGACTTCAATGTTATTTTAAGGAAAACTATGAAAAGATTTCATTCATCACATTAAATAAATATCTTTTTGTTCCAACTAAATAAATATTTTTATCTTAAAAAGTCTTTCTTTTAAAGTCAAACTATGTATACTTAGAAGATGCGGACACCAATCCAAAAAGCCTCAGTATGGTGTGATTTCACGTAAAAAAACAATGTTACAGTTAGTTTACTTCTTACTTAAGCTAGGGTTCCGTAGCCAAAAGAATTCGGGAACCGCTGTCCTAGACGGCTGTTCTAAAGATTTTCAGGTATTTTGAGGCAGTTCGGAATGTAATTCACTACATACTGAAGTGGAAGACTTCACAAATTTTCTAGAACGGTTTATAAAATTTTTTAGCGTTGGCTTTATCACCCAAAGCAAACATTGCGATAGTATAACGGTCACGTACAGGACCCGAAATCTAAATCTGTATCTGTATCTGTGAATCTGAATTTATATTCATTATTTTTTCCTTACTCCTGGGAACTTGATTATTGCTATTATCAATTTGTACGATATTATCTATAAATTATCTTTAAAAATAGTGAATTTTCCTTGCAGGTAAAAAAACACAACAGGCCGAACGAAGTTTTACTGGACGATTTAGTTTGGGAGGATGAGGCTTTTGACAACAATTTGCAGTTGTATAAATCACCCGTTGATGACGAGGGTTCACTGGTAAGATTTCCACGATGGGCGAATTTAAATAATTACTTTAGCTTTATTATAATATTAATTCATTTAGTTGATGTAGAGTTTAATTTGAACTTGTAAAAGTATATTTTTTTTATTGATCGTATTGATTTGCAGATGGATGGCGATATATTAAAAACACCTACGAACACTGGGGAAAACCCATACAAATGTGAAATTTGTTCAAAAAGTTTTGCAATAAAATCTGTATTAAAAAGACATTTGCGCATTCACACTGGGGAAAAACCATACAAATGTGAAATTTGTTCAAAAAGTTTTGGACAAAAAGTTAGCTTAAAAGTACATATGACCGTTCACACTGGGGAAAAACCATACAAATGTGAAATTTGTCCAAAAAGTTTTGGAATAAAATATTTTTTAAAATACCATATGTGCATTCACACTGGGGAAAAACTTTACAAATGTGATATTTGTTCAAAAAGTTTTGCATTTAAATGTACCTTAAAACAACATATGCTCGTTCACACTAGGGAAAAATCATACAAATGTGAAATTTGTTCAAAAAGTTTTGTAAGAAAAGGTACCTTACAAGCACATATGAAACATCACACTAAAAAAAAATCATTGAAATTGAAAAATCATAGTTCGAAATGCTTTGTAAATCATGAAAAAGTGCCTGTCGAGTGTCGGCTTTGTCTATGTTCTGCGGCAGCAGAGTCTTCCTTCCCTATCGATGACTATTCTGACTTACTAGTGAAACATATCTGGAGCTGCAGTCAGCCACAGGTTGGTATCTCGACTTATTCATATGGCGTGAGTTAAGACCTGATATGGTCTTTCACCTATTGGTTAATATGTACTAACCATAGATATAAGAATAAACAAAATGTATTAATTAAATATATAAGTAAATTTTAAATGTTACTTCACACCTTGCCCTCAACTAACAATTAAACTCGCTATATGATATTAACGTCATGTGACAATAACATTCTCTTTGTTGTACAATAGTATTTTAAGTCATGCAAGTATAAACAACCGGTTATTTGTAGCCGACCATTGTAACGAGTAGAATCCAATAAAGAATATAGTTATCTATTAATTTTTATCATCTCGTCTGCACAACCCTTTAATTTGTGCTCTCATCAAAGTCAGATTCTAAAAGACTAATGTAATGTGTATTTTCCTTGCAGGTGAAAAACCACATCATGCTGCCCAATACAATATGCTTGTCTTGTGAATCCAACCTCAAATCGCTCATCAATTTTAAAGAAACCTGTGCTAAAAATGATGAAACGGAAAGACTGAAACTTACTAAATGCTTAAATATTAAAGTGGAAGAAGTTTTACTCAATGATTTACTTTGGGAGGATGAGGATTTTGATAACAATTTATAACTATAGTCAATAAATGGCCTTTTGGTTGATCACTACGGATCTTTTTATTTTTTGGTAATTTTTTAATTCTTCAATATCTGTCTGTATCAGTATTTACTATTATTATATTTTCTTCGCCATTTATTTCTTCATATTATTCGTCCCATAATGTAAAAAAAGATACAGTGGTCATATAAAAATGGGAGATAGGTTCCATTACTTAAAATCAACTCTAAATATAAAATTCTCAAACTCGAAAAAAAATCGAATTTATTTTTTATTTATACAAAAAAATATTTTCATAAGTTACATATAAATGAAGTAATGAATTTACATGGTTTTCGATTTAAATTAAATTTAATATAAAATATATATTCATTCAGTATCGCATTGGGCATGTAAAAATCTTTAAATCCGACATAATAACAAAACCATCAAAAATCATTGTCGGATGATAAAGGCACCGATGCAGTCGAGCAAAAAAATTAACCCTGTAATAGGCTCGCTAATTTATTATTTTTCACCAATGTATTTTTTTGTTAATTGTTTAAAACTTGAATTAATTTTATTAGTTTCAGTTTGTTAAGCATTTATTATTTCATACATGAAAAAAGCATTTTTCTTTTCGTTAATTTTTCATCAATTCCATCGATTAATATGGTGTTATCATAAAATTAAACACATTCCTAAAATGAAAAATATTGCAACATGCAACAAGATATAATATTATATCTACATATATCAGAATATTGAAATACAAAGCAGAAAAAGTAAGCAAGCAGAGCTAAGACCTCCTAGTTAAATCAGTGGTATGCAACCCTTGATTAGTGTGCATTGTGCAACATATGAACGATCCATCTATTGTTGTTTTCACAAGTTTAACAACTCACCTAATGCCGATCCATATTTGCAAAACCCAAAATAGAAGTTTTAGAGAAATAAGAAGAAATTTTATCGATTTAAAAACGCAGACTACTAATAATATAGGTTATTTTATTATTATTTTGCTAAATTCGATGTTTGTGAAAGTTTACACAAATTAAAGTTTATTAAAAAAAATTAAAATTTTAAAATATGAACTGAAAAGGTTTACGATCAGTGGGTATATCTGAGCGATGCCATTGTAGTGAATTTTTGGTTTAAAAGTTGCATACTCATAAACGAAACTAAAGTGTACCATAAAAACCAGGAATATATGTGTCGCTACATATCAAACTATGTTATCTCCACTTTTCAAAATTTTTGAGATTTTTGTTGCATGACCTGACGCAACCGTTTTTACATATGTGTGTTTTCTCAAAATTCTTCTAGTTCTTCGTTAAACCTATAAAAAATTCGATTTTAGTAAACACACTTTTTCAAACTATGTTATCTCCACAAATTTGTTATATCAAAACTGGT
Organism: Parapsyche elsis; assembly: GCA_022651745.1. NCBI lineage: Eukaryota > Metazoa > Arthropoda > Insecta > Trichoptera > Hydropsychidae > Parapsyche > Parapsyche elsis. The sequence goes on from JAGVSN010000064.1 coordinate 926,874, forward strand.
TAACTCCTTTCTGACCAATCCCGTTGCGTGATTTTTGGCTGTGCAATTGCAAACGAACTTCAGCTGCAAGCAGTGCGTTTTGGTAGTTTTTGTGTTATTGTTCTTCGAATTAAACAAAAATATGGTTGAAATTGTATTGTCTAATAAAGCACGCAATAGAAAAACAACAAAAAACTCCAGCAAACGTGCTTTAAATACTGCAAAAACGTAAGTTAAGATATCATTTGACAGTATTTACATAGCGTATTTGGCAGGCAATAAAATACTGCCACCCTCTTGTCAAATTTTATTCTGATTTTTTAAAAATAAAGTTTTTTTGCACTACTTCGCAGTCGAAGATGTATCTATTAATGGGTCATATCAAAAAAGATACAGTTTTTATTTAGGTTAATTTTCAATATTTTGTTCATTTTATTCAAATTTTAGTAGTCTTAATTTAAATTTTTTTTATTATAACTACAGCCCTAGCGACTGTCGGCTCAAATCGTTCGTCAAATGGGAAAACTGATTATCTCCACGAGTTTTCATTTCAAAACCGGTTAAACCATGGCATATCAAACTCGGTTATCTCCGATTTATCTGCCGATATTTCTTATGTAAATGAATTTTTTTCAAACAGAATTTGATAAATTATATTCAATGTCAAACTTGACTGACGTTTAAAAAAATGTCAAACAAATTAATTCTCAAATTTGACTGCTCACGAGAAAAAAGTCGATTTTCAAACTTTTGTGGAGATAACATAGTTTGATATGTAGCGACACATGTGTACATATATGCGGCGCAATATAAGCGACAAGTACAACACGAAAATTGTGTTTGAAAATTGTGTTAAAGCAAAAAAATTAATTGGTCCGTTATCTTGAACCGTGCTATTTAAAAACCGTGCAAAAAGAGAATAGGGTGTATATAAAAATGAATGTCTGTTTGTCTCTTATAGGCTCCCAAACCACTCAACCGATCGCGATGAAACTTTCAGGACTTATTGTGATCATGCCGGGGATGGTTCCTGTGAAAAAAAATCAAAAAAAAACGGGAACGGGCCTACTCACGCGTCAGATAACGTACTAGGAACGGGAACGGTATCGGGGATTGCAACGCATGCCGGGTCAGCTAGTGGATAATAAAAATTTAGAAACAAAAATGTTCTTTTATTTCGGAAATCGCTTATAATTGGAAAAGACGGGTGGGGTATTGAATAATGTTTCCGTTATTGCGACCAATGAAATACATTTGGAGAATGATTAAACTTAATTTTAACCTCAAATTGTAATCGTATCGACCGTCATAGCTCGGAAATAGGAGTGCCGAGGTATTGACGTTGTAATTGCATACTTGCACTGACTGTCAATATATTAATTATCCATAGGCGAGTTGACTCGCTTCATGGGACTCCTACGGCATGGAGCTTCAGCGCTAATCGAACATTTATGCCGGAGCGGAGCAGTTGCAAAAATGGTCCGCTCCAATTCACTGCTAAAAAAGAGAATTCTCCAAAAGATTATTCTCTAGAATTTTACATTAGGTTTTAATTTTTTTAAATCGGAGTCGGATTGTGAGAAAATATTGGAGTCGGAGTCGCGTTTTTTTAACGAATCCACAGCTCTGGTCAAAACCTTAAAACCCTAATCAGTTATTCTAATGTCATACACTGGCAGACAGGTAATTCAGTCGACTGCAGCGATTGACTGTGGTAAAGTCATTTGCCGATGTGCTCAAGGTTTATCAATTACATCAAGCTGATACTGAAGACTGGTAACCGAGAGGAATCCGTGTAGCTTATCTACATTTGCTTAGTGGTTTATTCACCACAGCTATAGGCATGTGAGTGAGCGAGAATGCTATTATTCCAACACCTCATTGCTTGTTTCGCATAGAAAAGTGCGTTATTATATTTAAAATCTAGTAAGTAATGGTCATGTTTTCTATGGTAATGTCAGTTTACGCGCCATTTACCGTATTCAACTACACGTTTCTGAACACAATTTAGCTTTAAACCTTTCACTCAACAAGCAAATGCACCTTATGGTGGATCCACACAAGCGTACTTACTCGACGAGTCGAATTGAATCGAGTAAACTCGAAATCGAGTAAGCGCTACATCGCGTCCACACAATAGGTTTTTATAACGTCGAGTAAAATTGACAAAACACCTACCGTCGAGCCAAACCTCAGTTGAGGCGAATAAACTCTTACATACGACTTGAAACATCCAGTTCGTTCTACGAAAGTGAACGTCTAACTCTATAAAATATGGACGATCAATTGATTTGCATGATTGGGGTAGTAGCTTATATGTATCTAAATAATAAACATTCGGGCAAACCCGCAAATATTGGACTAAAAGTTGGCTGCAGACATGTCGAAAATTTACTCATTTGAATTTCGTCAAAGAATTGGAATCTAGTGACTTTAAAAATTATTTAACAATGCCAGAGCAACTCTATTCCCATTAACTAAATATAGTAACACCATTAATCGAGAAAAACGATACACCAATGAGAGAAGCTACATATATCTGCAGATGAAAGATTGCAAGTTACATTGAGATATTTAGCTACTGCAAGATCGTACACTGATTTACAATATATGTATATGTATGTTCAATTTCAAAACAAGCACTTTCAATATTATAACAGAGACTTGTGAAGCTTTCTACAAAATATTAAAAAAAGACTATTTAAAAGTAAAGAAATTTTTATTTTTATATTCATATGAGTTTATTCATTTAAATGAACATTTTAATATTTTGGACGATCACATGTCACTCTTGTCGATGGCGGGGTATCTATAGATTCTGTATAATCATTATTAACGTTAAAACAAAATTGTCGTCTACACGATCGTACTTACTCGAAATCGAGTGAGTACACTTAGACGTCCTTTGTTATAAATAATTAATTTCAATAATCGTTTTCTCAATTCATCAAGAGCAAAATGTTTTAACTAATCCTTTTTACCAATGCACTTACATACATACTTCTTTTTCTCTCTATTTTTAGTGTATCTACATATGTATGTACATACATATAATCAGTATTTTCTATTTTTACAATAACATTTATTTTACATTTTTGTTGAAGTTGGTAGATAGCTGTTTTAAAGTTTTATTACTCTACAATATTGAATGATATGCCGATATTCACAAGATTAGTTTTTATTTATCAATTTCACTGTCAATCTTTACTAAGTTAGACCCACTGAATTCGAATATGATAATGAAATTTGTTGGTTAGCTCTTGTTTATCAGTCAAAATCTCGCCGTAGAATTTTTGCCCGATCACAATACTTGGTGTACAATGTGGTTAAAATAAAAGCATAAACTCACATAGCAAAACTAACGTGCATTTGCTTGATTGAGTGAAACGTTTAATGCTAAATTGTGTTTTCGTTGGAACAGCACTCGATGTGGGGCGTTCGGAAGCTAGAAGAACTCTCTTGTTGCCTCTATAGGTAGTAACACCAGGTTGACTTTTAGCTACTGCTGTTGGCTGTACATTTATTGGTGTCCTATAGTGCTTTTTGATCGAAAGATTGGTAAGAAATATCGACATTTTCGAAGGATGTTTAATTTAAACGACTTTTTCCGGACATTTTCTCAAGTCGTACTCGCATGAGAATTCTTGCAATTTTTTACCTAATTTTTGGAGATATATTCCGAGCTTTCAATTTTTTATCGTCAGTATTTTGTATAGGATCAATAAATGTTGAAGTCGACGACGGTTCAAAAGATTTTCAGGTAGTTTGAGGCAGTTCCGAATGTAATTCACTACATACTGAAGTGGAAGACTGTTCTCAAATTTTCTATAACGGTTTATAAAATTCTTTAGTGTTGGCTTTATCACCCAAAGCAAACACTGCGATAGTATAACGGTCACGTACACGACCCGAAATCTAAATCTATATCATAAATTAATTATTTTTTCCTTACTCCTGGAACTTGCTATTTTATAATTGCTATTATCAATTTGTACGATATTATCCTTAGCAATTTTTTTAAAAACGGTGTATTTTCTTTGCAGGTGAAAAAACACAACAGGCTGACCGATACAATATACTTGCCTTGTGAATCCAACCTGAAATCTCTGGTCATTTTTCAAAAGACCTGTGTTAAAAATGAAAAAATGGCAAAACTGAAACTAACCGAATGCTTAGATATTAAAGTGGAAGAAGTTTTATTGGACGATTTAGTTTGGGAAGATGAGGCTTTTGACAACAATTTGCAATTGTATAAATCACCCGTTGATGACGAGGGTTCACTGGTAAGATTTCCACGATGGGCGAATTTAAATTATTACTTTAGCTTTATTATAATATTAATTTATTTAGTTGATGTAGAATTTAATTTGAACTTTTTTTGTACAAGTATATTTTTTTTATTGATCGTATTGATTTGCAGATGGATGGCGATATATTAAAAACACCTACGAATCGCCAACCTGGAAAAAAAAAATTCAAATGCGAAATTTGTTCAAAAAGTTTTGCAATAAAACATTCATTAAAAGTACATATGACCATTCACACTGGGGAAAAACCATACAAATGTAATATTTGTTCAAAAAGTTTTGCAATGAAATTTAGATTGAAAGAACATATGCGCAGTCACACCGGGGAAAAACCATATAAATGTGAAATTTGCTCAAAAAGTTTTGCAATAAAATCTACATTAAAAAACCATATGCGCATTCACACTGGGGAAAAACTATACAAATGTGATATTTGTTTAAAAAGTTTTATAAATAAACATTCATTTAATGTACATATTATGCGCATTCACACTGGGGAAGAACCGTACAAATGTGATATGTGTTCAAAAAGTTTTGCATTAAAACAAACCTTAAAGGAACATGTTATTAGCATTCACATTGGGAAAAAACCACACAAATGTGAAATTTGTTCAAAAAGTTTTGCAATAAAATCTATATTAAAAAAACATATGCGCATTCACACTGGGGAAAAACCATACAAATGTGAAATTTGTCAAAAAAGTTTTGCAAAAAAAGGTACCTTAAAAGTACATTTGACCGTTCACACTGGGGAAAAACCATACAAATGTGAAATTTGTTCAATGAATTTTGCATTAAAACCCACATTAAAAAAACATATGCGCCTTCACACTGGGGAAAAACCACACAAATGTGAAATTTGTTCAAAAAGTTTTGCAATGAAATATTCATTAAAAGTACATATGACCGTTCACACTGGGGAAAAACCATATAAATGTGAAATTTGTTCAAAAAGTTTTGCATTTAAACATGCATTAAAAAAACATTTGCGCATTCACACTGGGGAAAAACCATACAAATGTGATATTTGTTTAATAAGTTATGGATTAAAACGTAACTTAAAAAGACATATGACCGTTCACACTGGGGAAAAATCATACAAATGTGAAATTTGTTCAAAAAGTTTTGCAAGAAAAGATGCATTAATAGAACACATGCGCAATCACACTGGGAAAAAACCATACAAATGTGAAATTTGTTCAGAAAGTTATGGAAAAAAACTAAACTTAAAAAGACATATTATGACCGTTCACACTGGAGAAAAACCATACAAATGTGAAATTTGTTTAAAAAGTTTTGCAATGAAAGCTAGATTAAAAGGACATTTGAGCATTCACACTGGCGAAAAATCATACAAATGTGATATTTGTTCAAAAAGTTTTGCAGTGAAGTACGATTTAAGACGACATATGAAACATCACTCTAAAAAAAAATCATTGAACCGTGAAATTAGTTCGAAATGCTTTGTAAATCATGAAAAAGAGTCTGTCGAGTGTCGGCTTTGTCTATGTTCTGCGGCAGCAGAGTCTTCCTTCCCTATCGATGACTATTCTGACTTACTAGTGAAACATATCTGGAGCTGCAGTCAGCCACAGGTTGGTATCTCGACTTATTCATATGGCGTGAGTTAAGACCTGATATGGTCTTTCACCTATATTGGTTAATATGTACTAACCATAGATATAAAAATAAACAAAATTTTAATGTAACTTATCAGAATATAAAGAATATAGTTATCTATTAATTTTTATCATCTCGTCTGCACAACCCTTAATTTTGTGCTCTCATCAAAGTCAGATTCTAAAAGAATAATGTAATATGTATTTTCCTTGCAGGTGAAAAACCACCTCATGCTTCCCAATACAATATGCTTGTCTTGTGAATCCAACCTCAAATCGCTCATCAATTTTAAAGAAACGTGTGCTAAAAATGATGAAACGGAAAGACTGAAACTTACTGAATGCTTAAATATTAAAGTGGAAGAAGTTTTACTTGACGATTTAGTTTGGGAGGATGAGTGTTTTGATAACAATTTACAACTATAGCAACTATTTTTTAATTCTTCAATATCTGTCTGTATCAGCATTTACACTTATTGTATTTTCTTCGCCATTTTTCTTCAATTATTTATTTCTTTATATTGGCTATATGGCTTTTCGCTATAATGGCCCTCTTTAACTATAGCCCAGCTTCGATATATATGGCCAAACTAAAGTTAAGTCTCAAGGTATTTTTGGTTTGCAGTTGACCTCGAGACAAAATTTGTTTTGTAAACTTAATGTATCATTAAAACCCTATATTTCGTTACCTTGAAGATTTGGTTAAAAAAAAAGCATTTGTATTCTATACTTGAAACATTGTTTATAACTTACACACATTTTATTCGTAAAAAACTAAGAACGCATAGATATGGATAATAAAAATTTAGAAACAAAAATGTTCTTTTATTTCGGTAATCGCTTATAATTGGACCCGTTACCCGTTACGAAAACACGTGACACGTCAGCTGTTGCGCGTTCCAGGGTACTTCTCTGGCATAGATATAGAATACCAATGTATTATATATCAATGTTCTCTGGACACGCTGATGAGGTGGCGTTCATGAAAGTTGATGGAGATGGTTCAGATGATGGTGTGAGAGACTGGAGAGTACTGCTATTCGTCGACGGCTGTTGTAGCAGCAGGTGATGGTGTTGGTCCTCCATAGAGATGGTTCGAGAGGTTGGAGAAAACTGCCGTAGTGAGGATAAACGTAACGTTTATACATCCGTCAATTGCGCGTTTGTAATATTGTTTTGAGGATCTCCCGCTTTGAAATTTGTTTTGCGACTTTATGACGCACGTTTTATATTCGTGTATTGATCGAGTGTCGTGATTCCTACAATGGATTATTCCTCATAATATGTTTAAGTTAACCTTTATAGAATGAAGGTCCTGAAAAGTTCTCTCTCGAGAGAATATGTCTTTCTACTCTTACTATAGTAATAGATATTATTATTATGTCCTGGTGTGGGATCTGCTGCCTATTGTAGGAATCCCGACGCACGTGTGATGCATACACGCGCCTGTACCATCCACGTGTTGTAAACTCATTAAGATTCCCCGGAAATAATCTGGAGCAAACACATAAAAACAACACGTGTCGCGAACCGATAAATTCATTATCGCTTTGGTAACAAAGACGTCGCTCCGTTTTACATAACGAGCACCCGGATTAACACGTACAACCCGACCGGGACAAAGGACACTTAAAAGTGAACCCATTAAATTTGACCTCTTGCATCACAGACACTCAAAGTAAGGTGAAAGAACTTCACATGACCTCATAAAATATCTCACGAGCTCTTCCCTTTCCAGTCGGCACGTCTAATCACAAATGCGCACTCGAGCGGTTTAAATACGCCAACATCGTTCCCAGTCAGTCACTGTTCCTGACTCTCTCCACTGAAGACAATCACTACGGGACACCAGCTCTCAACCCTCTGGGCCCTCAACGGGCTACCTCCGAAATGAACGTCCCCCTCGCACACCAGTCCGCGCACCAGACGAAATAAACGCTCGTCAGTCGAACTCACGCTGCTCAAGACAACCGTACTCATCGTAGTGCATCCCTACGCCGGATCCAGACTCACACGAATAATTCATCCCACGCAACTACGTGGATACTTAACTTCTACGTACCTATAAATTGCTGTACATACTTCAACAAATAAATAAAATACAAAACTCTACCTTGTATGAAAATAGAACGTTTCACACACCTGATCCAGCGATCCAATAATTGGTAGTGACAACGTCTCTATACTATCAATTAAACAATTTTTTTGCAGTTTATAGAATGACTTTAGTTTACATTGTTTGGGTTATAACAGATTGACGATGTTTAGTGATAAAATATGTAAAGTAAACGCCAATAGTTGTTCGGAATGGAAGTGAAGTGTGTCTCGTTACCGGTGGCAGGGCTACCAACCCATAGCCACAGCACCCACAGATGTATCTATATATTTATACATAGGTAGAAGTTGTATGAGCGAAGATGGAGAAAATGTTGAACAATAGGGTGCGCTGGTATTTAACTGAGTTCCTCCACTTTGCGTTTGGGAATGCAGCGCAATGCTACCGTGCGGGAGCTGGACTAGATAATTCCCACACTATGGTCCTATGCAAGACTTGGTAAATCCAGATTTACCGTCATAATCAAATTTTTTAACTTAGGATGTGAAATTAGTTGTTAAGACCTGTACAGTCGCGTGTCACTCGCTTGTCAGTGAGCTATATGGGGTATATCAGTTTTGGTACTTCGGCAAGGGTTTAAACAAAATCATATGCAATGGTTTCCGGTGGGGGAAGCTCTGGTGGAGTAACTGCTCTCTTCAGTGAACTGCACAAGTTTGGTCTGGCTGGAGAATACGAGCGAGCACTCAAGACATGCAACAAAAGTAATTATATCTCCATATATGCCACCTACTAGTAAGAGCGATATTACATTGAGCAACAAAACCAACACCAGATTTTTTTTGGCGGTGGCGAGCATCTTATTACATTGCGCCACTTTTCAAGCTACCAGCTACCTGCTCATCTCATAATCTTCATACAAAAAAAAATACTATACGAAACTAGGTACTCTATGTAGACGTAGAGAATATATAAAATTCAACCTCTCGTATTTCTTTCTGAATTTCATTGTTTTCGAAACAATTGCGTTGACGTTGCGTTGTGTTGACAATTGAGTACGACGATGCAAAAAAAAGGTCAGAAAAGGGTTTTTGGTGAAGATTTTTTTCGGCGAACATTGACTTCCAAGAAATTTTCAAGCAACCCAGAATCGCATCGTGTAATACATCGTAATACTTACCATTGAAACCTGTATATCTATCTGGTCGCCGAGGTTCAAAAAAAACCTGGTGTCCCGTTTTGTTGGTGAATGTAATATCAGCCTAACGTAACCGTGCTACAAATATAAAGGTATACCGATTTGAAACTCAAAGGTTTGCGTGACGTCACTCTGGTGCACAAGAATTCTCTATGAGCGCTCGATTTTTTTTATCACACTTTAATAGCAGTTCAGTTTAAACCTTTTCCCCGAAATATCATACTGTAGTAAGATTAAACGGAAGGCGTTGAAATGCTTTTGGCCAAATGAATAAGATCAAGAATAAAACTAGGATGGAGCGCTTTTGGAAGAATGAACATAGTTTTTAAATCCAACATTCCGCTATGCTTAAAAAGAAGGCATACGACCAATGCGTACTGCCAGTTATAACGTATGGATGTGAAATTTGGATGCTAAGTAAGATCCAGTGCACACAGAGAAAGATGTATCCTCGGTATAACAAGAAGAGATCGTAAGAGGAATACACGGGTAAGAAGTGTGGATAAAGTGGCAGATATAGCAGAACGTGTGAAAAAGTCGAAGTCGAGAAGAATGGATTGGTATCCGAGAGGATGTGAAAGAAAGCAAGGTAGACCGAGTGGACGATGGGCTGATGAATTGAGATGAATGTGTGGAGTCGAGTGGATGCAGATTGCTCGAGACGGACAGGAATGGAAAAGGATTGAAGAGGTCTTCATCCAGCAGTGGATGGTGAACGGCTGAAAATGATGACGATGAATAGGATCTAATAAAAATATGATAAGATAAGACTAATATGTAAACGTTTAACGACATTTTGCGTTTCGAAAATAAAACGCATTCTTCGATCAAAAGTAGTTAAGAGTCACGGTACTAAAAAGCCATTGCGAAATTCTACCCAAGAAAAGTAAAATGGAGATTTCAACTTACGGAAAGTAAATATATTGAAAATCGTTAAGAAACACTGGTTTGGAGTCTTCATATTAGTTAAATAAATAAATTACTCCTCATGTCCTATTTAGATTTTCGATATTATTCTTATTGGACCGTATTCGTTCGTCCAAAATCTTTTTGGCCATTTAAACTGTAATCAGATGTAAATTACTGGCTTAAAAATGATTTAATTGTTTGTGCAATATAACTATGTACATATGTATAATGAACGCTATCGCCCAAGTTGATGACCAATGATTTAGATTTTCTTTTAAACTCTTACTTTTATAGAAGAATTATGTGAAACATGTGATTATCATACATTAGCTTTTAATATTAGTTCAAGCATTAGTTTTTAAGATGGTTCAATCGTGTCGACTGTAATCTCACTTGATGAAAAATCCTTTAACTTGTAATCTTTCAATGTTTACAGTCATACAATTGTTGCCGGACGACGCTAAAGCTCTACACTGCAAAGTCGTATGTTTGATTCAGCTGTCCAGTTTCAAAGACGCATTGAACTTGCTAAACAATTCTAAATATTCTTCGGTGACGTCTGCGTTTCACTTTGAAAAAGCTTATGTGCAATATAGGCTCAACTTTCTGAAAGAAGCTTTGAAGACTGTGGATGCCGCTCCCGAGCTCTCTCCGGGACTTAAAGAATTGCGGTACTTATCTGAAAGTAGGATTTTATTACGACCGTGTAATTTGCCGTGACAATCTTATTTATGAATTTGCAGGGCTCAAATATTATACCGCTTGGAGCAATACCAAGAATGTTTCACGCTGTATCGCGACATTGTTAAGAATACCAACGATGAATACGAAGACGAACGGCAAACTAACATGTCAGCAGTGTACGCTTATCTAACGGAGAAGGAAATGGTGACTATGCTTTGCTTAGTGAATTCAATTAAAAAAAAAAATTACAATAAACGTTAGTTTGTAGTCGAATGGAAAGTGTCGCAAATGGATACGGTGTAATCGGAATAATGTAGAAAGCGAAATGGTCTAATAAAAATAAGATGGAAAGTGTATAAGGTCTAATAGGAATAAGATAGAAAGTGGATTTGATCAAAAGGTAAAAATATCGAAAAAATACATAAATATTGAAAATCACCGAAATCTTAAAAAGAAATTACTCCTCGTGTCTTATTTAAGATTTTCGACCTTGTATGTATTTTTTCGATATTTTTACCTTTCGATCAAATCTTACTTTCTATCTTATTCCTATTAGACCTTATGCGTTTTCCATCTTATTCTCATTAGACCTTACCCGCGTTCTATATTATTCCTATTAGATCTTATCCGTTTGCGACATTTTCCATTCGACTATAATTAATTCATTCGTTCTTATCAACTAATCGTTTGTTTCACTAGCCTGGTTCCCAGTCTTGGTCCAAAGTCACAAAGTATGAAATTGTCTATAATGCGGCTTGCCGAGAAGCTTTGCAAGGTCGTGTGCCGGAAGCTGCTCGTCTACTTCAACAAGCCGAATCGGCAGCCGAGGAATACATCAAAGAGGACGGTGGCGGAGAAGAAGAACTCGCCGAAGAAACTGCGATAATAAAGTAGTATTTTTTTTATAACACTATAAACTATGTGTAAACTTGCATAGTTATTAAACATTTTTGGTTTAATTTCAGAGTGCAAAGAGCGTACTGTTTACAAATGCAAGGAAAAGAGAAAGAAGCCACTTCCATGTATCAAGCCGTTCTAAAGAATAAACCGTCCGATCAGGCTTTGGTGGCTATAGCCAGTAACAATTTGGTCGTTATCAATAAGTGAGCTGATTTTTTGTATATTTTCCCCGGTAGATTAATATGTATATCTATGCATCATCATCATTTGACTCCGTCCACTTGACTCCACACATTCCTCTCAATTCATCAGTCCATCTTCCACTCTGTCTATCTTGCTTTCTTTCACATCCTCTCAGATACCATTCCAGTATTTCTCGCGTCCATCTGCCATTCATTCTTCTCGCTATGTGCCCACTTCAACTTTTTTACACGTTCTGCTATATCTGCCACTTTTGTCATACTTCCTACCAATGTATTCCTCTTACGATCTCTTCTTGTTATACCGAGCATACATCTGTGTGCACTGGGTCTTATGTAGCATCCATATGTCATAACTAGCAGTACGCATTGGTCGTATGCCTTCCTTTTTAAGCATAGTTAATAATAATTGTGATTATTCTCTTTAGGGAAACAAACGTATTCGACTCGAGGAAACGAATAAAAGCAGCCACGCAAGACGGCTTAGAACACAAATTAACCTCGAGACAAAGACGTTCCATTTTATATAATCAAGCCCTCTTATCGGTCTATTCAAATCAGGTATCGATCGATCCGAAAATGTCTTGTACTTGTCTTGCAATAGACGACAATGATTAAATGTGCCAATTTAACATATTTCAGAGCGAACTGTGTCGGCAGCTATGCGGAAAGCTCAATAAAGAATTCGGACTGGAGAAAGAAGCGGTTTTGATCGAGTCGTCCTGTTTGGCACGAGATGGAAAATTACCACAAGCTATCAATCTAATTTCAAAACGTCCCGAGTTAAAATTGGCAGCCGTACATTTGCTACTGTCTCAGGTTATCATCGTATTGAGCTGTGATACGTATATTGAAAAAATTATTGTATTACGTAGTGTTTAAATTTTTAGGGGGATCGCAAATCCGCTATTAAAATGCTCGAAAGTCCCGAGTTGAAGTTCAAAACCGGAATCATCGGCACTTTGGTCACACTGTACTTGGCCGATAACAATCGTGAGGCTGTTACGAAGTTGTTTGAAGAAGCGATGGGTCATTTGAAAGGAGACAAGGTGCGCTACAGCTTCCTGGTGTCGGTGTGTGAATAAATGGATTTATTTTTGTGATTTTTATGTCATTTTAGGAAGGAGGATCGGTGGAAGAAGCTTGGCGTTCGAGGCACGGTGGTCCTGGTGGTCCAGCCGGTGTACGAGCTCTTGCAAGACTCGTCGTTGCCAGTGCCGGCACAGATCCCAATAAGGCACTCGAACTAGCTGCTGATTTACCGCCAATGAAACAATCAGAAGTATGAAATACCAAGTACAATGTTATTCGCAATAGCCAAATTTATCCATTCACGAATAGCAAACTCGTCGATAGTCGAAAATGTACAGAATGCAAAAGAAATCTAAACTTGATAAATTTACATATTGGATAGAGAGTAACTGTTAATGCCTAATGTTTATGCCTGATTTTGCAGTACAGTAAAGTCCGTGTCACCGCTTTTCGCTTTTATATATATTAATATTATAGTGGCATGTGAGTCAGATTAACAGAATTAAGCAAAAAAAGTATGAAAGAATATGAATGAATTTTGCACGCAAAGCGTAGTCACAGTAGATAATCATATTGTAGAGATAGTTGATAGTTATTTATACCTAGGACAATTGGTAAATATGATATTGGATGTAAAGAAGAAGAATGAAACTAGAATGGAGTGCTTTTGGAAGAATGAACATAGTTTTTGAATCCAACATTCCGCTATGCTTAAAAAAGAAGGCATACGACTAATGCATACTGCCAGTTATGATGTATGGATGTAAAACTTGGACGGTAAATTCAAGAATGCTACGTAAGATCCAGTGCACACAGAAAAGCATGGAAAAAGATGTATGCTTGATATAACAAGAAGAGATCGTAAGAAGAATACATGTGTAAGAAGTATGACCCAAGGAGGTAGATATGGCGGAACGTGTGAAAAAGTTGAAGTGGACACAGCGAGAAATACTGTAATGGTATCCGAGAGGATGTGAAAGAAAACAAGGTAGACCGAGTGGACGATGGGCTGTTGAATTGAGAAGAATGTGTGGAGTCAAGTGGATGCAGATTGCTCAAGACAGACAGGAATGGAAGAGGATTTGGGAAGTCTTCATCTAGCAGTGGATGGTGAACGGCTGAAAATGAAAGCTAGATATAAAGTTTGGGTATTGGATAAATTCGGCTATTGAAAATATTGTGATAGTACAAATTTTTATGAATATAGGGTGTAGTCGACGTTGATACATTGGAAACGTCGAATTGGATGATGGGAGCTAAAGTCGTCAAAAAGTCTACCCGCCAAGAGCAATCTCCAGGGTAAGATTAATCTACAAAACAATACCAAAGTACGTAAGTGAATTTCAAAGCAATTGATTTAATTTTAATATTATTATAGAACACCTAAAGCAGAGAAAAAGACGAAGAGTAACAGAAAGCGTAAAACGAAGCTGCCGGCAAACGTAGATCTTGCTGTACCACCAGATCCTGAAAGGTACTATGTCGATTCTCATATTCGTATTACTACCTTGACTTACGGTTTGAATCACGGTTTAATTTATTTTTAGATGGCTGCCGAGATACGAGCGAACCGCTTTCAGGAAAAGACGTCAACGAGGTCCACGTGAAGTGATCAAGGGCAGTCAAGGGATGACTACGAGTGCTACCGATCAATAGTAAGTGTGCTTTGATTTATTCAATGGTTAATGTGACACGTCTGATGGTATTTTATTCTTGAAATTTCAGCGATATGACAAAACAACAGGGAAATCCTAGTAAAAGTCCACGCGTCGTGGAAAAGCTGCCTCCGCAGAGCGAACCTGGTTGGCAGAAAAATAAACAACAAAAGAAAAAACGCAAAGGTGGCAAATGGTAGAAAGGAAGAAAAAAAATTAAACCGTTTTTGTAAGGTGTAATTTTTTCATAAAAAAAAAAGTATGATTTATTATTTTCAATTTTTATTCTGTTTTCTCACTGGCCAATAACTACATGTACCCTTTTTGAAGAGTACGTATAGATATTTTGACGTTGTCTCTCTTCGATCCAAAACACGTTAATCTCCCATCCCGATTTCATAAATAAAAGTAAAAATTTTACAATACTTAAGTTTGAGTCTTTATTATAATTATATGTATTTAAAAATAACTAACATAATTTACCGTACAAAATAAATAATAAACATTTAACATCATTCCATTGGCAACTCGAAATACATACAACTTATAAGTAAATATTACAGGTCCATATTGTGAGTCTTCTCCGCACCGAAGACATGACTAGTAGTTTTAAAGATGTTAGTGGGGTGTTTCACCGGGAGCTTTTGAGACTGCATGTTGACCGGGATGAAGTTCAAAAAAGGATTGTTTGCTAACACTCGTGGCCAACATTGAGTCTGGTGTAGACCTGGTGATGTCGTCTTACAATATAATCATAGATGTAGAATAGTCTAGATGCGCCCTAAAAATGTTTCGACTCCTAATCAAGACATTCATTTCGACTAACTCAAGACATCACTCATCAAGATCTTAGTTGTGGGAAACAGTTGGTTTTTGAATGTAAATTGCCGTCTTGTGTAGTGAAATTATACCATAATCATAGATGTAGAATAGCCACTCGGGTATAAAAATCCTAGTTGTGGGAGTAGAAGTGTTGAAAAAAAAAAAGGTCACTTCTTTGTCATTCGAGTCTCGGGTTCTGTTCATACATCCCTACTCCTGTGATGACTTTTGTCGACCGAAAAGTATGAAGGGGCATATTTATGCATACGACCAATACGTATGGATGTGAAACGTGGATGCTAAATTCAAGAATGTTACGTAAGGTCCAGTGCACACTGATGTATGCTCGGTGTAGCAAGAAGAGATCGTAAAAGGAATACATGGGTAAGAAGTGTGGCCAAAGTGGCAGATATAGCGGAACGTGTGAAAAAATTGACGTGGACAGAAAGCGAGAAATACTGGAACCGTATCCGAGAGGATGTGAAAGAATGCAAGGTAGACCGAGTGGACGATGGGCTGATGAATTGAGAAGAATGTGTTGAGTCAAGTGGATACAGATTGCTCAAGACAGACAGGAACGGAAGAGGATTGGATAGGCCTTCATCCAACAGTGAACGGCTGAAAATGATGATGGTAAAAAAAAATCTAATAAGAATATGAAGTACGATGAGGCATACCTATGTATTCTATATGACATCATCAGCCGTTCACCATCCACTGCTGGATGAAGGCCTCTCCAATCGTCTTCTATTCCTGTCTGTCTTCGGCAACCTACATCCATCAACTCCACACATTCTTCTCAATTCATCAGCCCATCGTCCACTCGGCCTACCTTGCTTTCTTTCACATCCTCTCGGATACCATTCCCAGTATTTATCGCGTCCATCTGCCATCCATTCTTCTCGCTACGTATCCACTCCAACTTTTTCACACGTTCCGCTATATCTACCACTTCTTCGTGTTATACCGAGCATACACCTGTGTGCACTGGATCTTACGTAACATTCTTGAATTTAGCGTCCACGTTTCACACATGCCTTCTTTTATAAGCATAGCTGAATGTTGGATTTAAAAACAATATTCTACATTTATGATTATAATATATATAAATCTGTCTGTCCGTCAGGAACGCTCAACCCACTCTTTACGTCTTCATTGGAAATTTGAATTAATACAAAATTTTACCCTCCCTGTAATATATAGTTACAGCTATTAACCCATTTATGGGTCGATAATAAAAAAAATCACAATTTTATTACTATTACATACATATATGAAACATTTTCAAGTTTGTGCTTCAACAGAAACATAGACATAGTTAATATTGTCAAAACAAGGTATCAAGTATAAAATTTTTTTTCCATTATTGAGTATGAGAGTTGCGTTCGCTCGACAAATACTGTACCAAATTGGAAAAATAAACCAACGGTACGAGTGCCAGAGCCGAGAGGGACAGCGACACGACCGGAGCGTAGACGATCCAAGCCGTCGAGATGATAAACAGTGTGGCACAAGTCGAAATGGCCACATTGGTGAAGAATCTTCCATGGCTGCGAAGCCTCGGCGAAACCCACTTACACCCCAACAACAAAGCGAACCAATCGGGATGAAGACTCATCATGGCGGCGAACATCTGAAACCAACCGACGGCTCGATAACGCCAAGCGACCATACTAGCCTCGTGAAACTCCAAAGACAACATATCCATAGCGGAATGTCTACCCTTGCGCAACAGAATCAGCGGCTCGGCAGAGTACTCGGTGACGTACGGCTGAATCGTCGACTTCTCCAAGACTCCGATCGTCGAGTACTCGTCGTTATTACGACCCGCGTACGAGAATATAATCCTCAAATCGCCAACTTCGTGTACCAGAGGATCGGCACCGTGATAATAAGCACCGGAGTGCAATTTTATATCGTGCCTATCAGGCCGCTCGTCCGATGTTATATCGTAATAGTCGGCAAACTTCCTCTTAACGTCGATCCCCAAGAATGTACGACCGATCTTTACATTCTCGGCTATGTACGTCTGACCGGAGACGGGCATATCTTTAGGATTGTGGTGTCCCGGAGACATGTAGAACAGATTGGAATCGACGAGATAGTCCCGCCAGTCGGTGTAATACGAATACGTGTTCGAATCGACCTCCGGGTCTAAGTTGTTACCGTAGTCGTCTTTCACTCTGGTTTCTTCTATCCATTGAAACATTTGCACTCGCTTCTTCAACTTGACTGAGAGTACTTGTATGTTGTAGTCGGGTTCCGTCAACGGCTCCATGATTTCAATCGGACCGACTAGGTGTACCAGTTTGCCTTCGAAGTCAGCATCCGAGTTGGTCGAATAGGGATCCAGGGTGACCACTAAGCTGGTGCCTTCTTCCAAGGCTTGGGTGATGACTATAGCTTGATTTTCGTTCCAAAATAATAAATAAGTGACGGCACAGAAGAGTAGGCAACTAAATGTGGTGGTGAGCCAAGTAGCTTTGAATTGATTGCACACTGTGTTATTCATTACCAAAATACTGATACCGTTGTGCAAAAACAAACACAATGTTGTTTTTTCACTCAACTGACAATCTGAAATGGGACCAGAGCGATTTGACAGCTGTCGCAGTTCGCTAATATTTCGACCATTACCATTGATCGGTTTTGTTCAGCGGTATATTCAAAATGTTCAGTAATAAAATTCGCAAATCTACATTAAGGAGACCCAATAATTGAGATCTGCTGAAAAATTATCTGGTTTCTTTTTTATATTGATAAATGTTTTCATATCACTTTCTCAAAACTTGCTTCCCCTGTGTTGTTTGATTTCTTTAATTAGGGGATATTGCACTATTCGGTTGATTACAGATGAAATTTACAGGAAACCTTATTAAGAATGACTTTATAGAGACGTTGGGGACCAGTTGAAGATGTTGTCACTACCAATTAGTGGAACGCTGGGTCAGGTGTGTGAAACGTTCTATTTTTTTGTACAAAGTAGAGTTTTGTATTTTTATTTATTCTTTGAAGTATGTACAGCGATTCACAGGTGCATGGAAATGAAGTGTCTACGTAGTTGTTAGCAGTGTGGCTACGGTTGTCGTGAGTAGCGTGGCTACGGTTGTCGTGGGCAGCGTGGCTTCGTCTGGTGCGGACTCGTGTGTCAGGGGGACGTTCATCTCCGTGGTGGCCCGTTGAGGGCCCAGTGGAGTGGTGAGAGTCCAGGTGGTGGTCTTCCTTCAGTGGAGAGAGTTCAGGTGATGGTCTTCCTTCAGCGGAGAGAGCCCAGGAACAGTGCCTGACTGTGGACGATGGTGCCTATTTAAACTACTCCAGTGCGCAGTTGTGTTTCGACGAGTCGAATGGAGAGGGTAGAAACCCGTGTGAATATATCGGTTTTATGTTTTCCCACAGTTTCAATTTGGGGAATTTGTTGTATTAAGCGTGACGATGTCTATGTTCCCAAAACGATTATGATTTTATGGGTTCGCGACAGTGTTGTTTTTTTTAGGCGTTTTCCCACAGATTTAAATGAGGGAGTTTTAATGGTTTCACTTTGAAGTGTCCTTTGTCCCTGTTGGGTTTGACGTGTTCATCCGGATGCTTATTGTGTAAAGTGCGGCGACGTCTTTGGTCCCAAAGCGATAATCAATTTCTCGGTTCATGACAGTGTTGTTTTTTTGTGCGTTTTCCCACAGCTTCAAATTAGGGTGGTTTTATTTGGTTCACGCCCCCAGTCTTTTGGTTGTGTCTGCTCGAGACATGCTTCCGGGAATCTCAATGGGTTTACACGCGTGGGTGGTACCAACTCGTGCGTGCATTGCACATGCATCGGGATTCCTACAACTTATATCGTGAAGCGTCTCGGATAGATTGAATCTGTACTTTTTGTACAATTTTTATGGATTTCACTACTGACATGGTGAATCACCCACCTTTTCTTTATATGCAGGTGGGCGATTAATATATTACAAATTAAATAATATTGAAAAAAACCCAAATGGGGTCATTCTTCATTAAAGGGGTCGCAAAGGGTTTTCTGCGGGGTCGCCAGCTGAAACAGTAAACAAAAAACAGTTATGACGTATGGATATATATATATACATCGGTAAAAAGTATGACCAAAGTGAAAGATATAGCGGAACGTTTGAAAAAGTTGAAGTGGACACACAGCGAGAAGAACGAATGGCAGACGAACGTGAGAAATATTGGAATGGTATCCGATAGGATGTGAAAGAAAACAAGGCAGATTGGAGAGATCCAGCAGTGTGTGCAATAATTTTCATTTTGAATCAGTGTCTTGATGTTTAAATTATACGCGGGTCACAATCTAGTTGGAGTTGACGACAGGCGGCCGTTGAGCGCGACAGCCAAACGCGAAACCGAAACATTTTATACTGGCGGGGTGGGAATTGACCGCACGGGTGAAATCTCACCGCAACTAGTGCGACGTAACGAAACGCGCAATACTTGGACACGTGTCAAACGTGCCGATGCGACAATGTCTCCGATCACGAGCGACCTAAATCAACGTGTCATAGAGTGAGAGAGAGTGAGAGAGTGGGGGATCAAATGCAGAGTTCGCGCGAACGGCGACGGGCGCCAACAACGGAGTGTCACTGAGCTGTCAGTTGTCACGCAGCAAACACACTGGCACTAACACTGGCACTGACACTGACAGTTGAGAGAACGCTTCGCGCGTAACCATGGCGACGGCTTGGAACGCGCGCCAAGTCACAGATTGGGCGGCTTCGGCGGGCTTGTCCCCCCAAGTGGCTCAGCTCCTCGAAGGACTCGACGGCCCGACGCTGTTGTCTGTAACCGAGCGAGATTTGCGACACGAGCCATTTTCGCAGTGCAATTTCGCCGACCGGAAACGGCTCGTGGTGCGGTTGAGAGCCCTGCAGGTGAAAGAGCGGGAAGCCATGACCCGGTTGGGTTTGGGCGAGCACGAGTGCGGTTGCGCTTGTCGGCAGAGTTTCCCCCACGGCTCTGCCAGGACTCCCATCGGTCAGAGGTCGGAGCGCTCCGACGAGCCAGAAGTGGAGGTGAGGTTCTCTCGGCTGGAAGGGACCGCTTCTAGACTCAAACCCGAGGTCTGGAAGGCATTCCTGAGTCTGTGTAAGTGGCGTCAATTATGCAACCTACTTTCCATCGCCACTTTCCAATCAATTTCGCGTCGCGTTTTATGCGTTTCGATTAGTCGCGTGCGAATTGCGTGACCTCCTACAATATATGCGAATGGGTGAAATTTTTGCCTCGATTCGACAATTTGCCGAATCCGAGGCGGTCTCTTTCGTCAGGTGTTGCTCTCCGTTAGGAGTGGAAAATTTTTTTCATCAATGATTCATTCACAATAACCGAAAGTCTGACTGTCTGCCAGGAATGCTTGACACACTTTTTCAAAAAAAATTACCTAGGACAATTGACAATATAAAAAACGAGGATAAAATATTTTCTGGTTCTGAGAATGTTTTCAAACGATGCCTTATACTTGAATTATTTCAAATACCGCCAAGTGCGCCGTAAAAAAATATTGAAAATCAGTGTTAGTTCCAAAAACTGACAATTGCACTATGATAAAAGCTGATGAAAGCCATATTTAGAAACAAACAACGATAAGTCCACGTTTCTAATCTCAATATTTTGTTTAATATCAACAAAATTAAGTTTAAATGAGTTTAAACGCCATCAAGCAAATAAGTCTGTAGCAGAAAAACCGCGTTTGCGAACAAGTGAGTTTTATGGACTTATCGGGATTTGGAACTAGGCGACTCAATTGGTGAATATCGTTGAAAACGAAGAATGATACCAAAATGGAATGAACATTGTTTTTAAATCCAACATTCGGCTATGCTTAAAAAATAAGGCATACGACCAATGCGTACGGTATGTATGTATGCTCGGTATAACAAGAAGAGATATACACTAGTAAGAAGTATGACCAAAGTGGCAGATATAGCGGAATAGCGAGAAGAATGGATTGGTATCCGAGAGGATGTGAAAGAAAGCAAGGTAGACCGAGTGTGCGACGTGTTGATGAATTGAATGTGTGGTGTCAAGTGGATGCCGATTGCCTAAGACAGACAGGAATGGAAGTGGAGCAGTGTATGGTGAACGGTTGAAAATGATGATGGTGATGATACACTCATTAATTGAGCTCTGGCAAAACGTAATCACAGCAGACAACCATATTGTAGTTGATAATTATTTATACCTAGGACAATTGGTGAACATGATTGGATGTAAAGAAGAAGAGATAAAGCGAAGAAAAGGTCAGTTTGCAAAGTGACCCGATTGAAACTATACTTTGTACAATGTTAAGAAAATTGTACATACATATATGCAACAGGTGAAATTTTTTCTGCGTAAGAACATTTTGTGCAAAAAATATTTTTAATTTCACTACGAGTCACTAAATTTTGTTCGACAATCTAAAAAAGTTCGTGCCGTCAGCAATTTTTTTATTATTTAATTTGGTAAATTGTATTTTTTGTGTTATTGAAAAACAGCTATTTTTCTTAAATGACAATTTTGTCCATTATTTAGCAAACAGATCATCATGAGGTTGCAAGTTTTTAATTTTTTTTTTTTATGCCTTAAAAATTTTCATAAATGTTAATATCAAAAAATTTATTGCAATATATGTAGTACTTATTTTCTACAGCTTCACAGAGAATATTCCATACTATTGTATAGGAAGCTAATATTTCAACCTGTACATTCCCAGACAATATTAATAATAGATGACAGGAAACTAGAACATGTGACACACTGTAAAATTCTCGAAATAAATTCATGCATCAAGTTTTAGCTCATTAAATTCAAATATAACCAACCTTGAACGCTTGATTGAATTATTTAATTAGATTTTGCCCATTTGTTCATTGTCCAATGTACAATTACCATTAAATTATCAACAAGCAAAAACTGTTTATGTAAATAAGATTTTGCATTTCAGTTACGTCAACCAAATACGTACATAGTATGTTTATGACATCGTCACTAGATGTTGACTCTTCATTATTAAACATTCAGTTCATTATTACGTGTGTTAACCTACTTTGATAAGTTTATTATTAAATCAATAAACACACCGGGGTGAGAAAATACACTTTCAAAGTCAAAACATTTATTGCAATCGACCGACCGTGCCAATTCCAATAATCGTATCTGACTATGTTTATATAGTTATTTAAATTAGCACCCGCACAAAATCTACTACTTAAACATTTGACGTCACAATTACATTTTAAGCTCGAACTTTGAAACTCTTTGCAAATTGTCGTTCGCATAATCGTTAATCATCGTTTGACCGATTATATGTAGTTCGTGATTTAAGTGAGCGAAATTGCATTGTGTCTATTGAAAAAAGTGCGATAAAAAAAATGTTGGGGTCAAAATTCAAAGTATGCCCTGTCGTTACAGTCATTAGCGACGTTGATGATTGTTTTTTGAATGTTGATTTACATTGGCAGATAAAATTTTTCAAACGAAACTTATCGCTAATTTCCATCTTTTTATTGTAATTTTTTTATTTCAATAGTATGTACAATTGGTTTTGTTTGGTGATTGATTATTTACTCGTTTTTAACTCTTTATTACTTTTTACTTTTACAGGTTATGTATTTTTGGTGACTTGGGTGACGGCCGTTGTGATGGTCATCGTGCACGATAAAGTACCCGACATGAAGAAATATCCACCGTTGCCTGATCTTTTCCTCGACAATGTTCCGCACATACCGTGGGCGTTCGACATGTGCGAAGTAACCGGATCGATACTCATGGCTATATGGATGGCCGTTTTGCTCTTCCACAAACACAGGTTCACATATTTGTATATAGTATTGTAAAACAAATCATTTAAAAATAACAGACAGCAATCGGCACGAGATAAATGTTCCCTTAAACCAGCGGTGCACAACCTATTTGATAGAAGGGCCAATTTATCCATCTTCTAATTGTTGACAAAATCTCCTTTCAAAAGATTCTTGAATTTGGATGATCTGACAAGCATAATTTTGGCTGGAATCAATGCCATTTAAGGATAAAATTTCTTTGCAGTGCGGAAAGATATTTTCTCTCAGCTGTGAATGAAATAATTCAAGTTTTTCCTGGAAGTCTGAAATGTAATGATTTTTCCCTTGCAATCGAAGATTTAGATCATTAAGTTGTGTCGTAATATTTGTCAGAAATGCCACTGCTATCACACAGCTATTGAGGATCCTCCAAAATATCGATAGACTTTCCTTTGTTGACATGGAACCTTTTGATTTCTTTTAAAAGTAACACAAATCTATTCAAAACCTTGCCTCTGCTTAACCAACGAACTTACAGTAGTACAATAAGTCATTATATTCAGCATCGATTTCATCAAGAAAGGCTCTGAACTGTTTTTTAATGTTTACTATAAATAAATGAGGCGTACGATCAATGCGTACTGCCAGTTATGAAGTATGGATGTGAAACTTGGACGCTAAATTCAAGAACGCTACGTAAGATCCAGTGCACACAGAGAAGCGTGGAAAGATGTATGATTGGCATAACGAGATCGCAAAAGAAATACATGGGTAAGAAGTATGACCAAAGTGGCAGATATAGCAGTACGAGTGAAAAAGTTGAAGTGGCAATGGTCTGGACACATAGCGAGAAGAATGGACGGCAGATCGACGCTAGAAATACTGGAATGGTATCCGAGAGGATGTGAAAGAAAGCAAGGTAGACCGAGTGGAAGATGAGAAGAATGTGTGGAGTCAAGTGGATGCAGATTGCTCAAGACAGACAGGAATAGAAGAGGATTGGAGAGGCCTTCATCCAGCAGTGGATGGTGAACGGCTGAAAATGATGATGATAAGCACGAAGAAACTTTTTAGGTGGTGGCAATTTTGTGTCTCGCCGCTAAGCTAGATAAATTGGCTGGAGACAGCCAATCTTGATTAATCACGATAGTATACTAATACTATCCAAATCTTGCCAACGACGATATATGTATTCGTAAACCTTTCGAATATGTTAAACGCCATATAGAGACCCGTACCTTAACCACTGAGCTATCGCTTAGTTTATTCTACTTCTAACCGAGTGTGTTGAACCGTAGTAACAATTCGATGCATCGAGGAAGAGAGAGAGACAAACCCTTCTCCCTTTACTTACACACGCGATACTTTAAAAACATTATCTCTTGTTAAAAAAAACAGACTATGTATCTTCAGCTGTTCACCGTCCACTGCTGGGTGAAGGCCTCTCCAATCCTCTTCCATTTCTTTTCTGTCTATGGCAACCTGCATCCATCGAGCTTCACATATTCTTCTCAATTCATCAACCCATCGTCCACTCTGTCTACTTTGCTTTCTTTCACATCCTCTCGAATACCATTCTAGTATTTCTCGCGTCCATCTGCCATTCATTCTTCACGGTATGTGCCTACTTCTTTTTTTTCAAAAAATCTCTTCTTGTTATTCCGAGCATACATTTTATCATGCTTCTATGTGTGCACTGGATCTTACGTAGCATTCTTGAATCTCACATCCATACGCCATAACTGTTTTCGTTTTTTTTTTCTGTCTTCCTTGTTTTTTTTCTATATTCCTACCCTAGAGAGTATACCATTCGAGTACTTCTCGAGTCCATTTGCCATGTATTCTTCAGCTTTTTCCTCTATATTTTCCGCTCGAGTCATGCTTCTCACCCGTGTATTCCTCTTTCGATCTCTTTTATAATATCAAATTCAAACGTTCCGTTGAATGTTTCAGATTCATTCTGCTGAGGCGTTTCTTCGCGCTGTCCGGCACCGTGTTCCTGTTGCGATGCATCACCATGCTGATCACTTCGCTGAGCGTTCCCGGAGGACATCTCAAGTGTGCACCACGCAGCTACCCGTCAGACGTGGAGCTCTATTCAAATTGGAGCAGACGGCTCAGTCAGGCTTACGCCATTTGGACGGGGGCCGGAATGTCCGTACGCGGTGTTAGAACGTGCGGTGATTACATGTTCTCCGGCCATACGGTGGCTTTGACGCTGCTTAATTTTTTCATTACCGAATGTGAGTATTTGCTAGCTACGTTTAGGGTCATTCCACGCAAAGGTGGCAACAATCACTTATTGAAACTAGTCAATGCCTGTTGACAGTGTCGTCGGGTGGTTATCATTTATATAAAGTTAGACCAGTATTTTCCGGTATATTCTAACATTTACCAATATCAGGTGGTAAAAATCAAATCTTGAGTATTCATTGGGGATTCCTCGTTTTAGCTACTACCAGCTCTCGGTAAAAGTCCGAAGTTTAAATATTTTACTAGATATTTCGCACTTTTACCACCCGATGTTGACTTTGTCGCACTCTTCTAATTTTTACAGTAACATATGTACTTATTTATTTATTTATTTATTTAATCATGCAACAAACTGCTTATAGTATATGTACAATAAAATATAAATACAAAATAATATTAATATCACACAATACACTACAGCCAAAATAGTTGCAAACGAATAACAGATCAAAATAAGAAAATAACTTAGGAGTTAGGACTGGAAAGGAACTTAAGCAAAGATAATTTAAAGGAGGGCAAAGAATAGAGAAAAGGATCAATATGTGCCGGGATTTCGTTAAATGACGAGCAGGATAGTTCAAAATGTGGCAAAAATGTAGTAGGTAGTTGAAAAATGTTACCCGTGCTGCAAGTGAGTGTTTATGTGTATGTACTGTGAGTGTGCGAGCGTTCCGCGGCTACCCAGCCGGTCAGGCAGACTTCATATAAAAGATTAGATGAAGTGGGGAGGGATTTGATGGAATGGTTAATTATGCTAATAATAGGGGATTGGAGGAAGAATAATTATAAATAATAAGAAGTTTGAGTAGCTTTTTTAAAATAGAATTTTTTTAAAGTCAAATCTCCCTGAAAATTTTTTTGTCTAAAAAACTAAAGAAAGAACATTTTTGTTCTATAAATTTTACTAAAATAATTACATTAACTAATAAAAATTACGGCCCCAATTACACTATACATACATACATATGTAGATAATATATAGTAATAAAATGTCGCTACAGTGTTATATTTTCATCGGGTGACTAATTTGTTTTTAGATTAGTAGTACTTACGAGTACAGTTAATCTTTTTAAAAAGTTGTTTTTGAGTGAATTTTTGCGAAAGTTGCGCATGTGATGAAGATATTCTGCATGTACTTAAAACACAAAGGAAAAAAAAACTTTTGATTTAGTTTAACTAACTCAAAAAGATTCTGTATTAATTTGTAAGATGTTTGCGATTGAAATTGCTGCAGAAGTGCACTTTAGTTTTCTTGAATTCCTTGCCTTCAAAACAACCTTTCGCGAAAGTCTTTCTACATTTAATATACGTATACAGTTATTAGAAGTGTTTATGATTAATTATCAAAAAAGTCTTCAAATGTTGCACACGTTACGTGGACTTACCCTTTATGTTTATAAAATTCAAGTACGACTGAATATATTTCATATGCGTTTTAAAATCGATTCCAATACACTTTTCAGATACGTCGAGGAGTTTGTATCTGTTGCACATAGTAACATGGCTGATGAATATGTTTGGCATATTTTTCATTCTGGCAGCTCACGAGCATTATTCGATAGACGTGTTCATTGCGTTTTACATTACGTCTCGTCTGTTCTTATACTATCATACGCTATCCAATAACCAAGCTCTAATGCAAGGAGACTCGCTGAGGTATTTATCGCATACTATATAATTAATTTAATCAGCCTCAGTATTTAATTCCGTTTTTTCCAGTCTTGCATTCAAATTTTTTTGTAAAAAATATAATTTTGTCAAGTATTAAATAGTTTTTGCCAAGTAAGTATTACATACTTAATACTGACTTCTACGTATGTACATATATATAATACATTGACGTATTGTATTGTATTATTGCTCGTTGAAGATTAACGAGTGTTTGAGTGGGCTAACAATAGCCTTAACCGTAGGTTTCGGAAAATTTTCAATGAAAACAAAAGACGTGTATCCGGCGTCGATACTGCTGAAACAATTCCTGACGGACATACCAAATAACAGATAGACTTAAAGCTTTTGTGTATAGTATGCCGAGCATTTACAAAAAAAATACTGAACTAAAGTATTGTCTTACTGGGCAAAAATACTTGACAGATTAATAATAAAATACTGACCCAAGTATTTATTGCGATTTAATTAAATCAAACGAAGCTACTTTCGACGGGTCATTCTGACTCGAGCTAAATTTAAAATTGATTTATGTACTTATGGCCTGTATTTTTATCGGGTCGGTTATTTTAAACAAACGGTGAGTAATTTTAATAGTCGGCAAGTTTTATAAAGGGTCAGCACTTGAGTGATCAGTAAACATATTAAATGGTCAGTAATTAATACTAAACAGTGAGTTAATTTATATTTTAGATCATTTTGTTGAAAAGTTTCTGACCGATTAATTAGTTGCCTATGACTTTTTAATAACAAATGACGTACACCGTCTTCTAATTTCAATTTTACCAATTTTTGTTGGCTAAAAAATGTGGCACAATGATGCGATGGTTAAAAGTATGATTGTTACATTTCAGAACGAGGATATGGTTTCCGTTGTTGTCGTTTTTCGAAAGCGAAGTGGATGGAATTGTGCCGAACGAGTACGAAAGCCCGTTGACACTGTTATGCGTCATGCGAGCTTGGATCGTACAGATATTCCGCGACTTGAGCGAAACGTCCGTGGTGCGATTTGCAGGTAATTCCTTGAGCCAACAAGCCGCTATGGTTGATTTTTCTGTAGCTCGAATGTTAGATAACTTAAAGAGGAATTTAAGCGCAGCCGACAGATCTAAAATGGACAAGACGCAAAACTATGCAAATGGATCGGCCGATCAGAACGTTCAAACATCGGTGGACGGCTCCGTCCATCATCTGCACTATTGCACCGACACCGCGTGCCAACTCGATAAAGTGTTTCGCGAGTCGGCCGACACCGAAACCGCAAAAAAGGACGATTAATCGAGATTAGCTAGCCAATAAATTATTAAATAATGATTGACTGTACTACCGATGCTCAATAACCGAAAAAAAAAAAAAATATGACAAAATTTCGTGGTGATGATATTATAACTCTAAGAAAATTAAAAAAAAATATATATTTATAAATGTATAGTGAATATTATTTAATATTTTTAATTTATTACATTTTGGGAATTTTATTTGTATTATTATTTGACTGAAGTATATTATTATTTCGTATGGGCCAATTTTACATTTTGTTTCTATGTATGTATATGAAATTCTAATGTACATTTGTTATTGTACATATTTTTTTTTTGTGTTAAGTTAAAATTTTGGTTGTTCGATTATATCACTGCTCGACAAATGACAACCTTTTTTTTTTTTCGTTTTTTCAATGTAGATTTATGTCCGCTCAATACGAATCTGATAATACAAAATGTTGATTAGTTCGAATTTTGAAGATAAAATGTGAGATTTTTCTATTTCTCAGTGTTGTATGTTCGATTTATTAAAATTTGTTAATTTTATGTTCAAAATGAATATTATAATATTATTGTAGCTTTTGAATATTTCTTAGTTTGTTTTTAAAGTGAAAAATATATTTTCCACATGTTGATGCAATATGTCTGAAACTCGAGTTAAACAACATTTTTTATTATGAGATTCGTATTCAATGGGCACGAATCTATAAGAAAAGTTATTGGAGAAACATTTTTGGTGTTGAACAGTGCTTTTTTATTTATTATTATTTTATCTATGCCCTGTTTATTTTTTGAACATAAGACAGCGCAAAAATACAGAGTTTCTATTTTTAATAATAAAAAGGAATAGTCGAATAATTTGCATAACATTTGCACAAAATGGAATACTTTAGGTTAATATTATACTGAGTAATGTTTAATTTTTTTAGTGCTATGTTTATTTATTGAGATTTTGTTTTAATATTTATTGGCATCTATTGGTTTATTATTGCGTGAGACAATTCTTGCGTGTCAAATTAGGTTCGTAATTGTATAATTGTACACTTCAAATTGCACAATTCCTAGTTTATATACCAAAGAATGACTTGTCTTAATCGTTTAGCCATTATTTAATTGCACGAATCTTTTACATTATATTTACCAGGCTTCAACAGGAATGAAAGTATTAACCGTCAAGTGCCAATTTTATGTATTTAGAATTAAATTAGCCATGCTATGGATAATAAACAATATACCTACATATATTTTTTTGTATGAAAATTATGACATTGGTTGTATTAAAATAAATTAAATTATTGCTTCGTCTTAACATAGCCGTAATATGGTCAAAGGGGTTAACTATACGGTTAAAAGATACTGTGGGTACCTGTAGCACTTGTAATAGTTTTGATAAGACTGAAGTATGGTAATAGAATATATTTAACAATAGGAAATAAGCAATTATGTTTTCTTTTGAGAGTTTTATTTACAAATGTACTTTTTACTTTATTTTTATTATAACTGAAATAAATGTAATAAGTGTTATTCTATCCTAATAAAAAAAAGATTTATTTTATGATTTTCGTTTTAATAATAGAATATTTGTTTGATGCAAATTGGATTCTACAGAGTGGTCATTAAAAACCAGCTTGTTTTCAAAAATTTATTTCTCCAAACTAATAATGCCTTGGTGATTAAAACATAAGCTTTAAGTTCATTTTTGTCTTCTTTCTAATGATAAGAGTAATTTTGCTAAACGAGTATCAATGTCAAAATAAGCACAAATAAAATTTACGAAAAAAACGCATTTTATAAGGGAATTTTATAAGGAACAGAATAAATGATAAAAATCAGCTTAATAGTTTAGTTTAGCATACGTTAGAAAAATGTTTATTTTAATACAAACTAATATAAATTTTTGAAATCAACACCAATTTTTTTAATGACCACTATAAAGTTAAGCAATTTTTTTTATAACACAAATTTGTCCCAAAAGTAACTATTGATAAATAAAATTTTACGTCCAATTTGTATCAGAATATTTATGTAGTAATTTTTGTTGAATTGCTGCATGCATAAAATTTATTAAAATCACATAACTTATGTCTTAATAATGACTATTATTATAGATACCGGAAATCTGCACTATACTTTGGAGAAAAATAAATAAAAAAAATTTGCGAACAGTGAAGTGTAGTAAAAAAAAAAGAAAATCATACTAATTATTATTTACCATTAACATTATGGAGCCAAAATACAGTAAGCTTTATGTATGTACATAGTTTAAATTTGTAATTATTTATTTTAGTATTACTTAACTTATATCATACATATTATTGGGATAATATACTTTCAAAAATGTACAGTCAATAGTGGAAAGTATTCTATGTATATTTTAAAATGTATTATGCACATACATATTTTATAGTCGTTTATATGAAAAAAGAAATAAAAAGTCATTTAAAGACAGTCGCATTTTTTATTTATTCAACATCCATACAAAAACACACTAATCAATTGTAAATATTAACTATTTTTGTCTTTAAATCTGTTCTGCGGGATTCTTTCAATGCATCGCATAAAACTTTAAACCATCTCGTCGGTTCCGTTTGATTCTCGAATAACTTTAACATTTCCAAAATTTTCAATTTTAAATCGGCAGGATATCGTTCGTTTAAAACGTCGATATCGGCTTCTTTGATTGATAAATTCCTCGCTAAATTTCGCCAACTTTTACCCAATTCTTCTGAAAGCAATTCGTGAATTCTTTGTCTTTTCTTTTTTGTCAAGTCTGGGTTATTCAACGATGCATATCGATCTGCAAAATAAGTGTCAAAAGTATGAAATTCTTAATACAAATTAAAAAAACCCAACAAAAATCAACAATAAATAACCTCTACACATTATGTTGTGATGAAGTTTTGCATTTTGAATGTTTGTATTGTACTTGTGAATATTATTCAACAAATCAACTGGACTGTTCAGTAAATGAACGATATGTTCCAAAGGCTTAGTATAGTTTGCAGAAAGGCAATTTCTCTTTTCTAAAATGTGCAACAATGATAAAGTTGTTCTTATGTCTTCTGTTCTTCTATTAGAACAAATGCATGTCTTGTGCTTTTCCTTTATTGCATCTATGATTTGCATTTCATTGTTGGCGTTTGTGAGATAATTAACTATGACACTTTTTAACGATTCGTATCGTTCTAAATCTAAAACCATTTTGATTTGTTTTTAACTTACTAACGAACTGTCAAAACTGTCAAAGTACATGGTATGCAATAACGAGATATTCGCCCATACCACAATTTTTCTAAAACTATTTTTCCAAAATCATAATGTAAACGCCCACTATTTAATTCGATTTTTTTAAGAATATAGTTTTTTCCAACTATAAAATTTGTTTTTGCAAAGTATTTGCCATTAAAGTTCTGGTTTCACGCCTGCGCTGGCCTGGCTTGTCGGCTTTAACTGGGCGTTATTCATTTAATACTTGTCATTTATTAAATTAACTATTTGTACATTTACTTTTTAACTGAGCAAATAATAGCAGATAGATACTAATTATAATAAAAATAATTATTAACTTCATTCTCCCATATCCAGAATGATTAGATATGTCAATAAATACTCCGACTTTATTGATTTTTTAAATATTAATCTTTCATCCCTAAGAAAACGACTTATTATTTATTTTATTAACTCAACATAATTGTTGGTTTTTTTCTTTTTGTGTTTTTTCAAATTATGTATTTTATATGTAAAAGCCTTAACAGGCATTTAATAATAAACAAATAAATACTTGACATTTACTATTATTTAAGTAACAAAAGTATTATTTTGCTCACAAAAAATACTGGACAAATTATTTTAAAATACTGAACGAAGTATTTATTGCCATTTCAAAATACTGAAAAAAACTGGTTATTTAAAATAAAAAAAACTGCGCCATTAATTAAACAGAAAAATATCATTATTTTTTTTATTTCTTTTTATTTTTTGTCCATTTACATTTATGTAGTAAATAATTTATATATTTTTATTTAATATGATTTATTTAATATTTATACAAGTTTTAAAATAATTTACATAAATAAACGAATAATTAACATATTATATTATAGATTGATTATAAATATATCGAAGTTACCCAAATCGTAGTTTGTAATAAATGACATTCAAATGCTTGATAAGTGAGAATGAATTCCATTTTATTTTATACCTAATATTATAATAGAAAGTTAGATCACGATAGTACAGATATACATTATATGTAAAGTTAATTTGTTCACTCTTTGTCAAAGGTTTTGTGATATTGTATAGGAAATCGACAAAAATTCAATTTTTTTTTATATATTCCAAGACAAAATTTCATTAACTTTGTTTTTCAGATTATTTCTACGACATTTTTCCAAAGCGCGTATTAAATTAATATGCCACTTTGACGGTTCTGAAGTTTCTTCGTATATCTTCATAATATCTGGAATGATCATTTGTGCACAATTAGAATGTTGCGACGACAAACGATCAATTTCCGATTCTTGAATGGAGAGACATCTTGCAAATTCACTCCAGTATTCGCCGATTTCGTTTTTCAGCAAATCACATACTTTTTTTTTTTTTTCCATGTCATTCCTGACTGTGTGATGTTGTGAATTACTCGCAATCGGATTGTGATCTATGTAGGTATAAAATGTACAATGATAAATAAATGAGTCAATTCTATATATTATAGTAATAATGGAGTAGTAATATTAAACACAATAAAAATGATACCATTATGAGTTTCATTCTGTTCGTTTTGATAAATTGAATCTAAATCATTTACATTGAAGAAATGTATCAAATCCACAAGTACATTGAGATGATTATGAGTGAAACAATTCCTTTTTTCTAATATCCTTATCAAATCATTTTCATTATCAATCGTTTCAAATGTTCTTTCAGAGTCGATTTGTTTACGAAATATGTTTTTAATTTGACGAACATTTTTTTTTTATATTTGCTCGTTGACAATATCTCCAATAAACGAATTTTAATATCTGAATCGACACTAGTGTTCGATTGCATTATTATTATAGCAATTGTCAAATATTTGATTTATATTGATAGTATTATTATTCACAAGATATATTATGATACACATTGCAACAAAACTTTATAATATTATATATAGAATGAATTTTTATACTGCGTAAATATTAGGTATGTAATTTGGACACGAGAAAATTTAATTTTTCTATTGATTCACGCTATCAACTGATAAGACATGAAAATACAACACGAATCTACTTAAAGATAAGATGTGATAACAAGTTTAATTTCGTCGAATAAAATAATGCACTCATTCGAAATTTACAGTAGAAGCTGTATAATTTTCACTTTTTATATCATTGTGGTGATCTTTGCATGTCTGTATGACTTGTTTTTTAAAACTATTGTCATTATTTATAGCGACAGTGAATCACATCGAGCAGAAAAGGTTACTGATCCCGTTTATTAACATATTGCACTGGTAACAAGCGTTGAAGAAAAATTGCAGTTGAGCGAAGCGGAACTTGGACTATCTCTTAGTGAAAAATCTACTAATTCAAATAGAAAATACAACTATTCTTTTCAACTTGGATTTATTTATGTATAAATTCGTCAGAAATTACATTCACAATGGGAGATTTGGGGTGCAGCAATGAGATAACCCACATTTTTGGATTTCGGTTTAAAAATTAGCATTAAGTTTATGTACATACATACGTTGACATAAAATTTAGTACTAAGGTTCAATTGTTTCTTTATTATTGAAGTTAAAAAATAATTACACATATGTACATACGCATAGAATGGTTGCGAAGAAGTCGTATATGTGGTGTTTAGTTTAATACTACGTGAAT
Organism: Parapsyche elsis; assembly: GCA_022651745.1. NCBI lineage: Eukaryota > Metazoa > Arthropoda > Insecta > Trichoptera > Hydropsychidae > Parapsyche > Parapsyche elsis. The sequence continues at coordinate 961,069 of JAGVSN010000064.1, forward strand.
ATCATATAATACTTGATAATATAATACTGAATAATATAATACTTGATAACATATCAACATTAAAGGATTTCCCCGATTTCTTTGATTGCGTGGGAAAATTTTCAAACGGTTAGTCAACGATACATATTAAAAAAAACAAACTACATACATACATACATTTGCAGTTCAAAAGACTATTGCTTATATTCCAATTTAACTGAACCGGGCATGAGAAATTATTTTGGTTAGTAATCTACATTGGATATATTCGTATTATCGTTATATCCAAAAAGGAGTCTTGTAATTTCTCATGTCACAGAATTAGCGATGTGAAAATGGAATATACATATCTCATTTGACGCCAAATGTATCTTTGGCAGAAATACTCTAAAACCAAGTGGCTAAACGATCCATGAAAATCAGAAAACCAATCTAATGCTGCGTCCACACCGACGAACCGAACAGCGAACAGAACCAAAAAAGTGAAAGACGACATGTTCTAGGGGGGGGAGCGTCCCATAAAAAACTTGTGTCGCCAGTACTAACGCCCAAATTCATTTTTTTTCCGGCTAGGATCACAGCAACGTTAAAGAGATAAGTTTAACGTTGTTTAAGTTTATATTAGTGGTTGCCAACTGGTAATCAGCGAGAGATGATTATTGTTTATTTAACTAAGACATTCGATAGAAAAATAAATAAATAGAAATACATCTTCTTTTCATAAACATATTTTAATTAAAATTTCAAATATGTGAAATTTAAATATTCTTAATAACTACGTATATAAGTACAAAGTATTTTGCTTATTTTCTTTGGTATTCATCACCTTATATATGGAAAAATAAGATTGCACTATTACTAGATATGTAAAAGAACGTTTTTAATAAATTACTAAAAAATCAATCAAGCAATAAAGCCCGCGAGCAACGGGTTGAGTATCCCTGCACCAAACTTTCATATATGTATTAGTTTAGTGTCTATTACAAATATTCACTACGTAACAATGAAAATGCTCTGTCTCTTTCGCTTGCGTACCTACTTGTTGTGAGTGTAAAAGAGACACAAATATTTTGTATGCCTTTATTTTATGAAATACAGCGTGCTTCTTGATTACGGCCTTTCAGTCTTCGATTGTTATATCGTTTGTTGCTTTAGTTAGAGTAGTTAGTTTAGTCAGTATATACCGTATTATTAAGGGTATTATTAAGGGCAAAGATAAGGGTATAGTTAAGAGTATAATTAAGGGTAAATTTAAAATTAAATATTAAAAAAAAAAATTGTATCAGCCTGTATACTAAAATGCATATGTGTGTGTGTGTGTGCCATTTTGTTTTATCGGCAAACACTTCTGGGCTCCTGGTCGAAAATTTGGACGATTGGGCCGTAGTTTATTTGGGACGTTGGTTTTCGTCCCCAACCCGTTCTAAGGAAACTTAATCAATGCTCATTATATATTTTTTTTAATTAATTAATTAATTAATTTACTCGAGGAAAATTATGATTATTTCGTACAATTTTTAAAAAAATTACTTCGTTTTTTGAGCAAAAAATGCACTGCACGTGAAAGAACATTTTGCATCTAAATTATTTTAAATTTCATAAAAAAAAAATCATTGGATTGTGTACAAAACGCTAAAAAAGTGCACCGCAGTCGAGATTTTTTTATCCAAAACACAGCACATCGTTAGTAAATAAAAAAACGAGTTTTTTCAGTTGGCACGACGGGTTTCTTTATTATTTCTTTCAGACTCGCTCAAAATAGGACGAGAAAGTTTTTTTGGTTTTTTTTTGCATGTTTTTCTAACCATCATTGAAATGTTTTTAGTTGGCAAAAAATACTTTTACGCATTTTATCAATTTGTCAATAAAAATAATAATTTTGATGTGTACCTAACTCTAAAAAATATTTTTCGTAAAACGCATACTTGACTTTTTTTATTGAACATTTCAAACACAACAGCAAAATCCAATCAAACACTACGATCCGTCCAACTTGAGACACACCCTAGTGTTGACCGACTTAGAATCGATCTGCGCAGTATACCCAAGTCTCAACCAATACGCTTCGTCACTATCTCGGCTTCTTGGAATAAACATTAACGATAACCACAATCATATTTTTTTTTAGTTGCGCGAAAACAAAGCGCTTCTCAAGTCAGACAGAATACAGTCGATCACATTTCTATTAAATTTACTTCTTATCATCATCATTTTTAGCCGCTCACCATCCACTGCTGGATGAAGGCCTTTCCAATCCTCTTCCATTCCCGTCTGTCTTGAGTAATCTGCATCCACTTGATTCCACACATTCTTTTCAATTCCTCAACCCATCGTCCACTCGGTCTACCTTGCTTTCTTTCACATCCTCTCGGATACCGTTACAGTATTTCTCGCGTCCATCCATTTTTCTCGTTGTGTATATTCTTTGGTATACTGCCGTCCTAAGCCCACTTAACGTAACTGACAAAAATTACGAAAATGAGTTAGATGTGTTTTAGGGTTTATGGGAGTGTATTCTTTCGATTTTTCATATCAAAATTAATGTATCTTCATCCAAAAGTAACTTTTTTAAGCTATTAAAATATCTAACGTATACTTAGCGAAAAAAACGTATCCAATATTTACTTTGGTCACTACCTTATCATGAAAGATTGAAAAGACTGAATAATCTCTCCACATTGGAGACGAGGAGATTAAGAGGTGATTCAATTGAAGTATTCAAAATAATAAATAATCATTATTCGTGTAAAATGACCAACCTCATTATGTTCAATGAGAACCCTCATCTTAGAGGTCACACTCTTAGAATCCGAAAAGAAAAATCAAATAAGATTGTTAGAGATTCATTCTTTTCAAATAGAGTGGTTGAAGTTTGGAATGGTCATATGTATATACATTAATACATTAATAATGAATAATGAAGTGACGTAACCACTAAAGTATTAATTTTTTTTTTAAATTTTTCCTTAGAATTATCAAAACACAATAGAAAATAACCTCATGCACTAAAAAAAAGTTTAAATAAATCAGTAATATAATGAAGAAAAACACAAATTTAGAATAAAGCTTTCAAGTCCATTTATCTCGATATTGTTGTTTTGTCAGTTACGTTAAGTGGGCTTAGGACGGCAGTATAGTACAAAAGTTGAGTCACTTACGAATTTTCTTTGCAATTACAGGACGCAATCAAAGCGAGCAAGAGCGCACCAGCTCAATCTGGAATTCTAGTCAAACCTGGATCATGTGTCAAACCAGCGATTGCTGTCAACGAAGTTCCTGTCGTTCCCGTCACTCAAGCTCCAAACTTTGTCTCACCGAAGATACATCTGTGTGCACTGGATCATACGTAGCAATCTAGAATTTAGCATTCACAACTGGCAGTACGCATATTTTTTAAGCCCAGCCCAATGTCGGATTTAAAAACTATTACTTCTTACATCACCGCTGGAAAAAAAAAAAAAAAAAAAAAAGAAAAGTTTTACAAGCGCAATCTTGCAACTTGACATTTGCAACGTAAGGCCGCTATCACACCATCCGGACAAACGCAAAAACGACGCGCGACACTCGAAACGTACGAGCGGCCATTTTGAAAAACGCAATCTCTCACGATATCTCCGCACGGCGAGCGAAAGAGACACACAACACTAGTGGAAGCGATCAAAAGCGAGACGGAGCACATTACGTGATAGACTGCAATATATGTATAGCGTTCGACCAATCAGTGGTCAGTATATTGTTGATCGTGTACGAGTGCGGGTCTGCTCGGCGGCAGCTCGCGACACAAATAGCCGATCAACATGGGGGTCAAGGTCTACGTCAGCGGCATCTCTGGCAACAAAGAGGTCACAATAGCATCTATCTATCTTTCCATCTATCTATCTATCTATCTATCTATCTATCTGTCTGTTCGAAGATCTGCGATTGTTCCGGGCGTGGCTGTCACTTCCCGAATTAACATTCCCGGCTCGCATTACCCAACTCGCATACATTCACACACACACACACACATCTGTCACAAAATAAATAATCGTATGTATTATACGCGTGTGTCATATTTGGCGACACTCCCCTTTGCCTAGTGGCATAAGGGTGCGTTCGCGTTCGTGAGTATACATAGACCAGTATATCTCGGCGTATAGCTCCACCAGTGTAACTTGTCATTAAATGGCGCCTCGTTCGAAATGTGTAACGTAGCACTGGTATGAACATTTTTGATATGAAATTGGGCCGAATTTGGAAAGTGTGACACTGTTGCTTTTTTGCCGTTTTTCATGTTATACCGGTGTCATCGTGACCGCATCCCGTTAGAGCGATATTACACTTGGCCACTTCACCAACAACCAGATTTTTTTTGACCGTGGCGAGCATCTTATTACATTGCACCACTTTTACTTCATAATCTTCATACAAAAAAAATAGGTCTAGGAAGCTATACGAAAACTAGGTACTCTATGTATGTAGACGTAGAAAATATATACAATATATATACAATTGCGTTGACGTTGCTTTGCGTTGACAATTGAGTACGACGATGCAAAAAAAAGGTCAAAAAAGGGTTTTGGTGAAGGTTCTTTTCATCGAACCATTGACTTCCAAGAAATTTTTATGCAACAGAGAATCGCACAATCTAATACGTACCATCTAGACCTGTATATCTATCTGGTTGTCGAGGTTCAAAAAAAATCTGGTTGTTGGTGTGGTTGCTAAGTGTAATATCAGCCATGACGTTGAATGTCCAATTGAATGTTGTGACGTGTTCCGTATACCGTGCGGAACGATCAATCTGCCCAATCTGTAGATTGTGTTTGGCGTATGTTGTACATTTGGTGAATATGACTGGTTGTGAATGAGAAGGCGTACGACGTATATGGATGTGATACGTGGATGCTAAATTCAAGAATGTTACGCATGATCAGGTGCGCACAGAAGTATTGGAGGATGTATGCTCGGTATAATGAGAAGACATGGGTTAGATGTATAGCGGAACGTGTGAAAAAGTTTAAGTAGACACGTAGTGAGAAATACTGGAATGGAATGATGAATTGAGAAGAATGTGTGGAGTTAACTGGATGCAGATTGCTCAAGACAGGCGGGAATGGAAGAGGATTGGAGAGGCCTTTATTCGGCAGTGGATGGTGAACGGCTGAAAATGATGATGATGAAGTCTCGGATCGGTGGTCGACAAACTTTTTCTACGGTGGTCAAATTTGCTTTTCGACGGTTGAGTAGTGAGCTGTTCGATTTAGACCGGCGGTCGGGAATCTGCGGCTCTTTGTGCGAAAACCTTTGGTTCCCATCGTCACCCGACGTTTCGTGTGAAATGAAATAAATGTGCCGAAAGGTGTCGAAATGAATGTAACGAAATTTAGACAAGATCGAAATGAATGTAACCTAATTTTCATAACTTTGTGGTAATTTTCATATTTTATAGTAATAAATTGTAAATTATTGTAATAATTACATTAAGACGTGAAGATAAATACATTCTTACAACTTTCCAGTTCACAAATGCTCCAAAACTTGCCAAGGTTTTCCCTGATTTGGTTCTTAACTTGAAAAAAGAAATAGTTATTAAAAATCTACGTGCGCCACAGGCGAAATTTTATTTTGAATTTCAACTTTTGTTAATATTTAAGACGTCCTATTTGCAAAATCGTCTGGTTTATTCTTTGTAATGATGAATATGATGCTGAGCTTTAACCTTGAGAATGGGTTTGATGGTGACAACGGCCCCGTTGTAGTAATTTTGCACTGCTTTTTATGATTTTCAGCCACCTGATGACACAGTATACAATGACTAGTATCTACATATAAAGACACTTGACAGTAGGCTTAAAACGTGGCTAAATCTACAGCGCTGACCATAATAACATTTCAAACCACGCAATGTTAAAGTTCAGGGCCATATTCATCATTATAAAGAAAAATCTTGTTGATTTTGCCGATAAAACTCGGAATGAAATTTACCTCGATGTATCACTTTGACTCATCCAGTTGACTTCATCCATTTGTCCTTTTAGTCCAATTGAACATTGTGACGCGTCAACGTCTCTATAGTTAGCTTAAACGACGCGTCCTCATCGGAGCGTTTCGAAGAAGCTGATAGTGAGGTGGATTTTGAATGTATAGACATAATATATTTGACCGAAACTGTTTTGAAACCTGCCATTTCAATTGATAAATAGTCGAGATGAAAAAATTTTACCTTTTTGTCACCAAAGGGAGTAAATTTTACAAATGGGAATAAAATTTCGCCTGTGGTGCATTTTTTTTAGAATTAAAAAAAAACATCGATATCCTATTGAAATTTTACATATTTTTCATGCATGAAAATTTTATGTATACAATATCTGTTTTGGTGATATCAATATTGATAATGTAGGAATGTCTCACGCAGCTCCTGTAATGTCATCACACTGATAATGAGGATTTTGAACTGTACAATCATAATTTATTTATCGACAAATCCAACTAATGCATTAATTTTTTCCATGTCTATAAATACGCTAAGTAGTTTTTATTATGCACATGAATAATCGTATGAGTTTTATCAAAAAAAAGATTTGCTAATTTGTAGCGCTCGAAAGAATTTTTTCGTTTGGATTTTAACTTAACGAATTTCACAGTCTAGTTAAGTTTGTTTTAATTGAATATTTAAGCAAATTTTTCATATTCAGTGTATGTACATACATAGATCGGTTTCTAATCTCTTGTCGTGTTTGATTTCAGGTGAAAAAGAGACAACAGCGTGTGTTCATGATATTGGAATCGAAAAATGTGCCGTACATTTCCGTCGACATCACTGAACCTGGAAAAGAAGACGAGAAAGATTATATGCAAAGCAATTCCAAGTGTATGGGTGTGACGGTTAGCGACACCAACCCTAGACATCCCTTGCCGCCTCAAATATTCAACGACGGAGACTATTGCGGGGTAATTTTGAGTTAATTCATTAAGTAATCAATGATTTGACGATCTGTCGTCACAAAAGACCTGTTGTGATACAATTAATGAAAGATATTTGCGGTGTTTAGAAGTTATTTGGCAAACGTTCAATTTTAATTCAGGAAACGAATAGTTATCTATCTGTTGTGTTTGATTAATAGAATTTAACCAATGTTACGTTTCTTTTGCATTTATTATTATAATACCATACCAAACTAAAGAATGAAACTGGGATGGAGTGCTTTTCGAAGAATGAACATAGTTTTTAAATCCAACATTCCGGTATGCTTAAAAAATAAGGCATACGATCAATGCGTACTGCTAGTTGTGACGTATGGGTGTGAAACTTGGATGCTAAAATCAAGAATGTTACGTAAGATCCAGTACACACAGATGTATGCTCGGTATAACGAGAAAAGATCGTAAAGAGGAATACACGGGTAAGAAGTATAACCAACGTGGCAGATATAGTAGAACGTGTGAAAAAGTTGAAGTGGACACATAGCGAGAAATACTGGAATGGTATCCGAGAGGATGTGAAAGAAAGCAAGGTAGGGCTGATAAATTGAGAAGAATGTGTGGAGTCAAGTGGATGCAGATTGCTCAAGACTGGTGGCTTCATTCAAAGTCATTGAAACGAACAAATAAGTTTCAATGACTTTGGCTAATGACAGTGTTGCCAGTCGAAACAGATCGAGTATTATATTAGTCCATCAAAGCTAATATGATGATGAGCGTAATTTAAACGACAAAATCAAAGGATAGTGTTGTAAAATGTATACATTTTTTATTTTCAGGATTACGACCAATTCGATCTGGCCAATGAAATTGATAAATTGGAACAGTTTTTAAAAGTCGCAGAACCAAAGCCATTTGACGATTCTAACAATGTTAACGAAGATGTCCAGTCTAAGGTAGTGTTTTGGATTTGAAAATTAGCACATTCAAAAATTCAAACTGTGTACGATTGATTTGTATTTTGATTTTCAGACGCAGGTGACAGATAGTGAAGTCGTAAATAGCGTAGACGAAAGTGTTGAAAAAATCGAAACGAACGGCATAGCGAGTTCGCGAGAACCGTCCGTAGAGTCGGAGAAAAAGACCAACGGTGCCGAAGTGGTTGAAGATGAAGAAGTCGCCGAAGAGCAGGTCGAGGATGTGGACAACTAAGAGAAACAAACGTCACCATCCGAAGATCTCATTGAAAGCGAACAAGACGCCGCTGAATAAAATTTAATTAAATCATCGCGATATTCAAGGGATGCATTACTAATTGAGAAATATTTTATATGATAGTATATATTAAAATTTCTTTATTTATTTTTTTGTTGTAAACTGACGAATGCGATCATTTTTATGAAAATTTTTGCTATTTGCGTCCCTAAAGTAAACAACCACAAAAGTTAAAGCTCAAATTTGCTTCAAGTCTTCGTTAATTTAGTGTATTGGTCATATCACGTATTAATTTAAAATACTACATAGTTATCGTAAGGGAATGAAATGCATAGTAAAATATTGTTTTGGAATAAGCCTAAGGAATCATTCGACATTATTCACTTTTGATTATATTATTCCACTTAAGGATAGTATTGTTATCTTAGTAAATCATCTTTCATTGCTTGTGCACCCAAAGTGATGAAAAAAGAATAAAAATTATATTTTATTATTATATAATACTTAAAAAATGTGTTTGAAAGTTGTATTCATTCAAATTTACCGACAGTCACGGTATTGTTATCGTCTTTATGTTTTTGAAACATCTTTTTTTTTTGTAAACTGTTCAAAAGAAAACCAAGACATGTTATAAGTATCGTTTTTTAGTTGAGAGATTTTTTATTAAGACATTATATGATAATTTTATAATACGGAATCGTAATTAACGTTGTAGATCTTGCCGAAATTATTCTAACGCTCTCCTTAGTCTCGGTCGTTGATGAATTTATTCCAGTGAGGCCTAAATTCATGAGTTTGATATGAAAGAGTAATTTATAAGACTTAATGCATTTGTTATAAACGTTATCATCTATGTATATGATTAGACGTAGGGGTGGGCAACCATTATCCCTTGATAACGATCAGCCATGTGCACAATTTTATAAAATTTCGATTTGCAACGCGGTTTTTTAATGCCTCACCCCTATTTCAGATTACTTTATCGCATTAGTGTTTCATCTGCATCAGTGTTTCTTAAACGTTCTAAAATTTTTGTAGCAGAGTTCATATAAATTAAGTTACGAGTTGTAGCAATTTTTTTTTATAAAATAATCATAGATTGCTTTCAAGCAGTGAACGTTTTAAGAAACTGTGATCTATATGTAATTTAGAATGCTCATTCACATGGCTTATTGTATATATCGAAATTATGTAATACATTATTCATTTTTTTAACTCTAAATTTACACGCAAATAAACCGAACTGAGTATTTATAAAAAAAAAAATGCGTTTTTCTTTCATTTTATCGTTGTATTTTATTACACATAAAGTCAAAGTCAAAGTCATGTATGCGATAGCGAAAATAATAATTAAAATTTTAATTTAATTTTTTTTTATTGTTTTTGGAATATTTTATTTACCAACACAGTCTGTGTTTGTAAATATTGATTCTTTTCAGTATTCATGTCATTCATTATCAATTTCAACTTGACACATTATCATTATTTGCCGTTTCTGATATGGAATCTTATTATTAAACTTTGAATATTATTACATTACGTTATATGTAGAGTTACGAGAATAATATTTAATGCAAATATTATTCTATCAAGGTTTTTCAAACTACGCTAGATATACGACATACATACAAGGTTATTAATAAATTTTATCTGACAATGCTTTCTTGTACACGTTGAAAAAATATTAGCTAATGGATTTCATACATATGTTCATACAATAGAGTTGTAAAAAGAAAATTCAAATCTGGGGATTTTAAACATTTTAAAAATGTATCATCAAATCAAATTTTTTACTTCTTTATTTTCAGCCGTTCACCATCCATTTCTGGATGAAGGCCTCTCCAATTCTCTTCCATTTCTGAGCAATCTGCATCCATTCGACTCCACACATTCTTTTCAATTCATCAGCCCAACGTCCACTCAGTCTGCCTTGCTTTCTTTCACATCCTCTCGGATACCATTCCAGTATTTCTCGCGTCCATCTGCCATCCACTCTTCTCGCTATGTGTCCACATCGACTTTTCTACATGTTCTGCTATATCTGTTACTTTGGTCATGCTTCTTACTCATGTATTCCTCTTACGCTCTTTTTAAACATAGCGGGATGTTGGATTTAAAAACTATGTTCATTCTTCCAATAGCGCTCCATCCTAGTTTCATTCTTCGTTTTATTTCTTCTACTTTTTTACATGTATATATTATTAAAAAAAAAAAATGCACTGTAAGTATTTTTTTTATGTAAAATGAGACTAACTAAATTCAGTTAAATAAGAATTTTGGTCTCGGCACGGTTATCAGCCGCTATCGAAACGTCGATTTGTCAGAATAGAAGAAAACAGGAATTATTCATGAGCTAGCAAAACACAACTTGAATATCGCCAGTGGCCATGCATTTATTTAACAGTTGGCTTATGGTCTTTGTTGCGAACGCATCGTCTGACCACTGTTGTGTTAACAACTCACCATGTACAACAAGGGCCTGTTGATGATAATCAAGCACAACTTCGCTTCCAATGGAATCAGGGGAATGTGCACAACGTCATGCGAATCTATGGCCACCCAGAAACTTCCTGGCCAAGTGGACGATGCTCCTCTCAAGGACTTTCGGGATATTCCAGGACCGAAACCGTTGCCGATCATAGGAAACATACACAAATACATACCGTATATAGGTAAAAAAATCACTTATCACAAAATAATTTTATCTACCTACGAAAAACAATTAAGTTTTCATTTCAGAAGTCGTTAAAAAGACATTATTTTTATCTTATGAAATTAAAATATTTTAAATTTCAAGCTGTTCATGTACCTGCGCAGCTATAAATGGTGCATATTGTAATGTAAAACTATTCATTTTCCAAAATTGCAATCCCTGGATCATTTTTCAATACACTGATTCCTATTTTCTGTTTAAAGCTATGTACTAAATTAAAATATTAAATTTTGAAATTCAACACTGACTTCAATGTTGACAGCAGTTTTATGCGGTGCAAACAAATTATGCATTGTAATATTTGCTTATAATTCATTTATTATAATTTGTGCTGAGATTGGAATCTTGATAAATTTGAATAACGTTAACCCTAGAACGAACGACAATATAATTTAATACGATACAATAATACATACATATCATCATCATCATTTTCAGCCGTTCACCATCCACTGCTGGATGAAGGCCTCTCCAATCCTCTTCCATTCTTGTCTGTATTGAGCAATCTGCATCCACTTGACTCCACACATTCTTCTCAATTCATCAGCCCATCTTCCACTCGGTCTACCTGGCTTTCTTTCACATCCTCTCGGATACCATTCCAGTACTTCTCGCGTCCATCTGCCATCCATTCTTCTTGCTATGTGTCCAGCCCATTGCCACTTCAACTTTTTCACCCGTACTGTATATCTGCCACTTTGGTCATACTTCTTACCCATGTATTTCTTTTGCGATCTCTTCTTGTTATGCCAAGCATACATCTTTCCATGCTTCTCTGTGTGCACTTGATCTTTCGTAGCATTCTTGAATTTAGCGTCCAAGTTTCACATCCATACGTCATAACTGGCAGTACGCATTGGTCGTATGCCTTCTTTTTTAAGCATAGCGAAATGTTGGATTTAAAAACTATGTTCATTCTTCCAAAAGCACTCCATCCTAGTTTCATTCTTCGTTTTATTTCTTCTTCTTTACATCCAGTCATATTCACCAACTGCCCTAGGTATAAATAACTATCAACTATCTCTACAATATGATTATCATATACATATATAGTCTTGCTTTTAATAAAAGAGAGTGCAGTTTTAGTTTGAGTATCTGTTTCTTCTAAGCGCGTATGTTTAAAAGGGACAAAAGTTTGTCTTTCTCATAAAGAGAGGCAAACGTTATCGTTGCATTTGAGGCCACTCAACTTTTTGTCCCTTTTTCACACATGGTTATAAGAAACTCTCTCTTGTTAAAAAAAAAAAATATTTTTGTTTCGATGAAGTTCTACATATTTAGTAGTGAGTTTAATCTTTATGATACTAATGTTCAAAACATGCAATAATTTGTATTCACCTACTAATCTGCTATACTAACACATTAGTACTGCGGCTTTAAGCAAATTCAGAATGCATTTTTGAGTTCAAAACTGCATACTCGGTTAAATTTTATCATAAAAACGTGATCATTTAACGCTATGAATAATTTTAGTATGAAAATCGTATGTTTTTCAATCCACTTGAACTTTTTATATGTGAAATAAATGATACTGGTCAAATAATTGCACTTTCTTAATGTGGAACTATTAAAATTAAAATATGCACATATGTATGTATATATAGGTACATAGGTACAGTAGGAAGCATGTGAATCTAATTAAATTATAATTTATAAGTGCAATTATTGTTAAGTTCCTATACATATGTACATATACATACATACATACATATGTATGTACATATATTTTGAAAATTATAGGTATACACAGCGCTCTGTATATATTCTTTTTTTTTTTATGTATGCATTATTGATGGACATTGAAATTTTATTATCACTTTTACGATTTGAAACTTTTTTAATGACCTGTGTCAGTAGTTAGAGGGCCCAGCGGTCGGGAACCGGCGGCTCCGGAGCCGCATGCGGCTCCGGGCGCGAAAATTGGCGGCTCCGTTTATAATCCAACACTTTTCGTAAAATAAAATAAAAAATTGTAAATTAAATTTTTTTGACCCTGAATTTACTCGCTTCAACCAAATTAGTTACGGTGTAAAATTATATTATGTGTAAAAAGTGAGAGTATTGTTTCTTATTTCGTATATTGAGACCATTGAGATTCAATTTATTTCGCAGTTCGAATGGGAGCATATTGTGTTTTCGAAATTTAAATTTGTTAAAATTGAGTGAATTCGGGATAGAAACGTGTAAAAAAAAAACAATTTTATTGTGTTATTTTACCTGTAATACAAAGCTTATTTTTGGGTTGCAATTTTCAACGTAACACTTCATTTGTTTCAAAACACGATTTCAAGGAAGAGAAAAATTGCAGAAGAAAATAGAGGTTTCAATAAAATATGTTGCGATCGATTTGCATTACTGAAGTTAATTAACCTCAGTGTTTGATATGTAATTTACAATTAGAGAACAACAAATCTAGTAATATAGAGCGAAATTTCGGGCGAAGACATTCCGACTTCGGTGAGAAGTATCCTGATGGTGATATTAAAAAAAAAAAAAACTGTAATGGAATTGAAAAAAAAAATCAAAATCAACAAAGTTTTTCTACGAATTGGGTGAGATCTTCGTCGAGTACAACTGAGGCAAGTTTTTCCTTGTCGTTAGACATGGCAAAAGCAGGAAAACCTTTTACATATGGGAATTTAATCAAAACCTGATTTTATAATGCTTCTGAAATTATTTTCAAAGAATTTAGCAATAAGAATGATATACTCAAAAAAGTCAAAGATTTACCTCTCTCTGCCAAAACTATGAAATAAAGAGTTATAACAATTGCTTCAGATGTCTCAAATATGCAAGTTACCGATATTAATGCTGCTGATTATTTATATTCAATGTCATATCTCTCGCTGTTGATATTTTGTGTTTGTTGCGTGATTTAAAAATATTCAGAATAATCAGACGACAATAAAATTCATGCTCCATCCATTGAAATGTGATTTTAAAACTAATGAATTTAAAGGCGTTTCCTGGTATATCGATTCTAGAACTTGAATTGGTATTTACAAGTATTTGGACTGAAAAACTAACGGAAATGGTCAGACAAGAGGAATTAAATTTAACCACCAATGAGACCACAACAAGTGATATCATATTCAAATGTTGGCAATCATTTCCAGTCGATTATTCGAACGTCAGGAAGCTTGCATTTGCTGTCTTGACGCTTTTTAGTTTCACATACAATAATTATTGTGAACAATTTTTTCTTCAATGAAATTTGTGAACAATTCGTACCGTAATCAATTAAGTGACGCAAGTTTTAATGCACTGATGCAATTGAAGAACACTAAATGTACGTTCCGAATTTATATAAAGTTCAAAAATCGCATTAGCTTTTAATAATGACATTAAAATCCGTTTTCAGACAAAATATTTATTTTTAGTGCTGAATTTGTAACGTTAAGTAATATCGTGTAGACTGTAGACGACTAATTGTATGAACTCTACAGCTTGCAAGTCAGTAAAATTTATTAATATACATACATACATACATATGTATATATTTTTTTATTATTAAATTATGTGACGGATCCGAAAATTTGCCATTTTTTTGGATTTTTCGCTGATTTGGCTGAGTTAGACCATTTGTTGTTGGAAAATTCTATTATTTGTGACAGTTTGAATTTTTTTTCCAGGTGAATACAGTTTTGACTCTCTGTTGAGTACTGCTTGGAAAAGGTACAACTCTTTTGGACCACTTGTCAGGGAGACGATAATCGGTAAAATAAATATGCTTCACGTGTACGATCCGAACGATATTGAAACCGTGTTGCGATACAGCGGCAGATATCCCGAAAGGAGAACTCATTTGGCACTGAAGATGTATCGTAACTCAAAAATGGAAATATACGGCAATGGAGGTCTTCTGACCACGTAATAATAATCAAAATCTATACATTATCAAACATTAACATTTTAAAGACTCATTTTGGATTCAGTTGGATTTATTTTGATATATTAAATAAACTAAAGTAAAAAAAAAATGAACGATACCCTAAAACAGTTGCTATGGCAGTTCAGATTTTTGACTAATACTTTAGGTATTATTAACCTACTAGCCGGTTTGCCCGGCATATGATGGTGGATTCTAACCCAACCCCTCAACCCCCACCTGTACCCACTGCTTTGTACAATAACAATACAGCCCCTAGCCCGTTTGACAGTATATGAATTAATTGTATAGTGTACCGCTGATTGAATGGGTGTGTGGCTATAAAATCATTTTTCACGAATGCGCGCTAACTGCCCTTGCCCCTCAAACGCTATCCACGCGTAGAAGGAGTTAAGGGGTTTAATGTGTTACATGTGCTCATGTTAGTTAATATTAATGCGAGCGTGACCGCAGCCACCCAGACAGGCAGACGCTTACGCTAATATATATAGTTTTTTTTTTATTTTCAGCAATGGAACTGAATGGTGGGAAGTCAGAAGCATGTTTCAGAAGCCCATGTCAAGTCCTCGAAGCGCCAAAGTATATTTGGCAATGACTGATTCGCTCATATCGGAGTTTACAGACAGAATAAAGAAAGTTTACTGCCAGAGAAATTCAAAAGATCCGATCGACTTTTTGCTCGACTTGGAAAGACTCAATTTACAAAGTGGGACATTTTTTTTATAATTTATCTATATACATAATATACTGCCGTCCTAAGCCCACTTAACGTAACTGACAAAACAACGATATCGAGATAAATGTACTTGAAAGTTTTATTCTAAATTTGTGTTTTTCTTCATATATTACTGATTTATTTAAACTATTTTTTAGTGCATGAGGTTATTTTCTATTGTGTTTTGACAATTCTAAGGAAAAATGAATACTTTAGTAGTTACGTCACTTCATTATTCATTATTAATGTATACATATGACTATTCCAAACTTCAACCACTTTATTTGAAAAGAATGAATCTAACAATCTTATTTGATTTTTCTTTTCGGAGTCTAAGAGTATGACCTCTTAGATGAGGGTTCTCATTGAATATAATGAGGTTGGTCATTTTACACGAATAATGATTATTTATTATTTTGAATACTTCAATTGAATCACCTCTTAATCTCCTCGTCTCCAATGTGGAGAGATTATTCAGTCTTTTCAATCTTTCGTGATAAGGTAGTGATCGAAGTAAATATTGGATACGTTTTTTTCGCTAAGTATTGGTGATACTATTTCTCTACGCATGCAGATACTTTAGATTTAATAGCTTAAAAAAGTCACTCTTGGATGAAGATACATTAATTTTGATATGAAAAGTCGCAAGAATACACTCCCATAACCCCTAAAACACATCTAACTCATTTTCGTAATTTTTGTCAGTTACGTTAAGTGGGCTTAGGACGGCAGTATACATAAATATAATCAAGGTTGAGCTAATTTTTTAAAAATTTATAGTGATATTAATGATAGCATTTGATGAGACAATTGACAGTTTTTCCGACAAGGAAATGTTGAGCGATTCTATGTCGTCGAAAATCATAAATGCCACGGAGTATATAAATAGACAAACGGTACCCACGGATGCGATTGCTGATTTATTGAAATATGTAAAATTGCCGATGTACAAGAAAATTTGCGACGCTTTGTCTTATATCGAGGGGTTAGAGGACATTTTTTTTATACTTGAATGTGCACAGTGGGCATTTTAAACCGGTGTCGTTTTCAAAAATTTATATCACAGAAACTAATAACGCTATGGCAAAGAAAAGTTCATATTGTCGTTTTTCTAATAGCATAAATATTAAAAATTAAATTAATTTTATTAAAAATTCCTATATTTTTGTATCAAATTTTTCTTTTTCAGTTTCAAATTTGTAGAGCAAATCGGTGGTCATATGAAACCATTTATGCATTAATAGACTATTAAATGGTTTAAGACTTTTATTATTATACTGTTAAAAAACAAAAAAAAAAAAATTAAATATCATCGTATGAAATTCCATTATAAAATGAGTTGTTTCTGTTTTTTTTTCTCGAGTGCTAATCTCGACATTAATAATAATTATCAATGAGCAACAAAAAAAAAATACCCAGAGCGGAGATTAGTCAAACTTTACTAAGTTTGACCCACTGAATTCGAAGCCGATAATATAAAATGTAAAACATATCCATTTTTTTGGCTTTTGCGGTCTTTAACTCAAAATATACTATCGGTGTGCTCAAAGTAAGTATTGAAATCAATAGTCAGATATTTTTATTATTGATTGTGATTTTGTATTGCTTTGAAATACTTATAATTAATTTTCTAGCGAATTTTGAAATTTGAATTTTGAATTTTGACTTTAAAAATTCGCTAGATAATTAATTATAAGTATTTCGTAGCAATAAAAATCATAATCAATAGGAAAAATATCTGACTGTTGATTTCAATACTCACTTTGAGCACAGCGATACTATATTTTGAGTTATGGACCGCAAAAGCCAAAAAAATGGATATTTTTTACATTTTTTAAATTGATTGACCAATCTCCGCTCTGGCTTTTAAAAAACGTGATTTTTTGTTGCTCAGTGTTATCAACTGTTTGGCAAAAACCGCCATATCATTAGAAAGAAAACGCTATGAACTTGCTTTAAATGCATTATTTATTATTACAATAAATTTTTGAAAACAACATCGGTTTTATAATGTCCGTATCGAGGTATTGTGTTGATGTTTGAATTTTCAGGATAACTATGAATATGATATGGAAAAAATTGCAAATGTACAAGAATATGGATAAAAAGGATACCGACAAAGAGCCGTCGCTTTTGGAAAGTTATTTTGCAAATCCTGAAATGAATTTAAAGGATGTGACTGCTATGAGTGTCGATTTGATTCTAGGTGGTATTGACACGGTAACAATTTAGCACTCGAAATTAATTTCTAATTATGTACGAGTATGTTAAGTACAGTATAGGTTATTTTTAGACTTCATATACGACTTCGTTCGCTCTATACAACCTTGCAAGAAATCCTCACGTGCAAGAGAAGCTTTTTAAAGAAGCTTTGGAGTTGCTTCCGAACCCTCAAGACGCCATTACTGATGAAATCATCAGTAAAGCTAGTTATGTGAAAGCTTGTCTGAAAGAATCTTTGAGAACTCATCCCGTTTCGATCGGTATTGGTCGTTTATTAACTCAAGATATCGTCTTATGTGGTTACAAAATACCGAAAGGGGTAAACAAGTGCTTCTTAAGTGTAGATATACATACATAGTGATGTTTTTATATAAAATGATCTTCATGAACTGTTACAGGTCACCATTGTGACGCAAAATCAAGTGTCTTGCAGTCTGGAGAAGTATTTTGAAAGACCCACTGAATTTATTCCCGAAAGATGGTTGAGAGGGAATGAAAATCATAAACAACATCATCCGTTCTTGTACATACCTTTTGGACACGGTGCTCGTATGTGTATTGCTAGGCGATTGGCCGAACAAAATATGCACGTTACTCTATTGAAGGTTTGTACCTTTCAAATCAAATCTACAAACTAATTATTGTTTGTGTTAATTGTATTATTGTTTTAGCTGATAAGAAATTTTAAAATTTCTTGGACAGGAGGTGATTTGGGAGTAAAAACTGTAATGCTCAATAAGCCAGATTCTCCTGTCAAATTGAAGTTCCAAATGAGGCAAGGATAATTATTGAAAAGTATTACATATTGTAATCGGGAATAATTTATGTTAACGTATGCTCATAGCATATTACATATATGAATTTTTTTTATTATGATTTGAATTTGAATTTTAGGATATTGTGTATTAAATATTTTATATATGTAACCAATGTGTAGAATAATAAAATATTTTTCAAACTGAAAAGCACGTACATATTATTCCCCGTGGTTTGTACATAAAAGTTAGGACTAGATAGCATCAGTAAGGTGGTTTCCTTCAGTCTGAATATCCATCAACTCATCTGGAATATTTTTAGGATGTCTGATTGTTGTCAAGCAAAGCGAAGTGGACTATACTAAAAAATTACCAGGAATAATTAATCTGCATTATATTATACTATTTTGATTGAAATGTAAATACAGTAGACTCCCGTATAACGCGATTAATACGTTACGCGTTACATATGTATATATGAAATTTATTTAGAAAAACATTAATATTTCTGATTTTTTTAAGTCCAAAAAAAGAAATAAAAATAATCTAACAAAATCATTAGTTATGTATAATTGGTTAAACCTACTTCCGGTTGACTGATTTTAATAATTTATTTTTTCGCAACTAGCAATTTTTCTCTGGAGTACAACATTATAATATTGTGACGATACTACATATGTATTTAAAAGGCGGAAAAAAAATAAAAAAAAAACAACAAATCGTTCAGGAGTAAACTGCCACTTCTGTCTATTGGATTGTCTATTGGATTTTTACTAAAATCACAGTATCTCTTACGACTAACGTAAAAACTATAGATATGAAATTTCAACCTGATCAATGGGGCAGTTTCGGAAATATTCTGAGGTAAACTTTTCGACAAAAAAAAAACCTACTTCCGGTTGACTGATTTTAATGATTTATTTTTTCGTAACTAGCAATTTCACTCAGGATTATCACATTACAATATGTTAACGATACTACATATTTAAAAGGCCGAAAAAAAAAAAAAAAAAAAAAATCGTTCAAGAGTAAACTGCCATTTCCGGTAGTCAGATGTTGACCAAAATCACAGTATCTCTTACGACTAAGAGCGATATTACATTGAGCAACAAAACCAACACCAGAACATTGACTTCCAAGAAATTTTCAAGCAACCCAGAATCGCATCGTGTAATACATCGTAATACTTACCATTGAAACCTGTATATCTATCTGGTCGCCGAGGTTAGAAAAAAACCTGGTGTCCCGTTTTGTTGCTGAATGTAATATCAGCCTAACGTGAAAACTAAAGATATGAAATTTTGACAAAATCTCGAATTTTCGCACGATCACAATACTTTATCCGATTAGGATAAAGTAATAAAAATAAAACAGCACTGTATGGTTTTCTGTTAGTGACGATTCAGATTATGTACATATATTCCTTTGCTACTGTATAATTTGTTAATATGTCAAACATAGAATTTTTTTTATATTCAATGAAGTACTTGTCATTTTGGGCTGCATGAAATATCATTTCGGGCCGCAGCTGCAGTGCAGTGATGCAGTGCATCACTGCACTAAACCCTCGCCAACCTGTATATTTATGACAAATTATTAATTTTAGTAATGAAAAACATGTAAAAGATTTAAAGGTTTATTTTAAGCACAATAACAAATGTATTTTTTAGTTACATACATATAATATACAAAAATTAACAAAATGTTTATAAATAAAGTTATATTGATGTTTAAAGTGCTGCTGGATACGGTCCAGGTGGTCCATATGATTCGAATGGTTTATGTGGTGGTGGTGGTGGTGGTGGTGGAGGAGGTGGTGGAGGTGGTGGAGGTGGAGGAGGTGGAGGAGCTACAGGTGGTGGTCCATAAACAATTTCTGGTTTTGGTGGTGGGGGGTGGTGGAGGAGTGGTGGAGGTGGTGGAGGTGGTGGAGGTGGTGGAGGAGCTACAGGTGGTGGTCCATAAACAATTTCAGGTTTTGGTGGTGGGGGGTGGTGGTGGTGGGGGTGGTGGGGGTGGTGGAGGAGGTGGAGGAGGTGGAGGAGGTGGAGGAGGTGGTGGTGGAGGTCCATACACGACTTCAGGCTTAGGTGGTGGTCCATAGATCACTACGATTTTTGGTGGTGGTGGTGGTTGTGGTACATATTTTTCAGCTGGAGGATATGGCTTCTGTTCAACAGCTGGTGGGTAAGGTTTGCTTTCAAAAGGTGGTGGGTATGGTTTGCTTTCAGCAGGGTACGGTTTGAATACTGATGGATAAGGTGCATCCCTTCTATGACGGTAGAATGTGATCACCGGTGGTGGTGGTGGAGGCTTAGGTGGTGGTGCTTCGGTACCCTTCTGGATGGCTTGGGCCCCCAAAGCTAGCAAAGCTAGCACTAATATTACTTTCTGCAAAATAACAATCAGTAAAAAACAATAGTTATATTAAATAATTAATCATATGGTAGGCTTTATGGATGTGAAGGTTGAAATATAATATCAGAAGATAAAATAATGTTTGAAATCTTTTGAAATGTGGTGCTGGCGTATAATGTTGAAGGTAAGATGGACAGAAATGAAAATGACTGATGGTATACTAGCTGAAATAAATGAAAAAAGGCAAATAGTTGGATGCATTGAGACAAAATGAAGAACTGTATTCAACTCAAAAGAAAAGTTGAATGAAAGAGAGGAAGAGGAAAACTAATAAAATAATACATCAGACAGAAATATAACAGAAAATATAGCACATCATAAGTTATTGCCAAATTATTTTAAGAATTATATCATTAGAAATAGTGATATCCATAGTTATTCTACTAGAAATAAGAACCAATTAGTTGTAGGTAGAGTAAGGAAAACAAAGACAGCTGGTGGTGTTTTTCACAGGGGTGTATTAATGTATAATGCCCTCCCGGAGTGCGTCAAGTCTTCTAAGACAATAGATGCATTCTTGAAAAGTGTGAGGAGACACCTCTGTGAGAGATAGTATGTAGTTATGTATAAGTATAGTGTATAATTGTAATTGATTTATGTAGTTGTTATAAATATGTAATAGATGTAAGTTAAATTAGCTAATTAGCTATTATTATATAAATAAATAAACATCAGACAGATATGTAATAGGACTTTTCGTTATAAATGAAAGGTAGTAGAATTTGATTCTACTAACTATGAGTTCACGAAAAGAAAGGCCACACAAAGACCGAAGTAGTTGGAAAAAGGTTCAATTCTTAATTACAGAAAAAAAAAAAAAGCCTTACAATAGTAAGGGTCGTACGAAAGTACGTCTTAAGCTGCAAGACCCTGGGTCTAGAACTAGGGGCGCGACTACAGTTCAAATATAACACAGGAATACAATGCTATGTATGTATGTAGGTAAATAGTGCACTTACCATTTTGGATGATTTTTGTCCTAAGTCTATTTGTTAATGAGGTCATGATTAAATATGCGGCATTTATATATTAAAATATTGCACCCGAGGGCATAAAAGAATATGCCTTTGCGAAACTTTGTAAGTTTTGTAAACTTGTGGCATAAAATTGTTACAAAACGATAGCGTATGATTTAAACTAGTTTCGATTGAACAAAGAGGAAAAATTTCATAATGTGCAAAATATTATACACTTTGAATCGAAAAATCTCACCTGACCTGATTGGGATATGTTCTAAGTACGGTATGAGTTTGAAACTATTTTACTGACAGTTTCTTTACAAGCTACGAAATCTTACCGATTGGTTTGTATGCAAAAAAATTGTGTTTTTCACTTGAACCTCGAACTCTCCATTGTGATACAAAAAGAAAATCTAAGCAGCTAAAACGTAATCATAATATCTTCTTTCAATTGACATTTAAAAATATCCCCTAACGGCCCCAACCCCCTACCATTTGTATATAAGAGTGTTTTATAACTGGATAATGAAGGCATTGTATAATAAAAATTACTTGTGGTATGAATTGGTTTAAAAAAATAAAGTTTAATTAAAAGTGTTGTGTAAACGGATGGCTGAGCGGATTTTTTAAAAGGAATGCATTTCGTAATTTGAAGATTCGTGGGGATGCTGCGTCAGCAGATCAAGAAGCAGCCAAAAAGTTTCCTGAGACACTAGCCAAAATTATTGAAGATGGTGGATAGTCCCGACCAAGTGTTCAACGCAGACGAAACAGGATTGTTTTGGAAGAAAATGCCTGATCGAACTTACATTGCGAAGTCTGTAAAAAAGCAAGTGGGTTTAAAGCTAGTAAAGATCGAGTACCATTGTTACTTTGTAGTAATGCATCGGGAGATCGAATGTTAAAACCCCTCTTAGTAAATAGACTTTATAGACCACGTGCTTTAAAAGGCAAATATCTAAAGCAGCTGCCGGTACATTGGATGGCTAATACATATGTACATACAACAGCCTGGGTGACTGCGGCTCTATTTACTGAATGGTTCAAAAATTGCTTCTTACCAGAAGTAGAAATATATATGAAGCAGAAATCTCTTGATTTTAATGTTCTTTTAATCCTCGACAATGCACCAGGTCACCTGCATTTAGAACATAACAATGTGAAGGTATTGTTTCTTCCACCAAATACAACAAGCATCATTCAGCCATTGGATCAAGGGATTAATTGCTACTTTCAAAAAATATTACATCAAGAGCATGTATCGAGATATTTTGGAAAAAATATTTGAACTGTTTAAAGCATGTTGCATCTGCCATCGCTGAATTACGACCACACACTTTAAATGCATGCTGGAAAGCAGCATGACCTGGATGTGTTACAGTCAATGCAATCATTGAAACAGTGTCGACATGAGCTGAAATCGTTAATTTAGCGCATAGATTTGGCGGAGAGGGATTTGACACCTTCAACCAAAGTGATATCGATGAATTACTTATGGATAATGCTATACATAAGTGACGATGATATTATCGATTTAACTCTGAATACCGACAAAGAACCAGAAAACGATGACACAGTGGAAGAAATACCAGTTCCCCTCACGGCAAATATAATTTGAGAAGGTCTACATACAACTTTGCAGTAAATTGGAAAATCATTTTATTCTTCACGATACGAATTCTGAACGAGCCTTTAAGTTTCAACGTGGGCTCAAATATTGTATTTCTGGGTATGAGGAACTGCATAAACAATTAGTCATCGAAACAAGAAAATCCGAACAAACTTTGTACCGCACAAAATAAGGTTTAAGTGTACATACTTTGTGGGTTCATAGTTAATATTTTCAAATTCTCTAGAATGCATTTGAATTTTAACATAATTGTTAAAATATTATTTTTAATGTTTTAAACAAATATTTCGACACGGAAATTTTGTCCAAGCAAAGTTGGCCTTATTAATTGTATAGGTATATGTGCAATGTCATTATCGATCACTTAAAATGGTTTCGTTTTGCAATAAATGCTAATTTGGAAATGCGTCATTGACTCAAGTTTAAATACATAATATGTACCTATACTTAAAATTATAATTCTTTCATGAAATAAAAACAACTGAAAAGTGAATTATTTTCTGATATACCTATGTACATACATACATAAGTAC